>VZRN01003130.1:2173048-2218190 GCA_013397935.1 Dasyornis broadbenti | reverse complement strand
AAAAAAAAAAACCAACAACCACACAATTAAAATAAATATAGCAACCAGATGCTAGACCTGTACATGGAGATGACTCTCATTAACATCCATGCAGTCAATGCAGAAAAAGGAACCACATTGCTTATTTTCCTTTGTTTTATCTTATACCCTATCTTAACAAAATCATTTTGCATCCTGAAGTCTGAGGATACTTTATTGGAAGAATTTACACAGATGTGATAATGAAACTGCACAAATATAATTTGCTGTAAGTGGCACTGAATTATATAAGTAAGGAAAGGTGAGGATTTTTGTGAAATACTGTCTCTCAAAAAAAAAAAAAAAAAAAAGAAAAGAAAATGTCCTGAGAATAATATCTTCTTAAAGACAGTTTTGCATAATTGCTCTGTACATCTGACAGGGCTGGAATATACTTTTTCTTTTAGGTGTCAAAGCCTCAGCATTGACTGAAAGAGTGGTGCACTCTGCAGTCCTTGGTGCAATGCCTGGTGCATTACGCTCACGCTGCGAGACGCCTCCTCTCAGCTTATGAAATGGTTAATTTTCAAAGATAAGAAGAGTTGCTGTACAGCAATCAAGTGGAAGCTAAGGCACACCTAAGGCTGCAGGCAGCGGCTCTCTGAGCTGCTGGCATCGCATGAAGAGTGAAAAAAAAAAAAGAAATAAAAGAAACCTGAATGTTAAATGTAGGAAGAAAATATTCTCCATCCACACACCTCTCTGCTCTGGCGACAATGAAACTTTACACACGTGTTGGTGGTGGCCCATACACTTCCAGCAGGATTGTAGGCACCGGAGCACCTACACAAAGAAGAGGGAGAAAATGACTGGCTTTGCAAGAGGGGGGTTCCTTCTCACCTGTCTCCCTCACTGGAACAATCTTATCAAAGTCCCTGGAGTTCTTTTCCTGCATGCAGGCAGAGGGACTTGATGGAGGAGGAGAGCAATAGGGACAGGCAGCCTGCAAATTATGTGGGTGCAGGACGTATGGAGAGCCAGCCCCGACTCGCTGCAGGATTCGGATGCACTGAGACACGAACTCAGATGCAGAACACCTTTAACTTCATTTACTACACTGCCTTCAGATGCTCTAGGAAAGCAAAAGCAGAATCCAAGCATTGCGAGCACTCAAACTCCCTGTTATCAGTAAATCTCTCCTTGAAATGTCTGATGTCATCAAAGGTCTGTTTCCAGGTCACCGTGGTTGTCCCCTTGTGCCACGACCCACCGAAAGCCACTGATGCCTCGGTGACCTGTGTCTCAAGGTCGCAGTTTTATGAACTTGGCAAGTGTGTTTCTCATTCCTCTTCTTTTGAGCACTTTTCTAGTGACACCCCTTGAAGGCAGCTTTACACTGCAGCTGTCTTCTGGGCTTCATCTGGAGGATTTTTCAGGTTGGGATGCTTTTCCCAGGGTATAGAGCTCGTGCTGGATGGCATCTTACCGGGTAACATCATTGCGAGGCAGGTTCCATCCTCTGTTCCAGGTTTGGAAACAACTGGGAGCAGGAAGCAGTGAGAGGCTGCTAAACAAGGCTCTCACACCTAATTATCATCAGGCAAAATTAAATAAAAGAGAAATGTTTATGCAGTCAGTAATTACTGAGCACAACATTCGGGGAGCAGCTCAGGCAGATCCCTCTGGCCGGTGCGGAGGCTCCTTAGGAGAAACAGACAAAGTGATTTTAGTTCTCTTCCTCTGTGAACAGCTCTGTGTATCCTCCACTTCGTGATTATTTATTTCTGAGGTGAGTAATTATCAACTGTAGAGAGAAAGCTGCTGCAGTGTGAAGTGCAGTGAAGCTCCGAGGGGCGGGAGGGATGCACTCATGGACGTACCCTGCCAATGTCAACCAAGGCCACCTGCAGCTACCACGGTTCTGCTGGAGACAGGCGAGCCCAAAACGGGAACAAAAGTGAGGGAGCACAGCTTGTTTTTCTCCTTCAGAGCCAACGGGAGGCTAAAATGCCGGCTCCACCCAAGGGGCAGGGATGCTGAAGCATCCCAAAGGACTTTCCCTGCCCCTTGAGAGGAGGAGGAGGGCTGAGGGTGTTTTACACTCGGTGTACACAGCCAAAGCTGCCCTCCAAAGGGTCCCACCCCCCGGATGATGAAAGTATGGCCACACACAGGTCATTGAAAAACACACCATCCATGAGTGTCACTTCCAAAAATAGCAAGCCAGAGGAACAGCACCTTATCTGCCCACAGGCAAGTCCCTGGGGAAGAGGCACCGGGACCAGCTTTGCAGGCAGCCCCCAGACACCCATCACTGACTCAGCAACTTCAGGCGGCAGAAAAAAAATATTCCAGGAGGTTAAATTGATTGCCAAGGAGGTCCAGCAAACCTGACAGCCTCTGAGTGGCTCAACTTCATTTAAGTTATTTCAAGGCAATTCCAGGAGGGCAAAGAGGAGAGTGGTACAGGGAGCCACCGATGGCCAGCCTGTTCTTAAAGAGCACAGCCACATTTTCTGAGGTCATTCTCTTTTCTACTTCTTCTTCAAGGAATAAAATTTCTTGCAGAACAAAACTATTTTATTTTCTGTTTGTTTGTTTTTTTTTTTCCCTTACTTTTTAATGCCTGGGTGGCTGCCGAGGAGGGCAGGAGCTGGCCCAGAATCCAAGCTCTGCATCGGGGAAGCAGGAGCAGCGCTGGGTGACTGCATTTCAGGAGTCTACAGCAGAGCCCACACGCAATTCCACAAGCACTACAATTAACTATTGCACTGTTGGATGCCAAATAAATTACCTGAGTGGCTGCTCTGAGGCACTTAGGCTGTGGAGCAAGCAGATGATGTACTATTCACCAGATATTTTCATAAGTAGGAGATAAGAGAGGCTGGAGGAGAGCAAATCAATGTCTTTTTTAGCTCTATGGTGCTTGAAGCATCTGTCAATGGTGAAGAGTAAATATTTACTTTTCAACATAAAGTCCATATAATCACTTTTCTATCAGTCACTTACTGCTCCTGAGTGTTTCTTACTACGATGTTGATATTTGCATTAGCTACTTACCCCGGCTCTGAGATTCATACAGTTGTCAACTGCATTTAGACTTCAGCTGAAAATCCCTGGGTCCTGTACCACAGCTGCTGCAATTGCTAATGGCAATTGAAAAGAGAAAGCTGTGATATTTCCTACAGCAAATAGCAGGCAGAGATAAAGACAGGGCTATGGCATGAAGGTTATAATAATAGGCACCCTTGTGCTTATTAAATTAGGAGTCCCATTGGATTCACAGTATGCAGTTGTGGGCAAGACATAGTGAGGAAAACTTAAATTTGGAGAAAGGAAATGTTATGAAGCCCATTTTATTTCCGGGAGAACTGAGGCACCGAAGTTTAAAGTGACCTTGCTCAAGGTCAGAGGCAGAACTGTCTCAGAGATTGAGAAACTGAACCCAAGTCTAAATGCTGGGGGATCTGTAAATTGTCACAGGACCATTTCTGCTCCTTGTACACTCAGAACTGACAGGAAATCACCTGTGCAAACGCTTTTAGGTGGATGGAGAGAAGAAGCAACATTGTTTGACCTGAGCTATAACCAGGGCTCAGTCTGGTACAGATGGGGCAGAGGGAGCCACAGGCAACATCGGGCACGGCCGATGGCCAGGAGCGGACACTGCTTCAGCCAAGTGTCCCCTCTCAAAGATACTCAAGGAGCCAATTTAAAAGCTTCAGAAACAGCTCCAAATATTCTGCAAAATGCCTTGAACAGCAACTGCTATCTCAACCATCAGTCTGAAATTACTTTTCAGACTTTGCAAGCAGAGGGAGAACGAAGAACTGGTGGGGAAACTGGAGACAGCTGGAGCTGGGCTGAGGCACGGGGTGCCCAGCTGGGTTCTCTGTCTATGTGACACTCGCTTTGCACTCCTGTGGGGTTTATTCCCCATGTTTTGGAACAGCCAGAGTAAACCACAGGGTCTGGTGCATTTTCAGGACCAGATTGTGGTTGTGCTGCTATGTAAGGCTGTGGTGCAAGATGCATGATGCCCCTGGGCCTCAAGGCTTCTTTTTTCCTCATTTTTTACAGCATAGAGAGGAGGTGAAGGTTTGCCTGAAGGGTGGGTGCTTGTGAGGAAACATCAGCAGAGCTCTGCCTTGCCCATTTCTGCCCCAGCAGCCAGAGAGCTCCCCCAGCATCACCCAAAGAGTGGGGCTGGGAACCCAGGAGAAATGAACCCTGCCCATGGCTAATGGGCAAGGTTAATTCTGAAACATGTGAAAAAACCCCTCAAAATCTCAGGCAAAGAACTAAACACAGTTTATGATTTAAACAGGCCCCAACAATAAGCTGTGCTGGGACATTAATCTCAGCCCACACCTCTCCTGGCCCTGCTCCTGTGTATGAAATGCTGAGGGCCGGATCCTGGCTGAGTTACTCCTGCTCGCTCCCACGTTGCTTTACAAGCAGTAATTCAAGTTGATGGAGCTCTTCACACAAAAAGCTGCTTCTCAGTGTGCAGGTGGCAGGACATGGCCAGCAGATCAGCATTTCATGCCTGCCTGCTGCTTCCCCCCTTCTCTTGCCTCTCTCCCCCCATCCTTCCCGCAGCGAGTGGTCAGCGTTCTCACCGCCCCGGCTTGTTGACATGCCAGAAATATCTCTGCTTCACTGCCTGTGCTCTTGGAAGTATTTTGCTGCTCTCTCACCTCTCCATGAGAGAGACACATTCATCTGTCAGCTTATCGGAGGAATTTCCAACAATCTGTGGCAATGCTACAAGTCTCAATCTTGCTGTAAGTACCTAAAGCCAATTAGCATACAAGATGTTTCCCTCTCACGTAGTGTACCACTGGCCTAAGGGCTTTTCTTTTTTTTTTTTCAGTACATCGGGTTTTTTTTTCCTTTTCTCTATTTTGTTTTTTTTTCAGGGCTGATAGCGGTTGAAGCACCCAGCAGCATCCGCCCGGCATAGAGAGGGAATGGGAGAGGATCCAAATGGATCAGCGAGGTTTCATGCTCTCCTGATGAATCCCTCAGTCGCTCAGCCAGTGGCAGAGGATGTGGAGGACGGGGGGGATCCCGCTGCCCGGAGGGAGGCGGGGGACCGGGAGCTTCCCCTTCCCGGTGGCAGAGGGATGCGGGGGCTGAGGATCCCTCTCAGCCTGGAGCAGAGCGATGCGGGGGATTCCCGCTGCGCGGTGCAAAGGGATCCGGGGGATCGAGAGCTCTCAGTGTCCGGAGGGTTCCGGCGGTGCGGGGAGGGGGATGCCGCTTCCCGGGCTCGGAGGGATGCGGGATGCCGGGGGAAGCGGTCCCACTGCCCGGGGCCGGAGCGGCTGCAGCTGCTGTTTCCCACGAGTGCCCTCTCCTGGAAAAGGCTCCTCTCCACTCGTGCTCGCCCCGGACACACTGACTGCGGATATCGAGGTTTAAGAGCGGTGAAGTTTCCCGTCTCCTCCCCGTTCCTTCTGGCCCGTGCGCGCACGGCTCGATGCCAGAAATCCTGCCGGGGGTACTTCTCTCCAGCCATACCCTCACATTTATTTTGGGGCATAATTAATCCTTTTGGTGTGCCAGCTTGCTCCTGCCAACGGAGCCCAAACGCTGTTTCAGAAGAGTTGTCCTTGCCCGTGTGCTGTCAGCTGGGTGATGGCCAACAAACTTTGTCCTTGCTCTCAGACATCCAGCACGCCTTGAGTATCCTAAAGGATAAGGGACACTTACCTTCCGCGTTCCTTGGTGTTTTATTTGGAATAGATCCATGCATTTCCCAAAGATCGGATTTAAAGGCTCGAAGCTGCTGCAGCAAAGCTGGCCCGCAGCCCTGTGGGGTGTTTCTCACAGCCCTGAGGATGCTTCTCATCCTCCTCTGAAAACGAAGCTCTGATACGGAGCACTGCTCCTGGACTTGTTTTCATATGGATGAGGATTGGGATATTCTCTGCACCTCTTCCCTGTAAGAACCTCTCACTTCCCACCTGTGTCACCACTCAGAGCGTTCCAGGACAGCGAATCCTTAAAGAAAACCTTTTCTTTGGAGGTGGGGCACAAGCACCTTTACCATGGTTCTATCCATAGTTATTCCTACAAGCAATTAAAGCACCCAGTGAACCGGTGGCTGCTCAGGAGACAAAGGTCCTTCCCACCACTACATCCCGGCAGATGAACCAGTTAAGAGGAACTCAGGCCAATTTATTCCTTGATAGATAATGATGCGAGTTCTCACCAGGGATCTGTAATTTTCTATTGATGAAAACCTGCCTTTTCTGATTTGCAGGGTTATCTGTCTTTCTCAACTTCAGGCTCTTGCCAAACTCGCAGGCAGCCCTGTGAAAGTGCCGTGTCCCACAAGAGCCATGTATTTTAATATGATGTAGTTTCCTTTGCCCTGGAACCAGGATCAGTTCTCCATGCTGACAATCCATAAAAGACCTAATGACCCATCTGAGGAACATTAACCAGCGCTGTGGCCATTCCAGGCAGAGTGTTTGCTTGTTTTTTTGCCCCCCTGCTTGGGAGTCTAATTTCTGGAGAGGATCTTTGGGGGTGAGTTGGATCTTCAGAGATCTTTTAGTATTGAATAACTAAAAATCTGGCTGAAGGGTGGCTTGGACTTTAAATTTGAAAGCCTTATTTATCAAGCCAAGCTTTGTTAAAGAGTTGCAGTGTGCTCCAGCAGGGTCAGCAGTCTGCAACAGCCTCCACATACCCTAAAATGTGAATTTGGAGGGCAGAAACACATTATTGCTTTTCCCAAGAGCTTGCAAAAGTGACTGCTAATGTAAAGGAATTTTTGTCTCCTAACTTAATTGTCTCTGCTTATAATTTAGTGCCTTATAAAAGAGAACTATTTACACCCCGCTGTATTTCATGATCTATAGTTAACATTTGTGTTTAGCTTGGAATTACGACCGTTTGGTCTCTGAGAAATGGTTGGAAATATTTAAATGCCAAGGGAATCTTTCGAGGTCAGAGCCTTTCTTCTGGGTGTGGAGGTGAGACAGAGAGGATCTCCACCATCACCACCACCAGTGCAGAGGGGAGGGCTGGATTTGCAGGGGAAGGTTTGATCCTGGCCACCCCACTCACAGCCAAGGTGGTTTCTGGACTCATTTCCTCCCAGATAATTTTTGGCTGCTGCCAAAGGGGTTTGACATCGAAATGGTTTCCCACAGGCAGCCAAAAGCAAACAAGTCAGTGGTGAGGAGGGTGTTGAAGCACCAGGTGTCCCAGCTGAGAACCGAGGAGGTCGTCTCACCTGTGATCAGCATCCCCAACCTCCCAGCATTTCTCAGCCAGTACCAAGACAAAACGTTTTCACATCAATGCCCCACGATCTTCCCTCCTGCCTCTGAAACAGGCTTAAAATCTGTTTGTTCAGGTGCTTGTGACTCCTGCAGCCTTCAAGAGTCCTGGTAGAGGCTGAAGATCTTCCCTTTTTAATTTTCCCTTTTATTCCCTTTTTTTTTTCTTTTTCTTTTTTTTTTTTTTACCCTTGGAGTGCCCTAATTATACAGAGCATTGATTTTACAATGCATTCATGGATTGATTGTACTGCCATGCTCCTCCCACAGGAAACAGCTTGCACACGAGCACTTTTTGATCTCTCCAAAGTATTCCCTAAGGTGAATCAATGGCTCTTGCATCTTGTCTCTTGCTTTAGTCTAGGGGAAGCTGGAGATGTCTTGCTACTGAAATAAGCTTCAAGAAAAATATCGGAAGGCAGAAAAAGAGAAGGAAAATTATTCACTTCTTCCTGCCCAAAAAAGATTGTCTCATGTGCAGCAAAATATGTTCTTGTTAGCATAATGTTCTCATCCAGCTCAGCCAACTGCAATCTTGGAGAACGCATGGGAACTTCCATATAATTATCTTTAATAAACTGGCCAAGATAAAAGTAATGATATCTTAAGAAACAGAGTGCATAATAAAATATATATCTATATAAAAGCCTATCTGTATCTATGAAATGACATGCTAAAATGAGGAGAAGGAGGCAATTTATGTGTTTTATGGCTTTGGCACCTCTGTAACAGAAATCTTGGATACAGCACTGTTAACCAGACCAAACTTTTTAAAAGAGACAATCTCTTTTAGGCTAAATGGAGGGAATTAGCTCCTCTTCCTAGTGATTCCCTGTGAACAGGGTAATGGATTAGACTCAGATTCAGGCTGAAGGCTCTAATCCCTGTGTTTTAATGACTGTACCTGCCACCAGCCCCAGCCCCAGCCCCAGCCTTGTTCCAAACCGCAAATCCACAGAAATCCCCAGGAACATCCAACAATTTTTGCACCCAACGGAACCAGACTAAGCAGAAAAAAAAAAAAAAAAAAAAAAAAAAAAAAAAAAAAAAAAAAAAAAAAAAAAAAAAAAAAAAGTCTTGACCTTGGGAAATTCTTCCCAAATTATGGATTAATTCAGAATTAGCGCTGAGACTTTTGCTGGATATTAAGGGGGTGATTCCTGATGCCAAAAGTTTTCTCTCAAGGGTTTGATTTCCTCTTAGGTTAATCCTGGCGAGTGCACTCCTGCCCATTAGGTTGCTTGGTATTAATTTCAATCTGCACAGGGTTCATTTCAGCAGGCTCTGCTGAGAGCTCTGCTGATTACAGTGCTTAATTACCAGCTGAGTATCATCTCTCTAGCATGTGGTGGCATCGTGCCAGCCCCTGAGGGGTCTTGAGCCCTGAGTAGGACCCCAGAGCACTCGGGATCCTCACTCTGCCCCAGCGCCACAGCCCCTGCCAAAACTGACCATAAGTTTTGTGCTTCCCTTTACTCAGCAGTTTCCTGAGGAAAAGCTGGGAGGATGGAGAGGAGGAGGAGGAGGCATATTCCTCTTGTTCAGCAGCTCACCGGGGTCCAGCCTGGAGCTGGAGGATGCCAAATAGCAATTTTTAATCTGGGTCTGCCCAAGGTTATGATGCTCTGCCCACCCCTCCCTGCCCTGCTGCCTCCGAACTCTGCATTGCAGCACAATGTTGGGTTTCTCCATCAGTTTTCAGGAACACGAACACCCACCCTTGGAGCACTGCTGTGCAGGTGTGTAGGTGCATGCAGAACGTGCTGTTATTTGTAATATATATATATATATGCATATGAAATATAAAAGCAGGTTATTTCTTACTTGGCGTGCTGAAGGCTCTGATTGCTGGCTTATATGAAATATTTAGATCATGCACAAGAGATAACTCACAAGATATAATGTCGATGTACGATGGGAAGCTAGTCTTTATTATCACAGGTGTAAATTTTCACACCTCTGTTATCAATTTTGCAATTATAACTGGGTTTCCCGGTAAAGTAATTTACTACTCACTACCATATAGGATGAAGAAAATGATCATTTATCCGCCTTCAACTCAATTAAATATTCATCGTTCCCCAAAAAAGGAGGGGAGAGGATTTAAATCACTTCCAAACTGTTCTTCAGATTTATTTTTTTTTTTAAAGAAGAAGAAGTCTACCTTATAAAAAGCATAGATTTGATGCAAAAAAGACAATAGGGGCTTAATACATCCAAGGATGCAGCACGGATTTGGCTCATCAGTCATTTGTGTTATGGGAGTCCAAAACAGTAATAAAATCAACACAAATCCAACTTCAGTGCGAGAAGAGAGGCTGATTCTCGAGTCAGATGAAAGCAGCATCATTCCAGCTCTGATTAAAGCAAGCAAGTTGTGCTTGAAGAGAGGAGACCGTAACAAAGTTTGTTCTTGCTTGTGGTTTTCAGCACTGAGCAAACATTTCTCATTTTTGCTTCCTCTGGTGACTTATTTCATACGAGAAATTTGGGATTACTTTCCAGGTAGAGAATTTTGGGGTTTGGGTGCAAAAAACCCCCTCCTCTCAGCATTAATTCCTCAGGAGCTTCAGTCTCAGCACCTTTCTTCTCCTGTCCTGTTTTTCCCCTGTCCTGCCGCTGTTCTGTCAAACCTTCCATCATTCAATCTGTGATGTCTCGTGGCTCCAAACACGCTCCTGTTGTTGGCTAATTCTCAGTGAGACTTTTATTCCAAAGGCTTCTCCAACAGCCTGATTATATAATAACAGCTTGCTCATTACCCCGAATATAAATAGTTGAAGTATCCCCCGAGAACGGACACAGCTGGTGGAACTTCCCATATTAGCACTGCATTAATATTTATGGCAGCACTGTGTTAGTATGCAAAATATTGGCATCCCTCCATGCAAAAGTTTACACATCTGTCATTAATGACTCTGCCCCAACATCACAGGCAGGTCAGGGAGCGGCAGAGGGAAGGCTGGAATTCCGATGAGACAGCTCCAGCTCTCACCCAGCATCATTTTCACTGTAGCTGAGGCACTCGTTGATCTCCGGGAGGGGTGACAGTCCCCTCGTCCCAGCGGTGCCCCCGTGCTCAGGGTGGCCACGGGCACCCAGCTGATTCACCCGGGCTTGTTTCGGCTTACGAAGTGAAATAGAAAAGGATGTGATGAGAGCCAGCTAATTGTACATATAACCTTTAAGAAGTCTCGGACAGGATTCCAGCCTTCACCTCGGGCTATAAAGAGAAAGTAATGAGGCCATAAACAGACATTTAAGTGTGCCTTTAAAGTTTAAGGAGAGTTTAATTGCGGGCGCTGGGGTGCCTGGGAGCAGACCCGAGCACAGGTAGTGTTTCCCCGGGAGACACGCAGTGAGGAACAGGCTCAGCATGGAGCTCTGAGGCTTTGCCAGCCCCGAGGGGAATTGGTTTGTGCTAATAAATGTCCCAGCTGCAGGTCAGATTGTAAATGAAAGTGATATTTAACGGCCCAGGTCCTCTGCTGGTGTAAACCAGCCCCGTGCGCTGCTCGCACGGGCTCTGGCTTGGTTTGAATCCAGGCGTTACTGACCTGTGGGCATGACTTTGGGAAGGTCTTTGGAGGCTGGCGCGGGTTTGTAACGCTCCCCAGGAGGGAGCGGTTGGAAGGGGCCAGTCCCTCTGGGTTCACAGCAGTCTGAGCAGATGCGTGAGAACACCATGGTGTCTGCCTGCTCCCCCCAAGGCAGGACCCAGCACCCTGCACCCTGGGAAAAGGAAAATGGAAGAGAGGGAAGGGAAGATTTCTTTTCTTTTCTTTTCTTTTTTTTTTTTCCTTTCCCCTCATGGTGTGACTTCTAGTCCTGCAGATCAAAACCCAGGTGAATCTGTGGCCATCTGCAGAGCTGGTACAGTGCCCCAGGAGGGCCCTGCTGGGCAGCAGTGGGTGCCCTTGGGGATGTCACAGGCAGCAAGCGAGAGCTGTCCCCAGCCTTGTTAAAGGCAGTTGAACTCAGCAAAGCATCAAGAGGCAGGAGCTGGGCAGGCTCAGTGATAGCTACACACGTGATGGTGCAGAGCAGGGATCAGACAAGCTGCTGGTTTATTACTTTTACTTAATCTAGAAAAAGTTGTCATTGAGGGGAAGTGGAATAAGACAAAGCAGAACAAAATGCAGAACACTTTAAGCAACTACACATCCATGAACATCTTTGGGCTCCAGTGTTCCCAGCCTGTTTGGAGGCCTGGGTCCAACAAACTCCCACTTGCCAACCGTCTGATGAACCTTGAGGCCCTGATAACCCTGACTGACCCCTAAAGGGGGACGTGCAGATGTTAATGACATGTCTAATGGAGCTGCAGGAGGACCACCAGCTGAATTGCCCTCTCAGAGATGGTGTGTTTGGAGAATGGAGCACTCCATTTGCGTCCCAAGCTGGTGTCCCACCAAGCTGCTGCAACACCACGATGCAGCTCTGAGCTCAGTATTGCTGTCCTGCAGTTTCTCAGGTGCTGTTGGGGGTTTGCTCTGCACCAAAATCTTCACTATTCACATTTTTCAGAAGAATGCGTATCAGTTTCACAGCAAGCGGAGGCCAGCTGGTGGTAAGCTCCAGGTCTGTGAAGTGTCAATGAAGAGACATCACCCATCAGTCAATTCCACATTCCCCTCAGAGCAATGGGCAGTCTGCTGCCAGCACTGCAGACAGCACAGGGTGTCTCCACCTTGGGAACGTGGAGAGACACCCGTGGAGCAGCAAATATTTGGGGAGAATCACTCTCAGAAAGGTGGAGGTTCAGCCTGTGCGCTCACAGACTGTCCCAAGGTCCCTCGAAGTGCAGTGCAGGTGATGTGATCCTGCCCTGGGATGGGGAGGTGACAGGCACCCAGTCCCAGGAACCTCTGTCCTCTCTGGGGCTGTGTGTAAAATTAATTGATAAAGCATAATCGCCGTATCAATGCCTTTTTTAGAAAAGATAAAGTACACTTCAAAGCTAATTTAGGCCTGCAGACAAATGGCTTAAAGAAGAGCTACTGTACTGAAAAATGTCTGTGTCATTTCTTCCCCAAATCATAGTTTCAATGCACACAGCCTCAGCCTGACATTCTGAATTATGGCTTTTATTAAACATTAGTAATAGAGTGCACTTAAATCATGGTTTCCCTGTAAAAGAGAGATGTGTTCAACTCAGATCTGCACATTTTAATGCCATATTTCTTCCTTTTACTCTCCCCGCAAGATAAATTTACTTACTCCACAAAAATGTTTTGCTGAAAAGAATAATTCATCCTTCAGTGTCCATCTAATGCACCTTGTGAGTAATGTGAAACGATGCAAAAATTACAATGCACCGGCCATGTCTGGAATGCTTAGATGCCTCCGAGTTAGAGGTTATGCACACAGAGTATTGAAATTAGATTTAACAACTATCATCTTTTACAATGTTGCCTTGATGATTTTTTTTCCCCTTTTATAGCTTTGATCAGATGCCTTCTGAATACATTGCTGGTAACAAACCTCACAGTCTGCTGCTCTGCAAGCCCTGCTCAGCTCTGAGCCAGGTTGCCAATAAATGCTTTTTTTTTTTTTTTTTTTTTTTTTTTTTTTCTTTTGGGTGAGAATATTTGTAGCCACAATTTGCTCTAGCAGGCAAAATTCAGATTATATTTTCACTCCGTGAGTAGATCGAAAATAGATTGTGGGGTAACCAGACAGCTATGGAAATAGCATCCTCTAGGTAGCAGCTTTTGCTGTGCTGAGCGCCCAGTTCTTGCAGAGTGAGGGCAGACCTGTGCCCCCCGGCTGGGTACCCTGGCAGAGCTCTGCATCCCCAGCACAGGGTGAATGGACCCTGGGCTCCATCCCAGTGCATCACCAACCCTGGCACCAACAGCGGGCACAGCATCCTGCTCTAGCTCCAGCTCCTGGTCCAGCCATCCTCTCCAGGTACGCACAGGCACAGCCAGCCCCTGCAATGTGACCTTTATTTAAAGGACAGCAACTGTACCATTGAATCAATGTCCCTCTGCCAGGAGCTCTGCATTGGAGCTGCATTGCAGTGTCAGCACTGGGGCTGCTCCAGCTCCAGCTCTCACCTCAATCCAGCACGACCCACTGACACATTTGGGAGTGTGGTGCCACAGCCCTGCGCTGCTGCATGAGGGGGGCAATGGGTTTGGAGATTGCCAAGCACCGACAGACTTTGGGGATGTGGATTTGCTGAAAATCTGATGCTATTAATTCAGTGTGGAGTTTAGCTCACAGGGGAAAGACGGTATTTACTAAGCACTGCAAATCTTTTGCTTTGTATATTGGTGGCGTGGTACAGATATTAACTGATTGGTCCCCCAAGATTCCTCCAATGTTGATAACAGAAGCAGCATCCCTGTCTTTTGCCAGTTCCAGGTCCCTGGGTTGGGAGCAGACACCATCCCCAGGAGCCCTCCCTCGGGAATTCCCAGCCCTGGAACTCACACTAACACACTGCAGGAATATTTATGATTTATAGGGGTTTTTTTTTGTATTGGTGCCTGGGACTCCCAGCAGGGTTATGATCCCATTATACTCAGCCAATAGGAAAACCAGTCTTGTAGATTGTTTGGAAGAGAGCTATAAAAACGTGACTAAGAGAAGCAACTTCATCTATCCCACACAGCAGTTTAGCAGCAAAATTTCTAATGGCACCTCTATCAGCTCAGAGTCTCACAGATTCAGGGTCTCACAGAAAAGGGTTGTCTGAGTTAGCTGCTCTAGGATGAGTCCCCAAAGAGCCTGTAAAGCCTTCTCAATCTGACCTGCTGCACTGAAGCTGTTATTAAGACCTAAAATTATTGCTGCGCTATTGCTGTTTGGTGGATGACAACAGGAAAATCACCAGGCGATGGACATTGGCAGTGACTTTATCGATAGCTTGGTGACTTTGGCTGTCTTCACTATGATCCCTTCCACTGAACTTCAGTTCCATTCAAATTTCCTCTCGAAGAGCATAAATGCTTCCAAACTGAAGTGGAACAACCTCCAGCGCATTAGCTAATAGCACATCAGAGGAAGTGTCTGGCTGCAACTGTAACCTCAGCAGGCATCTTTACATGGGAGGACATAAACTGTCTCTGAATTATTTATTGAACCAAAGACATCAAATTGGACAATTAACCTTGAAAACTTAATTTAAGCACCATAAAAGAAACATCTCCTGAAAAACGTGTCCTTAATAAAAGCCAGAAGCACAAACTGTAGCGGGTTCTGCCATGGTCCGCTGCAGGAACTGGGAACTTCAGCGGGTTTGTCCCTGAGGAGGGATTAGTGCTGGAGGTGACTTGGCAGGAACACAGGAATTTGGAGAGCAGAGCACAGCATCCCTGGAGCTCTCTGAGTGCTGCTCCAAAGGATGGTCCTCCACCACCAGGGCTGCAGAGACATCCTGGGCAGCCACAGGCTCTGTCTGCCCTGCACAGCCCCAAACTCCACTGCGGTTCCTGAGTCCCTCCTTTTCCCACATGGATGGAGATAACACAAACACACAGCAAAGTGATCGAGCTGGAGGCTGCCAGGTGTCTTCACTCCCTTTTCTAAAAGCATCAGATGAGTGGTCAAATCTGAAGGATTTCACCAGACAAAGGACTTTACCCAGCCTGGAAACTCTTTGTAAAGCAAAAGACAGTTTCCCTCCTCAGTCCCCTCTGCTGTGGATGGGCTCCTGCTCCAGCTTGGTGTCTGCTGCACTCTTCCGACACCACTAAATGATGGAAGCTGCAGAAGGCTTCAGCAATTTATTCTGTTTAATTTCCTCCACAAAGGTGTTTTATCCTCACTAATAAAAAGAGTGGAACTTGATCATTTCTAAAATATTGTCCCTTCTAAATCTTTATGGCTCAAAGTGGACTGAGATCATTAGAAGTTACTTTATGTGCAGCTCAATCAGCTCCAAAGGGCTATCTCAGTCACTCGGTGCTTGCTGAGAGCAGATCTCATTTCCCAGAGGCAAAAGGACAATACTTAATCACTTCCTCACTTGTTAGGTGTTTTAACAAGTTGTATTAAGCTTCATCAGTTGGAGCTTTCATGTCAGATTAAAAATGATAGTTCACTTCTCTGTTATTATAGGACATCATTTGTTTTCTTTTATTTTGCTGGGCACTTGCATGCCACTGTAATTTCACACGAAAATATATGACTGATGTCACCCAGAAGTAATTAGGTTTTAAAAGCCTTGATTGCAATAGACACGGACGTTACGGCTTTATGGTGCCAGTGCTTTGCCATCCACTTTATGGCTGTTGATTCTGCAAGTATTTCATAGATCTGTCAATAGGAATAAGTTAGCTGATGTTGACTGGAACTATTAATCAGAAGGAAGGAAAATACACATTTTTATTTCTGCACTCAGACTTGATAGTTCAGTAAAAGCCTCCCTACCCAGCTTTGCAACACTCCAGGGTTCCCTCATTGCTGAAAGCAAAGAGATGCAGGGAAATCCTGGGTTCCCTCAGGTTTATAAACAAATTATTCTAATACACTGAGTTGGAGAGACCTGTTCTTTGCCACTGTATATGGATATTGTATTTTAATGCGCAGCCATTGTTCTTAATTGTTCTAGCCTCCAATCATATTTTATAGGGATCCATCAGATTCCTGTAAGGGAGGGATGGAGCTGTTGCCTTCCCACTGTGCTCTAGGCAGAAAGTAGGTCAGAGTCAAGAGCTCAGGGTGTTGCATTTACATCTCGAAACTCAACTCTGGTCATGTGGAATTAGACCACTCGTTAAAATGCATTTCTGTGGTCATGACAAATCTAGGAATCTTCTGGTGTGGTGACCAGCAGGGAAACAGAGAGGAACACAGGGAGGTGAGATCCTGGTACTGTTGCAGGTGAGTGCAAGGCATCGCTTGACCTCAGTGGGACTGGGAATTTGCCCAGACAGCTAAATTCTGATTTAGGTTTCAGAAAGACTGCAAAGCTTGGGAAACCAGGGAGGTTTTTTTAAGAGTTTGTAAGCAGCCCAGCAGTCTGAACCATTTCACAGGGATCAAAACGCCTGAGGCTTTGAGAACCACAATAAAGAATTCTGCTGCTCGTTTCACTCGTGACTTCAAGTTCCTCATTTTAAAAAAATCTGATCCCTTTCCACAAAAGCAGAAATTATAGATATTTGCTTTTAATGGGCCTTTCTTCTGCTGTCACCTCACTGACAAGGTGTTCCTGTAATGGCAGTGAAGGTGCCCTTGGGTAAGGCAGACCCAGACCATTGCCATTGCTCCCTCTGCAAGCCGAGCCCATGAAATGGATCTGCTGGGACCTATCCCAGTTCATAAGAATGACATCTCTCCCTCGTTACATCAACCTTTTAATCAAATCTTGGGCGAGTGGCCCAGGTGGCAAGAATGGACTGTGCTGTGCCAAGGACAGAGAGTCCATTCCAGAACTGGGGGCTTGATCCCACCCAGTTCACTCCAAAACTCTTTGGCTACAGCTACAAAACCCTTTGAGTCCAGCAAAGTGTGGGAAAGTGGAGCTTTTTTTCCAGATTGCTGCTTTGTCCTTGCTTCTCCAGAGATGGATCACACCATCCTTGGGACGTTCAGCCATCCAGGAGGCACAAGGAAATTTTGCAGGTTCAGGTGCCGGCTGCTGTGCATTAAAGAAAGTAAAGAGGAGAATTCTGTCTGCTCATGTTTAATGGGAAAAGGCTTTCTCCTGCTCTATTGCTCTCATGAAAGGAGCTCTGCCTTCCCTGTGATATTCGATGGTCCCAAGGATTTCATCATGCAGGGAAGGCATCTCCAGGCTTTTCCACACAAAGTGCTGTGTCTGTCTTTCATCTGCCCTGAAGAATCTTTCACTTGAGTCCTGACTAAAATATGGGCTGCTTTACACTTTCCTTTTCCTTTTTTTTTTTTTTTTTTTTTCTCCCCCAGAAGAAAATTCTAGACAGCAAACACAGGAAGAAAAAAAGGCTGAATTGCCAGCAGACAAGCCCAATTTCACTTGACCCCTGAGCTCTATCAGTCACTCCTAACAATGGGATGTACTCTTATCTCAGCACACCACTTAACACCCATTAATGCTTTGGGGAGTTAGTCCAGCTCTTTCAGATCCCCATGTAAGGATTTATTTCAAACACTGAGATGAGTGGGATGACTGCCTTTAGCAGCTGCAATCTGAAGTGCTGGTCTGTCCTGCTCAGTACTCTGTTCACTGTAAAGTTTTAACCCAGTGGATTAAGGACCTGCAGGAAAAAAAAAAAAAAAAAAAAAAAACAAAACAAATCACTTAGAGCAGATTTGCAACTGGTTTGAATTGGGAAAGCTCCCACAGTACACACTGGTACCAGTGCCCTTACTAGGGGAGCATTGGCATTGCTCCACAAATTAATTCATCCAGGTTCATTGCCTGATGGTTGTACTGATTTACAAGAGAGGAGATTGTGGCTCCTCACCAAGTCTGGAAACCAATCCTGACTTTGGATGAGAATTCTGGAAGTTTTTGTTGGGAATTTGATGTTTCTCTGGGTTGTCTCTGGTTTTTTGTTTTTTATTTCTTTCTGCTGGGATGGCATCAAAATTCAGACTGTACTAAAAATAAAAACTTCTAAAATCATTCAGTCATCTAATTATCCTGAAATAATTTAAAATCAGATTAAACTAGAAGTTTCTGCAAACTTTGCTCTATTCAGAAATCTCTAAGGAGAGCTGAAACAGATGCACAAGTTTTTCAACCCCCTATAAGTTTGTTTACCTCTACTGGGCAGAATTAAGAACTTCAGTGCAAGTTTGAAATGTTGACTTTATAAGAGAAACAAAATCAAATATAGATATAAAATGGAGCAGTCTTCCCATATCCCTGATTACAGTGATTCCAACCACAATTTGGGTCAATACAACTGCTTTCAACAGGAAAGATGGGCACCAGCTGAGAGCTCCAATGCTGTTGGAGAAGTGTTCTCACACTGACAGCAAAATTTACTACATCCATGTGGAGGAATGGCAGAAAAATTGGCTTAGACCACTGAAAAGGAAAAACTACACCGTGAAAATAAAAATAAAAATTAAAATTTTTCTTACTGATTGAGCTGGAGTAGAAGAGCCTGAATTTTGCAGAAATGAGCTCATCTCTGCTCCATCTGCATCTGTCCCAGCTGAATTTGTCCCAGTCGCTGGTCCCAGTCAAAATTTGGAACAACCCCCTTCATGTTTCCAACTGGTCTTACGTTTCCTGTGGATTTTGATTGAATGCAATATCTGACTTCAGCAAAGTGTGTTTTCTTTCTAAAACGCTTTTAGCCCTGATTCATAACTGGTAGGAAAAAATAATCTATGGAATGAAATATGCCAAGGGTTTTAAGCAAATATTTAGGCAAAAAGCAGCTGGTAAATCTCTAATGAATGGCTGGATGTAGAGCTAACACATAATTCATGGCATGCCAGCCAGAAGGGCCTAATCCATCTCCTCTGCTCCTAACTCCTCGTGACATCCCGGGAGCTGGGGCTGCACTGTGTGCACCCAAGGCAGGCAGCAGCAAAGGAGCTGCATGCCCAGGCCTTTCCCTGTCAGTGCTGGGCTCTGGAGCCAGAAGGTTGTTGTTCAGCATTATTTTCTCTGTTTCAGCTTCTCCTGCCCTGGTTTTAAGGACAGGCTGTTGTATGGGGGGACTCGGGTGACAGAGGTTTGAAAGGACAGACTGATCACCCTTGGCGGATGTCATCACTGCTACACGCAGCCGTGCACTCCCATTCCTCTCCACACACAGGAGCTTAGCAAAATCCCACATATCCTATGAAGAATCCCATTTTCCCTTTTGCTTTAGTAACACTTTAACATAATGGGACATTGATACTGCATTACGAAGTGATTCCCTTGGATGGATCCATGGCACAATCCTTATCAAGTGAGTTCAAGGTGATTTATGTCATCATGGTGATTTTGCATCTTGTTTATTACCTTCCGGAGATCACTTTGCAGTGATTTTTAAGGTGGCATGGAAATTACCACGTGAACTGTCTTCTAAATCAATGAAGCCTTTTCCTGCCTGATAATAAAGCTCTCTTATGGTTTTCAATGAGAAGATATTAGCTAATGCTTAATTACTGTGAAGGGGCAGGTACCAAGCACAGGAGAGTCAACAGCGTTAATAAAACTCTGAGGGTAAAAATAAATCAGGAGGTACAATAAGGGGGACATTAAGGAGTGAAATGCTCACCTCTGGCATTACCTTGAGGGGACACCAGGCTCTCACTGTGAGATCTCAGCCCTCTGGTGTTTCATGGACACCTTGCTCTTGTGAAGATGTTGTTGACTCAGCCCATTACGGCCTAAAATCCCTCAGTGCCTGAAATGTCACCCCTGCCACAGAGCTGGGATTCTCTTCATTGATTCCTGACACAATTTCCCACTGATCTGCAAGAGTCAAGCTGCGATGGGCACTGGAAGTTTCATATAAATGCATCAGAGGTGACAACCAGGGCAGGGCTGCTGTGGGTCAGGTCCTGGCCATGCCCAGCAAGCAGCTCGTGCCAACAGCAGGAGGAGACCAAAACCACACTGCTCCCTCCATCCCTGCCTGTGCCCATCAGCATCCAAACCCCCTCTCCTCCATGGAAACAAGTCACCTTCTCCTCTGCTTCACTGCAGACTTGCAAATTAAGTCTGCAGCGCCCAGCATTCCACAGACCATCGCTGGTCTTTACAGAGCATCCCCAAAAGCTCAGTGCTGTCATCTTTCTCCCTGCTTTCTCACAAGCAGGCTTTAAAGAAACACATTTTCCAAATTTTCCCCGCTAAAGGCTGCGATTTAATATGAGAGGATTGACTTCTTTTGTCACAGGACTGTTGGAAACGGTGTTGGCTGGTGGTTTGGGCGCAAATAAATGGCAGAAAAAAGATGGGCAGGTGCGAGATGGAAAAATTTCCCCACACCTGGGTGCATCCCAGATTTTGGGCACAGGAGCAGAAGCACAGGCTGGTCACTGCAGGCTCAACAGCTGCCTTCTATTGGCAGAGTCAATCCCTTAATCCACCGCCAGCCTGTGCATCCTTATGGATATCATCCTTCGCAGCAATGCATAACCAAAGATGAACTACAACAGAAGAGTTGAGGATTTTTTACCAAAACATGCTGAACTCCCAAAAATCGAGCACTAACAATAAATTCTCAGCAAAATCTTAAAAACAGGATGTTTAAACATGACCAATACTCCACAAAGACCATGTTCTAACTCTTGTCTGACGCCCGCGTTGCTTCCACTTCTGAGCAGCTTTATTTTCATTCCCCAGAGGAGTTGCATATAAAATAGATCATTTCAGCGTTACTCCATAATACATTCTTATAACTGATACATTGTGTAAATAAAATGAAACATTCATAAAAATGGTTGGTGTCTATCTCCGGCTCTAATTTGAATACTTACAGGCAGGAAAAAACCCCAAATCTCCTGGAAGTGATGCTAACAAATTTCACAAACAAGGCACTGAGAAAATGTGAGCGCTCCAGGAGAAGGTGGCCACATGGCCAATAAATCCTCTTGCTTAAGCCAACTAGTTATTGTCTATAACATTCATAAAATTCTTTGCACAGAAGACCCTTCATGATGAAATAAACCATCAATCTCCACTGCATTACTATTCATTTTCCGTGTGTGCTGAGAGCAAATGTCATTGAAGGCATTACAGTTCTCTCAAACTATATTAAAATACATAGTCTGATGTTATATCTTTTCGAGCCTCTCTGTTCATAAATTGTCGCTGCTGATTGGAACATAAAACATATTTTATAACGCCATAAAGCCCCAGAAGATACAAGATCACTCATGTTTGTCTTTATGGCTCAATGTGTAGGACTTCGAGATGCTAAAGCGTTGTGTATTTCATAACAGCAATGGCCAGGGCCCTGTGGAGAGGAAGTCTTAGACATTTCCATAAAACATTATTACCATATTCCTTGATGACTGAAGCACCTCTGTGCACAGAGCCTGAGCCCTTAACTTATGGACTGTAAATGGATGAGTTTTCCCAGTAAATCAGCTTTGTTTAGGAGCAGAGTTATCCTGCCCAACACTTAGCTTTGAATGTTATCTCCAGGTGTCAGAGTAGTGATGACTTTTTTCATTTCTCCATTTTTCTCTTCTTCCTGTTATGACTAAGAAAACTTCATTTCCAGGGATAAGTCCCCTGAGAAGTTAGTGAGATATTTCAACACGTTAGGAAATTAGATCAGCTTCTCAGTGATGTCCGTGGCTCCATCAGACCTGCTGTTTCTGGATCCTCTTTGGGGAGCCATGGCTATCACCTGCCAATGCACTGAGATGCTTCTGTGTGGAAGGAAAGTTCCTGCCACCATCTCCGGCAATCCCTGCCCTTATGTGCCCCCAAGCTTCAATTCTGAACGCTTTTTACACCCTATTTACTGCACTAGAGCAGAGCCAGGATGCCCCAGCACTGAGCCTTGTGCTGCCAGGGTCACAAATCAGTGCCCAGAAAAAACAGACTGGGGGCAAAGGCTGGGTTTGGACTTGAGGTTTACTGCAGCACCTGATGGATTCAGAGACGACACCACACGGGAAATAGATGCAGAATCTCAGGTGCCTGTCCATCCCCAAAGCCTCGGAAGGGCATTTTGGGTGGAAAGAAAAGAGAGACCAGAAAAAAAATAGAGATGAAGTCTGTCTGGCAAACAGACTAATTTGTCAAGAAAGCTGACAAACCTTTACAGTCTCCAGAGATCCAGTCTCTCGATATGAGAACAGGGATGCAACCTCATTCTGCTCTCAGGAAATGGCGCAGAAGGTGATAGTGGCCCAAATACTCCATAATATCTGAACCCTGGGACTGGCAGGGATAGCCACAACCTGCTCTGGCTCCAGCTTCCCAGACACATTTGCATGAGGCTCCCAGCAGCTTGGCAAGGACATCCTCATCCCATGCACCGCAGAGCTAAAGCCTTGGTATTCCAGAGGTTTCCTCTCTGCAGAAAGCTGAGCAGTATTTCCACCCATTTAAAGGTCTATAAGAGGTCTCATCAAAGCCAGGTATAGTTTATATTGCAGATGGCTGCTGACATGATATAATCCACACTAACAGGCAGGCTGTTAAAGGTCAGAGTCTCACTTCACTTCTGTTATTAGCTTTGATGTTGGGAAGATGCTGAATTCCCCCCGTGTCTTTTTCTTTTAGAGGGAGGAAAGACACTGTTTACTGTCAGGCTCTTCATCAACATAATTGGTGGCTTCTCTGGAATCGCTCCTTTGCTCTAAAAAGTGCTGTAAATCAGCTGTAGGAAGCCTGGTCTTTGAAAAATCCTCGAGCGGAAGAGGAACACGAGCAGCAGTTTGCAGGATCGGCTCCATGTCTGCGCCAGATGTGCGCAGCAGGCAGGCAAGGCTGGAGCCTTCCTCATCCTGCTTCCCTAAGCTGGCAAAACCGGTCACAGCTTCAAGACATGAACATGCCAGAACCCTGGAAACTTTGGAGAGGCCCCCCCCAGAAGTTGCTGCAGGCTCTGGATCCTGATGGGGCCTCCAGCTCCATGTGCTGCTTCCATGCACAGCGGAGATGCTGCTCCCAGCACGTGCGTGCCAGGTTCTGGCGTGGCTGCTCCACAGAACCCCTGCCTGCTCCAGAGCCTCGGAGGTCCGTGAGGGAGCAGAGATCAACTCCCACCCCTCCAGGCTGTGCAGCCAGACCTGCAGCACTAAAGCACACCAGTAAATGTTGCTGGGAGCAGGCTGAGCAAAGAGAGGTGCAATAAAGTGTTTCAGGGATTGAAGTGCCACGGCTGCTGTCCTTTTGGAGCTACATCCTCCCCAACCAACATCCCCAATCCTCATCCCACCCCTTGGACCCCACTCAGCAGAATGGAGGCAGCAGAGTGGGAATCCCCAGCCCTGTCTGCAGCCCCCATTCTAAACAGGACCCCAAAGGCAGTTTTTTTGTTGCTGAATCCCTTATTCAGAAATAATACTGACATCCCCACTTCCAGCTCATTGGAAAAACTTCTGATTTTCTCTCAAGCAAGAGACATTATGCCCATCACCAAGTCCTTGGATAGTCCCTGCTGGCCTTGACCACTCCCCTGTGTGGACCCCAAAGCCATTCCCGCCCGGGGCCAGGCAGGACGAGGCAGGGGCTGCCGGGCTGGTGCCACGCTCGGCTCTGATCTCAGCAATAGTGAGGCTTTGCCTGAAGATGGCACTACAGAATGGCTGGGGCGAGCAGTCCCGGCGGCATCGGTGCGATTAATGCAGCACTGACCGGCCAAAAAACCCTATTCTCTATAAAATGCAAGTCCATCTGCCGTCCCCTGCCGGGTTGGGGTCTGTTGGGGGGAAGGACGGCAGAGGTCACTGTGTGCCCGACAGACACAAACCGCAAATACTCGGGCTGAACTCTCCCTGTTCCGTGCAAAACTCAGGCTTTCCAAAGCAAAATCAGCCTCTTGCTTTCCCTGTTCATGAGTTTTGTCTGTCTTGCTCCTGACGTGGTGAAACTGCAGCAGCAATTTTAGTTTCTCCACATAAATGGCACCGCAGAAACTCTCAGGGTGTAGTGGCAGTGCTGAAGTGATTTTAAACCCTCTCATTTCAGGCCAGCACAGTGGGATGGCTATTCCCCATGTTGTCCTTCCCTATCCCATGCTTGTAGCTCCATTAAAACAAGCCACAACAGGAAGGAGTTACCAAACTCCCCAGCCTCGCACAGAAAACCATCTCCTTCCCACTGTACCGGACTGGGTACTCTGGCTCCCAAATAGTCCAAATCCCCAGGCATTAATGCCAAAAATCCCCACAGCCCTGAGGTTGCCCAGGCAAAGATGTTTCAAAAGCACTTTCCTGAGGGTTTCCAACAGACTCCATGGGCAGCCAGGGGGAAATTCCTGGGCCAAGGGCCAGGATGCAACAGGGAGGGAATGGGGAAAAGTCAGAGATTAATTGATCCATGTCCATGAGGGGCCCAGGGGAGGTAGCATGCCTGGGTTGGCAACCTCCCGGCCAGTGCTCCTCGGCTGGTGGCAAGTGAGAGGGCGAGAGCAGCTCCACGTTATCACTCGCCATCGCTGGTACCATAGCACACCCTGCGCCTTTGTTTCCAGGCCAGGGCAGATAATGGGCTCGGCGCAGGCGGTGGGAGGGGGTTATGGCCTGCTTAAATCCAAACCGGGAAGCGGGGCTGCTGGAGGTGGCCAGGAGAAGGATGCTTGCTCCAGGAGGTCACCCTCAGTCCTACTGTATCAGGACTTTGACTGCAGGCAGGGCAAGCAGGCAGGAGCGCAGCCTGCCAGGGTCAGCTCAGCATCAGTTCCTTGGAGAGGGTGAAGAATTGATCTGAACTGTCAGATAAGTCACATGCCTGAATATGAACCTGAGAAGCCATCGCATACAAAACCCATCTCACTCTTGGGCTACCAGCACTTTCCTGACCACTAGGAAGGGCTCAGGAGAACTTGAGTCCCAGTCCAGGACTGGCTGTGGCTGCTGTCCATCAGCTGCTGTCACGTCCATGCTTCAGGATGACCACAGGCTCATATGTGGGGAGTTGAGTACGTTGCTTTTCCTCCCCTCCATAACCTGTGCAGAAATATCCCTGAAATTTAAACAGATATTTCTGATGCATTATGTGAAAAAAGACATTTTTACGACAAGAGTAATGAACCATGATGGGGCTTAATGTCATTGCAAGCCTGTACACATGGTCTTCCCAATGAAAAGAGCATGTGAGGTATTACCAGACGACTTCCCAGAGAGGATAAGATATGAAAGGAGAGGATAAACCGCGGTGCCAAATATCCATATGGCAGTGCAGCATTTGTGCTGGAAGCAGACACAAACCACAAAGTTCAAAGCTCCAAGCAGAGCTGCTCCAGAGTTCAAGGTCCCTCCAGCCTGATGGCATGATTTTGTCGGATATAGCTGCAAACCATGCCACGGCACTGGCATGTGCTCAGCAGGGCTGGGGATCGCCTTCCAGTCCGACCCATGACCGAGTTATAAAGTTCATATTTGAGCCACTCCAGCATTTTAGCTCATCACGGTTTCTAAGCCATTGCCACATGAGACATGGACAAAGTTAAAGGTGCCACAATGGGAAGTGGGGCTGACAGCCCGTGTGGGTCTGAATTCCTGGCTTTCCCTAAATCATGTCATCTGCCCGAGCATCCTTCACCAGCGTCCTAACATTTCCCATCCATCTCGGCCATTGGAAACCCTTTGGATCTCCGTTTTGTTTACAATGAGTAATGGGCAGGAGTTAACAGAGGTTCCAGAGGAAAAGGTCAGTGTAGTTCAAGCAGCATTAGGAAGAAACTCTCAGCCCCGCTTTGATCTGCAGAGGATTTAAGCGGTCAATAAGGCAGCGCGGGGAGCAGCAGCGTCGCCCAGATGCCCTCTTGCTGGTGCTGCTCCGAAGGCCCCAGTCCCGGTCCCAGCCCCTCCAGGATGCAATTCCTAGCAGTCCCTCGGGGTTTATGGCCGGGGGAGGGCGTGAGTCACCGGCCCCGTGTCTGGCGGTGCCATGCACGGCTCCCCGGCCGCCGCAGCCTCCCCGCGTGTTTGCAATTGCTGAGGCAGACTGTTTGCTCCTGCCACGTCCAAGGCAATCCAGTAAAAGTTTACAAAGGGCTAGAGCTCAATCGTGAGCTTGTGAAAACACCGCTCCGGGCTCCCCAGCTCTGCGGTTCAAAGTCTGAAGTGTGCCCCACCGATTTACACGCGTATTTATTTTACAGCTGAATGGGAGTCATTTCACAGAGATTGACCTTCCCAGAAAACGGGGTGAAAGCCCTTAAGCTGGAGGGAGTGGGTGGGACTTTTGCTTTTTAACCTTCAAAGGCGTTGGGCTGATAGATCCTGCCCAAGTACAGCCCATTAATGCAACAGGATGAGGCAGGGCGATAGAGCAGGGCTGGATGTGCCGCAGCTCCATCGCTCTGGGCTGTGGGCTCGGTGTCTGCGGCCTGGGGTCACACTGGGTCAGACATCCAGGGCTCAGCTGGGACAAGATTCCAAGAGGTATTTCCATCTCCTCGTGATGGAAAGACCACAGCCCACAGTCCCAAGAAGGGACCTTTCTTTAACATCATACCAGTATAAACCCTAGTGTTTATATCATCTGAAACGACGAACATGCTCTATGGGTGCCCATTCCATATTCATGATGGTATTTTTCTGGCTTATCCTAATCCACTTTCAAAGTAAAACCAGCTAAATTTGAAAATGGTGCTGTCATGATAATAGAGCTGTTTGTGTACAGCTTCAGCAGAAAAATTGCATGAGCTCACCCAGCACGAGCAGCCACATCTGCTGTGGACCAAAGACCTGCCCCGTCCGTGGAGTCTCCAATGCTTTAAGAATCATTTCACCTCACACCGGAGCACCAGGATTGCAATGGAAAATCTTGTTATCACTCAAGGATTTCCTCCCCACCCTTCTGTCTGTGTGTCCCTCCCAATGCTCACCTTTCAGCTGCTCCCTGCCCATGCACAACCCCTGGCCTCAGCCACATTTGATGTTCTGAATTTCTCCTCTCCATCCATGCCTGTTTTCAACCCATCGTCTCAGAGAACACCTCTTCACTGCCCAGCCTCCTTCCCTTCTCTTTCTGTCCTTGCTTGGCTGTTGCCTCTATCAGCAGGATGCATTTGGAAGAGCTTTTACTGAAAAAACCCTATAAATGAAGTTGCTCAGTATCATACACATCTCCCGCTGGTTCCCCAGCAGGTTTCCAGATTAGAAGGGGGGGAAAAAACCAAAAAGAAATCAAAAGAAACCAGATGCTCAGGGGATTGATTATTCCTGCATGATCCTTTGGATAAATAAAGTGTTTGGAAAGTTCTGAAAACACATTTTGATGCTGGGAACTAATTTATAAAAAGCAGAGGGCAGAAATAGATATGGGTTCAGGCTTCCCAGCTGCCAGGAAATGATGTTAGGTTAAGATTTCTTGGAGTCAGAGCAGTGCAGAGGGTCTGATGGGTACCTGCCACCCGTGGGCTGTGAGGTTTCCGTGGGTGCCTCCAGCTGAATTATTTTTGGGATGGGTCAAAGGCAGGAACAGACAGCAGCTCTTGCATTTTCCGTAGGGTCCCATACGAAGGACAGCTGCAGCCCAAGCAGAGCCTCTTTACATCCTCCCCTAATCCGCTCACACCCTCTCGATCTGGTTCAAATAAGTCCGTGGGTTTCTCCCAAGCCCCAAGCAGGGACGCACATGTTCCTGGGTGCGGGGGAAGCCTTGGGAATGGGGTCATGAAAGGATATGGCTGGGAGAAAGCACTCATCGGGCAAAACCCAGAGCTGAGCACCCGCCTGCAGCTCACATGGGTTGGAGCAGGAGTGGAGCAGCCACGCTGCCAGCAGCTGCTGGACCAGGCTTCTCCTCCCTCCGGAGGCAGCCAAGGGATGGAGGGGAGCGAGGGGCAGGCAGATTCCGGGGTCACTCCATGGTGCCCTGCCCAGCTGGCCCCCATCATCCCACCACCGAGGGCTGGGGGTCCCGGGCCTCACCCAGCTGGGGTGACAAGGAATGCGTTCCTGGGAGAGGCAGGACAGTGCCCTGCACCCCCACAGCACACACAGGAGTGTGTACAGGGGGTCTGAAGGCAGCAGGATCAGAGATCCAAGGACACGGGGTTGCTGGAGGAGATAAGCTCTGGAAAAGGTCGTCAGCCAGAGCGGTCGGTATTTATCTGGACATGCAAAAAAACTATAGGGAAAATGCTGTTAAGTGACAAGGTAAATATTTTCAAGTGGTGTTTCCATTAACTCCACATTCCCTTCGCAGATTTTCCTTGGTTCTGCTCCTGGACTCAAAGTTGCCTTTGGTGACTTTTTGGTTCTTATCTCAATTCTAAATGTTAAACTCCTTGAGTCAACTGATTCTAATAATTTAGAGTGTTGTTTCAGAGATTTATCAGAGCAATACAAGCCAAAATGAGAGATTATTTGTGAAAGTTTGTTTGAAGCACTTACAGGAAAAAAAACATTTCTGAAAATATGAATGAGATTATTTTTTAGAAGGAAAAAAAAAAAGGTGTATGTAATCTTCAGGAGCTGAAATGAAAATGTGTAATTTTTCTGAAGGAGTTTGACAGTCAAAAGCTCTGAAATGAATAACCTTCTGGCCCCCAAACAATATTCCTGCAAATCTTTCTGTGCTGCTAATAAGTGTTAGCATTTCTATTATATACACCATTGTGCAAAATGTCTTTCTGCCATCAATACCTTCATTTATATGAACCTTTCTGTTGTGCTTTCATTGTTGATATATTCAAGCTATTTATTAATACTTGTTTATTTAAAATCACTTTGCCTTTATATTTCTTGGCTGCATTCAAAACACCTATTTAAATAGTCTGGGTCTCTAAGAGGAATGATATTAATGATAAAACACTGTATTCACTCATGCCTCTCCCAGTGCCTTTTTCTGCATGTTTTATAATCTCTTTATGCTTCCTCATCCTCTTTTGCAAAGACTTTAATTTCTGTTGTATTGTGCAGGGTGTAAATACCACAAAGGAGATATTGATATTATTCGTTTATAGGGCACCTCACACATCTACAGCTCAGGTCCAGAGGTTCTCCCAGAGTACAGCTAAGAGAAATGCCAGGTATTTTTAAGGCAAAATTCCCATCTGACTTTATAACAGAGATATTTCTGCTCTGCAATATTTGCTTTTAATGATAACGATTCTAGCTCTGATGATAAAACCCCAAATCTTGCAACAAGTGTTTCTCTTTTTTTTTTTCTTTTCCACTACTCCTGGAGTTGTGTGATTGTGCAATTATCTCAGCATTTATTTGTTATCATCTTTTATACCTTGTGGCTGCCAAGAAGAGCTTGAAATGGTGAACTCTGATGTTACAGGCATTCAAAGGTGTTGAGAAGTGGGAGGTGCCGAGGCAGGATTCATGGGGCTGAGACACGGCAAGGGGCCCCTCTCCATGATCCCACGGGAAGCTTTGGGGTTCTTCAACAATACTGGCGGTCCTGCCTCCAGATTGGGCAGGAATTTGCTAAAGGGCCCAGCCTTGTGCCCCACAGGCTGGCTCTCACCCAGCCTTAACCTCTGAGTGCAGTGAGATGTCCACTGAGATCCACCATGAGTGGGTTCTGCCAGGATGTTGTGAAACAGAGGGGCTTTTAGCTTAAAATACCCCTCAAAGAGGGGTGAGTGCTTGGGGGAAGCTGCAGAATGCCAGGAACACGCACACGTGGATGGGGAAGGTGTGCACGGATGGAGCAGGCAGCCCCAGCTTCCCAAATCATCCCCACGTGCTGCACAGCAAACACCCTGAAAGCCCTTGAGAGGCATCCCCGAGGCTCGGACGCCCCAGGGTGCTCCTGTCCCCCCAGTGCCAGCACAGGGAGCCGCCGACCCCGCCAGCTCCGCAGCGTGACCTGTCAAGAGCAGGGTCAGCTGCAGGTCAGCCCCAGAGAGAGAAAACAGCGATCGCCTCCCGCTTATCAGCGCTTGGGGCGGGTGGAGAGAAACCCGTGGGGTGGGAGCAGGGGAAGGGCCACGGGGACGGCCCGAGGGTCACCCCTGGGTTACCCCCTAACATCTCTGATGGGGGAACAGGAGCTCCAGGCAGGTTAATCCCATTTGCTGCCCACCGCCTGCATCCTTATAGCTCTGATAGAAAGCCGATATACCCCGAGAAGCAGCAAGTACCTGCCCCACCCAAAAAAAGGTGCTCTTCCAGCCAGAATTATGTCCATTTTCATGCCTGATCTAGGAGAGAGTGAAGCTTTGCTGATGCACAGGATAACCCTAAAGAAGCCTCTGAATCCTGCCCATGTTTATTCTCATGCACCTTGCAACCTGCAACTATTTATATATTCAAGGCTTAGAAGAACAAAGCATTTAAATCATGTGCTTAACATCACATAGTTTCCCTGACACTGATGAAATTATTCCCATGTGGAGCACCAAGTCACAGCCTGCTGCCTTGGGACCCAGGCAGAGCCTTCCCCAGCCCTGCTCAGAGGCATTTTGGGGCACAGTTTCAGGAGAAACAACTCCATCTCCGAGAAGCAGCTTGGGATTTATAGAAAATTCTAGAATTTATAAGGAAAATTCTGGGATTTATAGAAAATTCTATCATCCAGAGCTGGGGTAAAGGAGCTGTCTAAAATGAATGCAGCAGTGTTTTGGAGGATTTCTCATTTTTCCTGGTTTCTGGTGAACTACCTCCATTCCACTTACCTCTGCAAGAGACTGTTTCAGTTCTGCACCTCCCCTGTGCCCGTGCCCCTCGTGCAGGGCTGCGGCTCCATCTCTTTCTGTTTTCCTTTAGCCCAGCTGATCCAATCTGGGAATAAAAACAGAGGGAAACAGATGGTCCATTGTGCACTCTGCTCCTGCCTGCACCGGCTCCCAACATCCCAGAGCTGGGGCCAGGTCTTGCCTCTTATTTTCCACATTTCAGGTTAAATGCATGTGCTAAGAGGATCGTGGGCAGGACACCTGAGGGAGGGATCACCTCAGTCACTCCATGCTTTGGGATGGTTTTCCTGCTTGGAAATTGGGTGGAGAAGATCCCTGGGGGGGTGTCCTTGAGCCAGGAGCCCCTGCTGTGCCTGCGGGTGATCTTTCTGTCAGCCCTGTTAATCATTGAGTAACATCTTAGGTGCTCCAGCAGCTGGAAGACTCTGAAGTATGATTTTTGATATCAGTGGATTACGTCTATCACAAAAAAAAAAANNNGACTACCAAAAAAAAAAAAAAAAAAAAAATTTTTACACCTGCAAAGAACTGTGTGTTACCACCTTTCCCTCACAACTTCCATTGTACTATATCATCATTTATTGACATGACATCAGCTTCAGTATCAAACTCTGCCTTCAATTAGCCCAACTCCAGGGAAGTTTCTGTTTCACTTCTGCACAGCAAGCTCTGGCTGCATCCAGCACAGCAAACACCAGACACAGGCAGCTGGTAGCTCCTAAGCCTGCTCCCATTTTCCAGGCTTTCTACCTGCCTTAGGAGACAAGCAAAAGCAGAAGGCTGACCCCCAGCATGATGAATTCCTGCCGAGCTTTTTCCTATTAACTTCAGTAAGGGCTTAATCCGGTGGTTTTCAGAAGCTGGGTGGCTGGTGGGGACTTTTGATGGAGGCAGGGGAGAGAAGACAGGGTGTTAACATGTATTTCTGATTAATTATAGTGTTCTCAAGAGTAAGTGAATAATAGTACTGGCCAGAGCCAGGCATCACACGGGTCTCAGCCCTGCAGAGTAAATGGTGTCTGAATTGTGAGTAATGTTGACCTGGCAGAGGCCAGATAAGATACGGATTTTTCATGTCCAGGACTGGACAGAATTCCACATATTGATAGCTAAATGCACCAAAACATAGGCAGCACTTAGCGCACAGCTCTTCCTCGCTCTCAGAAATCACATTCAGCTGGGTTAGACGGCAGACGTGCCCAGCAGGGCAGGTAATTCATAAGAGAACAATTAGCAGCTCAAATGGCTTCCAAAACTTCCAGCTTTGCTGCCCATTTGGTACAAAAAGCACCTTTTTCTGTTGATCAGGTGAGAGCCAGGGGCCAAATCCTGCAGTGTCCAGGAGGGATTTCTGCAGGCACCCTGACAGTTCCCAGTGAGAATTGTGCTCCAGGGCCACCAGATAAAATCACAACTAAACAAGTGCTGGTGTTAAATTAATTAATGGCAGAGTTGTGGGGAGGACAGGGTTGTCCCTGCACCCTGGGGGTTTTTAGTGGCTGAATAATTTCCATGCATGCTCAGCCAGCACCTTTTATAAATAACCCCTAAATTCACCCATAGCTTTCAAAGCCATCTCACTGCCCTATGTCAGAGCTGCCCAGAACAGCTGAAAATTCACGATTGTTTTTCAAAGCACAATAATCTGCCTAAAGTCAGCTGTTCTTGTTTTGAGTCATCTTGAAAACACGAAGATACCCATTGCTCTGAAAATAGGCAGGAGGAATGCAACAAAATGAATAGTTTGGCTTGCATGGTTTTATTTTGGTATATGTTTCATATCTATATTTCATATCTATATGTGATATGTATTATTCTATTATTGACCTGTTCAGATGTTTCTCAATGGAAAATGTTCAAAATTTCCAGTTTATGAGCTGTTCTTGGAGGAGAGGTGACTTTTTGACACTGATTTGGAATGAAAAATGGTTTGAATAATCCAAGTTTCCTACAGAATATAAACTCCACCTTGCAGCCAGGTCTGGGAATGATAATTCCTCCTACTCCAGGTTTTCTCACTTATTCAAAAAAAACAACAAAAAAAGAAAAGATAAATGCCATGATATACACTTGAGTCTCTTGCATTTATGCCTGGCTAAGTGATAGAGAAATTGCTTCATCCCTTCTGATGGCACTGGGGGAGATGCTGAGAAATGAGCTCTGTTTACTTACATCCTTCTACCAGGAATCTGCTAAAATTTGGGCTGAATGAAAACAAACATTTCCCCAGAAACTACACTCAGCATCCACAACATGGTGGGAAGCAGGTCCTACACTGCCTCCAGCAATTCTCCCTGAGGATGTCACTCCTATTTAAAGGAAGACACACTCAGGGGTGGGCAGAGTTAAACCAACCTTAAATATTTTAGCACAGCACATCCACTGCCTTCTCACAAGGTGTCAGAACGAGACATTACTTATAAAAAGGTGATAAAAATACAAAACCAAACAAAAACTTTGGGCCATCCCACCTTTTGAGCACTGCCCTGTGCTGAGCTTTGCAGACCCCCAGCGCTGCTCTGGAACATCTGCCCCAAACCTGAGCGTTGTAGGAGCTTTCCTGCTACATCAACAGCTTTTGCTGGCTGGTGTTGGATGAATGGGGCAGGTCACAGCTCCCACAGTTTCTTTTCAGACTTTGCAAAGTCAGGAAGATTGTGTCTATTCAGTATTAAACATTATCTCCTGCAAGCAAGACTTAGGAGCCTGTTTAAAAACCACGTGGGTTTCCAGCCCGGAACAGCAACAGCAGAGGGACCCACATCAAATGCTTCTTTTATGAATCACTAAATAGATGCTGCTTTAATGCTTATGAATATTTGTAAACTGGGAGTTATGACTAAAACCAGCATTTGACCTCCTTGCATTCCCAGTTGGACACATCCTGGCATGGCTCATCGAAGATGCCCGTGTTCTGTGCTTTGCCTTGTCACCGGGAGATATGGCATACAGATGGAACGATCATATTGGCCTCCAAAGGAAAATATTTAACCCAGAGATGTCAATGGAATATAGAAATGACGGTTAAAATCCCAGAAGCCTGCCTTGTTTTTGTCTTTTTCCTTTCATCTAGCACTTTGGGTCATGCCATCACTTATACGCTTCAGCCCAAACAGGCAATTGCTGAGTTAAGAACCTGGAGTTCAAAGTGAACCATAAACCTTAGTCTATAAGATAAATCATACAAATTACTTTACAGAAATAAATAGAACATTTGGGAGAGGGGTTATCTTCTTGCCTTCAGTTTACATCTCTAATGACTGTAAGTTCACAAATGCATTCTGTCAAGAATATAAACATTGCTTTTATTATACCAAAGACAGATATTTATGGCCAACTTTTACAGTATGGCCAGCCAGCTTAGAGGAAAACCCTGGAATCTGGGCAAGAATGTAAAAACTTTGTCATGATAATTATTAAATTTGTGGGCACCTTTTTAAAGCACGATGAACTCTACTCAGGAATAAAACCTCACCACTTGGGTTAAACTGCAGAAATAAGGTTTTAAACCAGTGGTCAGGGCTGAGCTTTGTTAATTTTTTCTTGTGCAAGTGGTGCTGACATGCAGAAATAGGTGTTCCCACATAAACACACCCAGGTGGGATTTTTCTAAAACTTTGAACTCATCTTTCCCACAGTTCTCAATGATTTTATTATTGCAGGCTTGTGCAGGGCTGTGTTTCAGGGCACAATCCCTACTCTTCTGCTCTTTTTGCCAGAGGAATTTCATTTGGATTAGACTAGTCACTCAATCCTTTTTTTTCTATGGCGCAGTATAATAAGAAAAAAAAATACTAGATTGATAAAAAGATTTTTGCTGACTCTGGGTGTTGGAAAGGTCAGGGAACCATGGAGTCAACAGTAAAGGGTGTTTTATACCAGGATCCCAGCACAAAAACTGGTCCCAGTTTGTTCCTTAAAGTGCTGCCTCATCCTGCTTTGCCAGATCGCATCAGAGTCCCCAGCAAACCAAAAGCTTTTTTATTGCTCTTTGAATAGCTCCTCTTGCAAAGCCGGGGAACAGCTTGTGTAGGATGCAGCTTGGGTACCTGATCTGAGGCTCCTGTCATGCAGGAGATGAGGATAAATAACATTTTCCTTGCTCAAATACAGGAATATTGAGGTGCATTGCTGTTGTGGAAATCTGGCCTCTGATCCTTGCCCTGTCTTTAGGATAAGGCTGGCTGGGGACAGCTTGGGCTGTCTGGGACAGGAGGTCCTGCTTGTGCCTTGAGAAGTCGTGACATCGAGTGTTTTCACTGCTTGATGGACTCAGGGTGCTTCTGGGGAAAGAGAGACCAGATCCAGGCCCAAAAGGATAAGAAAAACACCTCCTTGAGCCCCAGAGGCAGCTCCACAGAGTAGCGAGAGCGTTTGGGCTCTGCTCCATCTCATCTCACTTACCCCTCCAAAACAAGTCCCTCTGAGCCCAAGCTAAGCTTAATTAGCAAAGCAAACGTGGGCACAGCTCCATTCCCAGTGCCTGGGCTGTTTTACGTAAGCCCACGGGTATTTCCCATCTCAGCCAAATCAGCACCTCTCTGGAGCCCTCTTCCCTCCCAGAAAAAGCGCCTGTTTTGGAGCAGGAGAAGAGGAAAGGCTCACACCAAAACCATTCTGCACCACGTATCGCTGGGCTGCCTTTGCTCTGTGAGCGCAACAGTCATGGATAAGGCATGAGAAATTGGACATGAGATTGCATTTCCTGCTCATGTATCTGCTGGATAAGCTGTTTGGAGCCTGCTGCTCCATCCAGGGATTGTTTCTTTCCTACAGCGTGGTAGTCACAATGTCTCTGGTCTTTCAGGCTATGCTGTGAGTGGGAAGGGAAGGAAGAGAAGGGAAAGAAAGGGGAAAAAAGGAGTATGTTGAAGACAAATGCGTTTAAGCCTGGACACGTCTGTGAGCATGTGTGTGACACATTCATGGGCTGGTTTGCCAGAAGCAGGGATGTAAAATCTGTGCCCCTAGTCGTGCTCAGCAAATCAAAGGGTGGAATGGAAGAAAGACGGAATTCCTCAGCTCTGGCTACGCCTGCAGATCTTGCCCAAATGTTGCAGGCATGCCTCCCCCCCTCCAAGAGCTGCAGGGAAGTCTGGGGTGCAGACCAGCTCCCAGTGAGGATTTCACGTCTCCAGTGCCCCCTAAAACCTCACTGCAGGAACCCAGGTCAGCAGTGGGTGGTGGGAGGATGGGCTGGGAGTTGGTGCTCAATGCTCACGAGAGCAAATGATCAGTGATCGGGAGACCTCTGCGCTTCTCCCCTCGGGACAGCATCTGGCTGGGAAGCAGAGGGGAGAGGAGGGACCATCAGGGTTTGGGCATGGGTGAGTTTTGGAGCGAGTGGGTTTGTGAGGGGCAGCAGGAGGGAACAGGGCTGCATCTCCACAGAGGTCAGCAAACAGCGGCAGCACCAGTGTCCCCTGTGTCTCCTGTGTCCCCAGGGCCACCACACCCAGCTCTCCTCCCGGCTCCACCGAGGCACGGCAGGGTGTGCCAGCCGCTGTCTCCCCTTGCACCTTTCTGCTTTGCATACAGGGGCTGTGATGGAGATGAGAACCTCGCCTCTGCTGTATAAACCCAAGGGATCATTTAAAAACCTTTCCCGACGGAGGGACGACTCCACTCCCTCACAGCAGTGCACCAGAGGGTGTTTTGATAAACTGATTGTATCCACAGCTCAAGTGGATGGGGGTTTCTGGAAAAAGTCCAGGGATTTTTCTGCTCCATTTGACATCTCCCACACAGACTCCTCCCTTTTGTTCCAAGCAGAAGTGTTACTTTCCTTCTCTTTCCTTACCTTTTTTTTTTTTTCCCCCAGAGGGAATCAAGATACAGGATGGGAAGGAACATAAATGAACAAACAAACAAAAAGCCAAGAGAAATTATTTTTGCATTGAATCATGCAGGAAAAGGCCCACTCCTTTCAAATGGAACTGAACAGCCAAGAAAATTCTGAGAAAAAATGGGATTCAATGGGAGAATTGCATGGAACAAAATAGATTTTACTTCGTTGGAGATGTTTTGCAGAAATGCCTGTGACTTCTCCAGCCCCTGCTCCTGTGCCACCTGCCCTGAGAGCAGGGACCAGGGGCACAGACAGAGCCCAGCCATTATCTCCATCCTTGAGATTGCCCTTCATGCAGAACTAACCATTGTCCATAGATTAATATAGGAATTAATTAATAATGTTACTCAAATGGTGTCTCAGGGCTCTTCATTACTCGAGTGCTCGGTTGGAAGCACCAATAAATATTTTGTGTTTTAGCACAGAACTGAGAGCAGGAGCATGTTAACTGTGTCCCTGATGTGGTATCCATAATTCAGCAGTGCCTATTCCTGGGAAGACCAAGACAGATCCAGCTATTTTCCCCACAGTCCTCTCTCTTGCACTGGAGCCACACTCTCAAGGGCTCTTCTCTCCAAGATTAATTACAGCTTGCATTAAAACCAGCGCATCTTAATACGAGCTCTGTCATACTCACAGATGAATGAGGTATCTGGATGAATACAATACAAACTTCTCTTTGTTGGAGCCATGTATAACACACAAGTATTCCAGGATTATTCCAGGCAATAAGCAGGCCAGGACAACAGTGATTATCCATGAAAATGAACGATGGTAAATGTTTTAATACAACAGTTTACACAAGAAGAAGAATAAAAAATCATCTCCCAGGCATCTTACCTGAATGATAAATGAAAACAGAGCCTCAAATAACAACAACAATGTAAAACAATTTGGGAAGCCTTTTCTAGGCAGCACCCTGGTAAGAGTCCAAAGAAAATACATGCAAAAAATATTCAAAATCCCATACTTTACATTGACTTTGGCCAGCTCCCAGTTCTTGGGTATAAAGCTTTCTCCCAAAGTTTTGCAAGTAAAACAAGTTCTTTGAATGAGGGCCTGATCCAGCCAGCTGTTGAGCATTCTCCGTTCTCACTGAGGTCATCGACATCCATGGCTTGCAGAACAGACCTAATGCATAGGTCGAAAAAATATTCCATAATGAAATCCATCATAAAACACACCAAAAAAGTGAAGCTTTCAGTTGATGTGTAATGCTTTTGTTGTTGTTTTTTATTAAAAATAACAGAGATTTGAAAACCGAAGTCACTGCTGGAAACTGTTCCGGCATCTGAGTGACCATGAGGCCCATGGAACTGGATGTTGCTCCCAAGGTTAGGGCCAAACCCTCCCTGCTCCACTCGTGGGAGCAGCCTGATGCTTGGAAGCAGCTTCTGGAAATGCTCCTGCACACAAGCAGCCCCTTCGGCTCCGAGCACGGTGCAGGATTGGGCTCTGAGCCCTTAATCCCCACAGTGAGAAGTGGAACGCTGTGCACAAGATGTAGCAACAAAATAGATTTAGTTCAAGGTTAGTCTCAAGAACCCTTATCTGATCACTGACAGTAATTTATCACACAGAACCCATCATTAGTGTCAAGCTGTTTTATTACCCACTAACTTAACACTGTTTTACCAAGAGTCAAGTGTGATGTCACTCATGTTAAAGTAATTTACAGCTAATAGATATGAGGTAGGAGTCAATGTTGGCTTGCTGAGTTCCTTTCATACTCGGTGCTAGCTCCTCTCATTCTGCTCAGTAGGCAAATCAGGGAGCAAGGAGAGGCAGCAATAAAGGGGAAACCAGCCTCACATGCCTGTACCCATGCACACACAGAGCTTTGAATTCCCCAGCATCTTTTCACTTTGAGTACAAGAACTCACCCAAATACACGGACTCTGACATTCAAGAGCTGAAATGAGCAGTAAGGTTTAAGAGACAATAACAAGCAAACTGGTTTGTGAGACAAGATGTGTGCAATGCTTTGGCCATGTGGAAGCTCCAGCACATCAGCAGAGGGGGAATCCCTCTGGGAGACACATCACGTACCCCCAAATCCTACAAAATCTGTCTCACCAGGAAAGAACAAGCTTGGGCTGATTCGACGTTGCCTTTTCAGGGGTCTCAGCTTTGATGGTGAGAGTTCCCCTAATCTGGAACATGGAGAGAAGTTGCAGAAACCTCGATAAGGAGCTTTGCTGCAAAAAAATGGAGACAATTGCACATGAACCTCATTGTGCTTCCCTGCCTTCCCCATCTCTCCAGCCAATTCTGTTCAGTCTTAAGGTCAGCCCCAGTGCAGGCTCTGTTTATAAGAGAATACATTTCCCATTTCCAAGCACTTGCATCTCCTCTAATGAATCCTCCCGCTGACGTCTCCAGGATCCATATTCTTAGCCTGCTAGACATTCAGAGATAATCCTGACTAATGTGTATATATTCAAAGGGTTTTATTGTGGAGAATTGTACTTTTAGGTTAAGGGAAAGGGCATCCTCTATCAGCTCACCTCTCTGATTTTATACCCATTAAAACCATTTTAAATCACTGTATCTGCTCTTATTTCCCCTGGAAGTTCCCAAATTTCGGGCCATTTGCATGATGACTTCAAATGATCCTGGAGGTGTGACCCTTCAAGACACTGTAGAAGGTCTCTAGGGATTAAATTTTAACTGTTCTTGGGATCTCAGGTAAATACGTTGCTCTGACAACACACCTGGACTGTAAATCACTGGAGCATCTCTTTTGTCAACTCTGTCAATAACTGTCCTGGTCTGTAAATTCTGTTTGATCAAACAACTCTTGGAAACACACAGTCTCAATGGTGACCTCAGTTTCAACCCACGGCACCAATTGTATGCAGATTGGCCAATGGCCCCTGAAAGGAAGACCCCCAGCTTTTGGCTGCAGGAAGGGGCCAGCTGACCAGATGTGAGGCTGAAGGTTTGGAAGAGCTGGACAATGGTTAGACTCTACCTAGAGATTGGCCTGGCTACAGTCAGATGGGATATACATGCTCATAATTTTCTTCCCTTCCATGGGGAACTGAATGAAAGCTTGCCAGGACTTCTGCTTCTGCATATCTTTGCTCTCTTAAAATCGTTCCAGAGGTTTCTTGTAACACATGGCTTTGCTCAGGCTGTTCCTGCAAAATCTCAAGAGCAATCAGGAGATTGTGAGTGGCCCTTTGCCGTGTTCTCCCTGGCCACAGGACCGGTGGGTTTCCACTGCGCTGGGAGCAAGCAGCTGGGCAGGACCAGCTGTGATCCAGGCCTAAAACTCAGATGGTGTAAAGCCCAGGTTCTGGCTTAACTTTGTATTTACAAAAGTAGCAGAAAGCTCTTCCCTCTTCCTCCCCGACTCCAGAGCTTTCAACCATGGAAGCCACTGCAGCTCTTGGGCAGCCCAGAGAGACAAAGAAGTGCTTTGCTTCCTACTCTGCCCAAACCAGCTGCCTCTCCACCTCTCTCTCTCCATACCACCTTTCCAACTAATTGGAGCCATGTTTTCATGCCAAAGCAGATGAAAAATGCAGCTGGTGAGGGCTGAGAGGTTGTTGAGAAGGTGAAAAAACGAGGCTGGGAGAGGTCAGGGATGCAGCCAAAGAGGCAGAGAGGAGTAGGAAGGGAAGTTCCATGAGGTGGAGGAGAAGATTTGCTGACTCAAGCCAAGGCAGTCCCGATGTGGCAGAGAAGGTGTGAAAGGACAGCACAGCCCGCAGTGAGCAAACGCAGGAAGGATATTGGGCATAGGGATATTCAAACGAAGCACAGCAAAGCAATGCAGGGAACATTAAATTTAATTCTAACAGGTAGGAAAGGCTGCACCACTCATTTGTCACATCCTTTCAGTACCTTGCTTATGAGAAGTCACAGTGCCACTTTTCCCTCATGAAGATTGTTTTTAGACCCATAAAACACATGAGGAGAGAGATGCAAAATGAAAATTAGTCCATAATGCAGAGAGTGTCCCAAATTCATCCCTAGGGCACCTGTATCAACTTCAGTGGAAGACTTCCACCAGAGGTTCGTTCAGACCTGTATTTAGAAGTGCACATCTGTGCAGTGCTGGGTTTTTGAGTCAATAACTTCACACCAAGCATGCAATGGGGAAAAAAAGAAGTGCTTCTAGTTATAGACACCAAAATAAAGCAGAAAAAAAGGATTAATATCACAGTTGATTTGGGACAGAAATTTTATAAGATGTGAAATTCTGCCCCTGTTAGTGCAGAGTTAAATAAAACTCCAGGAAGTAAAACGAGGGAGAGTCATGTTTTGGGACCATGCCGTATTCTGGGCCTTCAGACTCAAATCTATGCAGTCTCCTGATTAAAACAACAGACCTCTGCAAACCTTCAGACCTTGGAAGAAGAAACCACCTTCTGTGCAGCCAGATTCTTGAGCGGTTGGATTTACTACGTGCATAACTTCTCACTATTCATATTTTAAATCAAAAATTTCTTGCTTCCTTCTAGTCTGTACACATATGTAAGGATTAGAAAAGTGGAGATCAGGATTCAGAGCAGCCATAAAAACCCAGTTGGTTTATCCCACTGTGATTCAGGTTCCTCCTGTCCTGAACTACATGCAGAAGAAGCCAGGTAGACTCACCTGCAGGTGACACCCTCCAGACCCTTCCCACACTTCCCTCCAAGCAAGCAAGAGCAAAGAACCAGGAACGATTCCAGATGGGGAAGGGCCTACAGAAACCATGAGGATGGCAACACAGGTACAGCCTTGCTGCTGCAGGGAGTCTTGTGTAGGGGATGAACACTTCCAAAAGCTGTACCTCCGTTCTTTGCGTAGTTTTCGAAGAAAAACATCCGGAAGAGATTCACGTTCAGGAGCCATAGACCATCCAAAAGCTTACCTTAAGGTGAGTGCTCTCTCATTTTCAAGATAAGGAGTTTAATGTCATGTTGGATAAAAAAATGTCTTTCCACCATGAAGGTTGGTTGGAAGTGTATCCAACCAGAAAGCAGGAGCACAGCACCAGTCAGACAACTTCTCAGTCTCCCACTTTTCTCCCAGGTAGATAAAATCAGCAATGCTTCCTCGAAGTCATTGCACTTCTAAGGAATAACGAATCTGAGGGTCTTCCTGTTTGCCTGATGGATTTTTCTTTTTTAATCCTTGAGATGTCCCCGTTTCCAGTTTCCTCTCAGCATCCCACATAGCGAGGGGCTCTGTTTATGAGAACACTGCTGTTGATATGAGATCTCATTACCCCAGAGCCCGAAGCTTTCAGGCAAAACACCCAGTATCACGAGACTTGAAATGAAGAAAATGAGCTCATACCCCAGAGGTGTCCAGCTGGGAGATTGCACTTTATGGAAACACTGTACAAATATCTCCAAATGACTTGGGCACTAACATCCCATCTCTTGACATTTAGTAGTAACATAATGGTCCCAATTTGCTTCCCTGGCATGGGAAGAAGAAGACCCTTGGCACGTTTCTCCCAACCAGGCAACAACCAGGTTACATCATGACTTTGGTGGCCGAAGCTCCTCGCTTTCCTCCCTCCCCCACCCCAGGAACAATGGCTAACTGTTCTTTTTCCATCTATAAATTTGTCTGAGTTAACAGTTCCCAAGATCTGGCAGCAAGCTGGAGCTGGGAGTGAGCTGAGAGATAGGAGAGTGACAGTCTGAAATGAAACACAGAGCTGCTGGGCCTGCAGCCGTCAGACAGGAGCCTGGCTCCCTCCCTTAAAGATTAGCGAGACTCCTTCACTGGAGCCCTCCGCATTCCCCAAAATCCTAGCAACAAAGTGCTGTCTCTCAGCCGCCAATGAATCATGTGAATTTAACCTTTCACCTGGCCACAAGGAGGTTAATATACCAAAATAGCCTTTTTTTTTTTTTTTGCTTTCCCCATTTATTGCCCATAATGGCAGCGGGGAGCACGATGAAAACCCTGCGTAGCTGGAAAGGCTCTGGAAGTGGTTTGATATCAGACCTCTGCCAGGTCTGGGCTGGCATCCCCAGCACCAGCCCACCAGGCTGGAGTTTGTACAGGAAAATAGTTTCCATTACACAGTACAGAAGATTTTCGCCTCTCCGTGCCTGGCTGGTGCCTCTCTGTGAGCTCCGGCTTCAACCCCACAAAGGTTTACACAAGGCGTCCCCCAGCGTGCCCACATGGCTGGATCCTGAGTCACCCACTGCTCCCGCCCATGGCAAAGCTCCTGGAGAACTTCCCAGGTGGGGTCAGACCCTCAGCCCCTGCAAGATGCTGAGCCCTCCTAGGTCTGTGTGTCCTCCTTGGGCTGTCCTTGTCCTTTGGGCTTGGGGTGAAGTTGGAGCCCTCAGAGTCACCTGCATCAAACATGCTTGGGGTGAAGTTGGAGCCCTCAGAGTCACCTGCATCAAACAGCTTGCCCATCTGCAAAATAGCAATGTGGTCTATCCCTCGCAGGGATAGACCTCCCAGCAGCAGGAGCTGCAGCTCCAGCCTGTGCTCACTGGGCCTGACATTGCCAGCCTGAGGATTTCCTGACTGCTGTGCAATTTGGAGCTGCTGTTATATCAACCTGAAAGAAAAATTCATTTAAAACAATTTGGGCCCAAATCACACAAGGAAAGGTCACTTTTAGGAGGCCAAATTACCCATCTGAGGGGTGCACACATCGCGGTTGGCATTTTGTACCCTTTAAATATTGCAGGAAAAGGGGTGATTTGTGAAGCCGCTTTTGGCTCGAGAAGGGCTGGAGGAATGGCTGAGACTGAAGCACCGCAGTGTAACAGATCTGTAGGGGACTGCAAGAGGCAGCATCTCTATGGGACACCTTCTGTTTCCCATGCCAGTGAAATCCTTGTCTAAGGGCTAAGGAAGAAAACAGGATCTTAGAGCAGGAGGGGGGAAAAAATAAAATACTTTCCCCCCATCTCTGTCACAGCCCCCCTTCCTGAGAGCCACCACCACATGCATATAACAGGAGATAAATATTTTGGCAGAGCCTGCTGTTTATTTAACCCTTTCGAGACACAGCCCTTTGGCATCCCCTCACTCTTCCAGGCACAAAACCCCTCTGTCCCTGCCTGGCTGGGCTGGGGCAGCTCAGTCCTTGCCCACAGCCTCGAGCTGGACAGGGCCTCCCCCAGCCCTGGCTGTGTCCATCACTCCTCTCCAGCACTGCCTCAGGACTCAGCCTGGCTTCGACCACAGGAAGTACCTGAGCTTGGTCGCTGGACAGGGACCAGCCCATGCCTTGGAGACTGGGTAGGAAGGGGCTGGGGGGAGGATGGAGGGATGCGGACCTGCCAATGTGGATTTGGGGATGTGTCGCCAATGGAGACCAGGGGATGCAGGAGCTACAGACCCTGTTGGTCTCCTCCTGTCCATCTCCCCCGTTCCCGGGCAGCAGAAGCAGCTCCTGGGAGCTTGCTGTGTGGAGGCAGAGAGCAGCCCCGTGCCTCCCTTCGGGGCTGAAGGGACGAAATACACGAAGGGTTTCTCTTTGCATCGGGTGCCTCGGGACAGAGGGATCGGAGGGTTCTGATGGGGCTGGGTGGGCGATCCAGGGCAGAGCCTGGCCGCGGTCACCGCCTGGGCTCCATTCTAACGCCGGAGTTCACCCTCCCCGGCATCCCCGAGGGCAGGGGGCTACGAGACGCCTCTGAGCCCCGAGGGAGGATGTTGCAGCCCGGGGGAGGCAGAGGAAGGAAAGGGGTCGTAATTAATTGTCACCTCCCGGTGCACTGAGGGGAAAGGTAACCGTAGCTTCCACGCTTGGGGTGAGCCTTGCTTCCCTACCCGGTGCAGCAGGAAAGGGAACGTTTCTGTCCTTCTCTCTCCACTTGCCTTATGTTTTTTTTTCCCCCCTGTCTTTTCCTTGGGGGAGGGGGGAGCTAAAAGCCCCCTCCGGGAGCGCGCAGGACGCTCCCACGCGTCCGTCCCGCGCAGGACTCACAAATCAGCCGGAGCAGGATTAGGGCCGAGGGGCCGGGGCGCCGGGCAGTCTGTCCCGGCCCGGGGGAGCCTCACCTGGAGGGGTCAGGGCTCCCTCGGGGCCGTGTCGGGCCGCACCGGCCCCTCTGGATCTCAGCCGGAGCCAAGCTCTGCCTGGACGGTGCGGTGAGGGGGTACGGGGAGCCTTTTAGGAAGAGGTCGGTCCCTTCTTAACCCCCTCAAAATAAGTGGTCGCACACACCGGGAAGGGCGGAGCCGGGTCCCGCTGAGCCCATCAGACAGACCGTGAGCCCGGCGAGGGCCGTACACCGGTGTCAGAGCTCCCGCAGGTACCGCCAGGGTACCTCTCCCGAGAGGCCTTCCCGCCTGTCCCAGCTGCAGACGGGGATGGAAGTGAGGGATTGGGGTTTATAGGCATCACCCGCACTGGTGCTCTGTTAGGATTTTTGTATCTAATCCTCTCCGTGAGCTGGGCAGCAGTGTCCGGCCGCCACGTCGGGGTGCCCTCGGTGTGGCAGCGAGCACCGGGAGAGTCCGGGGCTGCCCGTGTCCCCCAGTCCGGTGTGACCTCCCCGGGCGCAGTGTGAGAGCTGCGGACGGGGCATCGCCCCTGCCACGCTGGCACCTTCCCTCTCACTTCATCTAAAGCATTGCCCACCCGGGCCTTCCTCACAGGAGGACCCCCGCAGCCCCTGCCTGCCCCCCGGTTACCGATCGCAGCCCAAAATTCTACAGACACCCCAAACCACGGAGCGTCCCATCCCGTGCACAGCCACACGCAGTCCTCACGCGTGGGTGACACCAGCCCGGGCCGGTGCCCAGCGGGGACTGGAATATGGGGCCAGTCCGGCGGCGGCTGCGGCGAATGGTGCCGGAACCCCCGGTGTGGGAACACCTGCCCCAGGGCTGCTCCGCACCCGCGGGCGCTGCTGCGGGACGAGCCGCGC
>VZRN01003130.1:2127553-2168385 GCA_013397935.1 Dasyornis broadbenti | reverse complement strand
TTTTTTTTTTTTTTGTTAAATGAATTACTGAATTTTTTTGTTACGTTTTCTTTGTACATTTTATTTTTATTTTGTATTTTCCCCCTTTTAAAGTTTTGCTCTTTTTCTTTCCGTTGCATCATCGGTAATCTGATCGAAGATGTTAAAAAAAAAAAAAGTTAAAGCTATTTCTCCTCGTAAGAAATGAACGGGAAGAATAATTTTTTTAAAAAAAAAAAAAGAGAAGAAAAAGCTGTAGGAGGAAAAAGACCAACTCTCGATTGAGGGGTGTCCCGGTTTCGCTCCGGGCTGTCCGTTTGCCGCTGAGCCGTGCTCGGGGCAGGGACGGATCGCGGATGGTGCTCTGCGGTTTCCTCCCGCTAAGATTTTTTTTTTTCCCTGGGGACGGAAGAAGTGATGAAGAGCCTCTGTAGGAGGAACTGGGGCCGCTGGCGGCCGGTGATGCTCTCCTGGTGAGCCCGGAAGCCCCGCGGGTCTCAGTCCGGCATCGCTCCGCGGGTCCCGAGCCTTCCTGGCCGGGCCGTCCCCACCGGCCAGCGGCTGGGTGTGTTTCGTGATGGAAATCAGGAAAATTGCCCCATTTTGCCCCCTCTCCCATTTATTTTTGCACCCCGGGATAACATCGCGCTCTCCCGCTGATGACCCTGCGCCTCCCTATCCCGGGAAAACCCCAGCCGCGTTCAGCCCTTTGGAGTCTTTCGGGGAAAGGATGGGGGAATACGCTGTCTTTGAGCAAAACATTAAAAGATTAAGGTGTGGAGGGAATGAAGGGACTTGGTTTACATTTGATAGAGTGGAGGTAAACCCTCTCCGGGCAGGGATTGTTCCTAGAACTGAGGCACAGAGGGTTGGAGACCCTCTCCCGCAGGGTCCCCGGGGACATCCCCGTGCGCCGAGGATGGCTCCTGACCCTCACGCCGCGGGCGTTTCTTCCAGAGTACCTGGAGGAGTTCCCCGGGGACGGCCGGGAATGCGTGAACTGCGGAGCCATGTCCACACCGCTCTGGAGGAAGGACGGCACCGGGCACTACCTGTGCAACGCCTGCGGGCTCTACCACAAAATGAACGGCATCAACCGGCCGCTCAAGCCGCAGAAGAGGCTGGTAAGAGAGGGAAGCCCCGCCGGGCTCCCCTGCTCCGCCCGGGGCTGGCTGCAGGGCAGGGGCGGGGGGCTGTGCTGTTGGGGTCTCTGTACGTGTGTGAGGGTCTGTTTGACTCCCTGTCCTCCCACAGATAAAATCCGGGACACCCTTGTCGAGGTGCAGAACCAGCTGGGGGCAGGGGAAATGGGATGAAGCGAGAGGGGTTTCTTCCCTGGCAGTGGAGACAGGGCCACAGGGACCGGAGGGGTCCCGGGGCTGCACGGAGGGTCTGCATAAGAGCCAAGCGGGGGCAATCAGCCCTGCCTGTGCTCAGGACTCTGAGGGCTTCCCCTGGCTCTGTTCCTGTAGTGCTTGCAATGCTTTGTATTCCATTATTATTATTATTATCATTATTATTATTACTATTATTTCCTAGTTCTCCATGCAGACACACACGGTCTAGGCAGAGCAGTTGAACAGGAGGCAGGGCTGGTCCTGAGCTGGCCCAGCTTTGGGGTTTGGGGCTGCTCACAACAGGAGCAGGATGGGGCCCAGTTCCCCACTGCCTTCACCCTCCCACCTAAGGAGAAAACTTGGGGTTTGGCAGTTCCCAGTTTCCCTGCTGGCTAAAGCATTAATTCCCTCTGTCAGTGTAATACTGGGCTTCCTCCAGTTGGGATCCTGTGGTGAAAGAAGAAAGGCGCGTCCTTTTTTTTTTTTTGTGGAGTCGCTTTGGGATGTTTAAATTTGGTGGTAACAGTTTTGGTTTTAGAGCTTGTCATCAGACGCCATCATTACAAACAGGATGTTTGTTGGAGCTGTGCTGGGGAACAGCTGGGAGCTCCTTGGGCTTTCACTCGGGGTGAAAGTATTCCTGCAGTTCCTTTTTTGTATTGCAAAAGAAATTATTAGCAATAACCCAGCAGTGACGAGATTCTGTGTAAGAAAATCAGTAAGGAAAATAGAAAAGGTTGAGATTGAGCAAGAGGTCCCATTCTGATTCCGACCCCCGGAAATGTAGCTCTGGATTTGCAAAATGAAATCAGTAGTAGCTCCATGGAAAATCCCTGTTTTGTTCATCACATTAAAATCAAGGCATTTCTGTGAAATATTTAGCATTATCCAACAGGATTTACCTGTCTCTCCAAAATCCTTTTATCTCCTTTAGTGTGATGACACTAAATCTGAACCCCTGGTCGCTGCTGTGCCGCAAATCTCAGAGTTACACTGCTAAATTTTTCAGAGCAAACACGATCCGTGCATACAGATAGGTGCGAGCCAGTTCAAATCCACTTCTGCATTTCAGACTGGCATCCAGATCTGTCGCGGGACGAATTTCTAGGGGGTTTTTGAGCAGCTTTTCCCAGAGGGATTTGGAGATATCTCGCTGCTATTCTGTATTTTATTTCGGCGCATGGGAAGGGAGGCAGCCATTCCTGACCCTCATCCCCAGCACCCATCAGACATTTTTCAACAAACATTTCAGCAAAGTTTTCTGATGGAAAAAGCTCGTTTGCAAAATTAAGACCGTTTTCCCAGGGATCAGCAAATATAGTTGGGAATTACCAAAGTACTTCCAATCTTTTTTATTATTTTCGCAATAAATACAATAATGATAACGCTCAAATGAAAGAGCTGATTCTTATCCAAGGGAAACATTTTGCTAGGGTTGAAATACTTGAGGAGATTTTGGTTTACGGATTAGAAAAAAGGCTGCAGTTTTGACTTTCCATCCTGACTTTGGAACCAGACGTTTTGAAACTTTGGGTTTTCTCAAGGGTCTGAAATGTTGTGCACCAACAAATTCTGTCCCATTGGAAGGAGAGGGATCTACTGATGGTGAACAAGAGGGTGCCAGGTGAGCTCTGGGAGCAGAGCCGTGAATGTCAGTGACAGTCCGTGGCTGTAGGAATGGTGAAATTGGCTTTCACAGTGCAGTGAAATAGAGACACGGGAAGGAAAAATGGTTGCTTGTGTCCTTTACGTTACGACCTTTGTTCTGTGCGTAGACACTGCGCTGGGAGTTATTCTGACTTCTGTTTTCACAAAGCAAAGTCCCCCAGAAGGGAACACAACATGGCCCAGATAACACTGCGGCAATGATGTCCTGCAGCTCAGCCTGCTCCTGCATGGCAGAGGGACAGCCGCAGCAGAGTAGCTTCCACTTCATTTTTCGTTTCTTTTTTTCCGGGTTAAGGGCAATATCCTCTACGCAGCAGGGACAGCAGCTCTGCCCCAGCCTGTGTCTGGATTCAAAGCGCTGTGGCTTTCAGCACAAAGGGTTTGTGTTAAAGGGGGATGGAGGCAGCACTGTACTTTAGGCAGCACCTTTTCTAGCCAAAGTTTTTTGGTGTGTTTCACAAGATGGTATCTTAGGCCCAGTCTGAAAAGCTAAATCACTTCTGAAACCAGGAGCAGCTGGTGGAGTTGTATGGCATGTGCAATTCCCCTCTGTTAGGAGGAGCTCTGCTTTGCACAGTGCGGCACAGGGGGTAGATGCAGCAGAATTCTGAGCTGAAGGACTACTCTGAATTTCTCCAGCTTGGCTCAGACGGTATCTTTTTCCACCTCAACCTAGAAAGTATTTTTTCAGCCTGTCCTTTTTTCCAGTTTGCAGTGCGCAGTGGGTTTGGTGACACTTTTGAGGAAGGTGGGGATGGGATTGATCTCAGCCCTGGGACGGTCTAATAGGATCCTGGAGCCATCTCATGATGTGTGCCTTGGTTTTCTTCTGCCCTTCGGTTCTTGCTGCTCCCTCATCCTCCAAGATGCAGGTTTGCCCAGAGCTGCAGTAACAAAGGCAAATCTCAGAGGATGCTGCTGCCTTTGGCTCTGATCCTCGGATCTCCCCACTTTCAGGAGCTGAGCTCAGATATCTCCGCAAACTCTGCTACAACTTCTTTTCTGTAAACCAGAGAAATTGGTCCCCTCAAATCTGCTAGAAATGGGGGCAGAGAAGCATAGATTAAATCTGGGGGTTCAGTGCCTGTTTTTTTTCCTGTGAAACCCGGTGTGGTTTTTTCCACCTTTGAAAGGGAGCCCAAGCAAAGTCTCTGACAGCTTGGTCTCCCTCAGAAGGACCTGCCCTGCTGGCTCTGAACCTTTTGGGCTCTCCAAGCAGCTCTCATATGCAGTTAATTCAATAGGTACTAACTCACCATTCCTTGAGCTTATCAGCAGCACTTGGCTGTCAAACCAGGTCTGTGAAGAGTTTTTGTTTGAGTGTATGGTGCATTTGTATAAATAAACACTGAGCACAATGTTGAAGTCAACAACTTCCTAGACAAGGTCAGAATGGTACAAAGGCAGTGGGGTGGAGGCAGGCAGAAATGCGTTTTCTTTTAGGAGAATTGCTGGGAAACCAGCAATAATGTATTGTACCCTCGTCCTTCAGTGAGCAACCGTAGCCTTGACTGTCTCTCGCTAAGCTGGCAGGTTGTGGTGCAGGGCCAGGTTCTCATGGCGTTTCTGAGGTTTAAATTGTAATACTGGTTGTGGAGGATGGTTTCTTCTCTCCCCGGCTGTGTGAGGAGGAACCAGCCTGCAGAGTGACGTTCAGGATACGTAGAAGGCACTTGTCACTGTCCCTGCAGGAAGCCCACGAGCAGGTTGTGATGCAGTGCTGGCAGGATGGGCAGAGCTCTGGCAGGGCTGGCATTGCCCTCGGACCACCAGAGCCACAGGTCTTGTCAGCTCACCTGCAAGCTGTGGACAAAGCATCCTGTGAAACAGGGAGAATGTGTCCCTCCCTCACAGGAACCTGCGGTGGCCCAGAAAATTTGAGACTTTCCAAAGGGCTTTGCACTGGTCTTTCCCCGTCTGCAAGCAAGGGCAGATTGCAGCAGGCACAGATGTCCCAGGGCTGAGTGTCTCCAAATTCCCATCTCCATCCATAGCAGGAGTTGGACCTCAGAATCCTTGCATCCATCAGGTGCTCAGCACCTCCCTCTTCTCCCATCAGAGCCGTGATCCCTTCTGGTTGCAGGGAAGAGTGGCACAGCCCTGGCAGCTGAAAGGTTCTAAGGACACTCTGTGGGATCTTGCTGTGACACCATGTCCCGTATCAGGGACAAGGATTGCTGTCCCATCCTCTGTGCCAGGCTTGTCAGCTCACACCTTGGTGTATTGTTATTTTTGCCTGGTTGTTTCTTGCAAGCTGAGTAATTCCCAAAGCAATGCCATTATTTGCAAATCGTTGCTGAGATCTCTTTGCTGAGCAACGAGTGAATCAAACCTAGGGCATGTCACTTGTGCCTCTTGAAACTCAGAGCTGATCTTTATTTGACTGCTAACCTTGTAAAAACATTTAATTTTTATTCCTGCTCTTTCCCACCTCATTCGTTATATTGCTTAGTCAGGATATCAAGCAATAATGGAAAAATAAACAAACAGGGAGTTCTTTATTGCCTGCATCACCTTTCATCCGCCTTTGAGCAGACTCAAAGCAATTTTTCTGATAGCTGAAGAACCCATTTAGACACCTGAATGTGGAGAGCCTGAAATATGACATGCCGCAGGTATCTTACACTTAGTGAGGTCTTTTATTAAAGTGGTTTCAATACCTGGTGCTAAAAGACTCTCAAATGAAATGCCTATTGAGCCGACAAGTCTGTATAAAGAGAGATGTGAATTTTCCAGCGGCTTGCAGGGAGGTGGTCAGAAATGAGTTTGCTGCTTCTGCCAGAACATTTTCCTTCTCCATTTGGAATTATTAATGTTTCAGAGCCAGCAATCCCTGTACTCACAAAATATGCCATTAATTAATGTCTGCAGGGTGTTTCTGCAGCCTGTAAGAGAACAGATTATCCATGAGATAACTCATGGAGAATAACCTCCCTGGTCTCACCATGGAGCAGTTCAGTTTGATTCTTCTCTGTTCAGCCAACTGATTCCAGTCATCTTAAACCAGAGATTAATTGGGATGTTGCTAACATTAGTGGTAGTTCTGAGTGCAGGAAAACAGAAGAGTTCACTTAAAGCATGAGTTTTCGTCATGCATTTAAAGCCCGGCTGGCATTTTCCATCTCTTACTCCATCTGAGTGGATCTTCTGGAGGGAACTTCTCTACGCTCTGAGTCCTGATCACTTCCAGCAGATTTGTTGGAAGTTTGTGAAATGAGTTACAAGCATATTTTCCAGGTTTATCAATCTCAAGAAAAAAACCCCAAACAAAAACAACCAAAAAAACAACAACAACAACAACAAAAAAAAAACAACAAAAAAGAAAAAGCCAACCAAACAAACACTTGCAACTCAGAGTGATCTCATTTGAATGTAATTTCTTTGATCTGAATTTGACTCTTGCGTGTGTTTCACATTTTCCGGGAATATGGTGTACTTGGAGATCTCATTTTTATGTGAAACTTCCCAGTTCATCACTCCTGTGTGTGCACTCATGTGTTTGTTTGCTTGTTTTGAAGTCTTCATCGAGACGTGCTGGCCTTTGTTGCACTAACTGCCACACCACCAACACCACCCTGTGGAGGAGGAACGCCGAGGGCGAGCCCGTCTGCAATGCCTGCGGACTCTACATGAAGCTCCACGGGGTGAGGAGCACATCCACACCGGGAGGGACCCTTTTGGGATTTGGGATCACTGCCCAGCAGCTCTGGGAGATCAGCTCTGGAGGGGCCAGCCTCTAGACTGGACTCAGAAGAGCTGTATGCCAGTCCTGTCTCCTTGAACAATTAAAATTTCAGTCTACTGGGGTTCTCCAGCATGAGGCTGAGGGAGTACACGAATGATCTCAGCTTGTCCAGAGAAGCTGTGGCTGCTCCATCCCTGGAAGTGCCCGGGGCCATGTTGGATGAACCTTGGAGCAACCTGCTCTAGTGGAAGATGTCCCTGGCCATGTCAGAGGAGCTGGAGCTACATGAGCTTTAAGATCCCTTCCAACCCAAACCATCCCAGGATTCCATGACAGGAAAGCTTACAAGGCTCCAGTAGCTGCGGGCTGATGCTCCCCAAACCCAAACTGAGATAAGGAGCGTATTTCTTCCTTGTGTGCTGATCGAGAATGTGTGAAGGATGCTGAGGAGCCCACACGGAGGCTGGCTGATAATGTTTACCCACAGAGAATGGGAGCTGTTGGTGACATGTCCATCAGCCAAACAGGAGACTCCATCCCTCCATAAAGGCTTCTTCAAACTCCTGCCATAAAGGCTGAAGCCTCTTTACTCTGTGCCCATTCCCTCAGAGCCCTGTAGGCTCTCAGCCTGTCAGTGTAATTTAATAGGGCCCTGTCATAAAGGTCATTAATAAACCAGGAAAAGAAAAATAGGAAATAAAGGAAAAAACAAAATTTGTGGGAAAGCCTTAGCTGTTAGCCTTATACATCTTCCAGCCAAGGCCTGATGCAGAGAAAAATAGCTCTTAGTGAAGGACAAGGACTTTAGACGCTTTGCATGCGCTACAGCACATAAATAGGAGAGCAACACATGTGGGAAGGAGCTGAATAGAATGCAATATTAATGATTCCAAACTTTATGAATGTCAAGGTACCACGACCTCTGGCCATGAAAAAGGAAAGCATCCAGACGAGGAAAAGGAAGCCTAAAAACATTACCAAAGGCAAAGCCTCAACAGGTACAGTGCTGTTATGATTCACCCTGGGGGCTTTGAGCACAGTTCACCTCAACCTGTCTTCTGCAGGAAATTATGATAATTAAAAAATAAAGTGAAGATTTTTTTCCCTGATGATCCCTTTAGATCTAGGGCCTATATTTCTGCATAGGAGGATGCTTGGTGGGAAATCTCAGTGCTGTCATATTCTTGTGAGATTCCTCTGGGCTGTGGGCACCTGGCTCCAGTGCAGCAGTGCTCATGTTTGAGCAGATTTGGGCTAAATTCAGTAATGGGGAAAAAACACTGCCAGATTTTAAAAGGGTTCCCTCCTCCATCAGCCTCTTGACAGCCAAATACAAAGCCTTTTCTGACAGAGATGTGGTGGAAAGAGAACAGTAGAGTCATGCCATGAGATGCCACAGTTGCCATTAAAATATAAACTTCTTTAAAAGCAGATTTGCATCTACATTGCTTCACTGCCCTCTACCACTTATCTTCCAGGATCCACGACTTCGGCCACTAACTCCCCTTCTTCCATTACCACCTCAGACAGCACGGTCACTTTAAAGTCAGAGCCCAGCACAACCTCACAGTATCCCGGACAAACCATCGTGTCGGTGTCCCAGGTAAGGAACAGCTCCCACAGCCACCGCCTGCTGGGCTGGATGATCCAACACCTCCATGGCTGCTGGCCTGGGGGCTTTGATGAGGTTAAGTGATTAATTCATTGCGCTGCGGCCACCAGCCTGGCAGGCTCCCTCAGGCTGAGGAAAGCAGGGAGCATGAGCCAAGAAGCTGTGGATGAGAAAGGTCTCCAGCCTGTTGGCTTCCCATCGGGTCTTTCATCCTGCAGTGGGGAACAGGCCAGAGGTGGTGAAAAGGCTTCAGTGCAGAGCTGAGTTTCATTCCCATCTCCTGCCGTGAAATCATGAGAGACAACCCTGCTGAGCTGGTGAGATCAGCCCAGGGTGGAATGCTCTGTAGCTCCCAAGAAAAGGCTCCCTGGACATATGATATCTGCACCTTATAGCCCTGAGGTGCTCAGTGACTGCAGAGTTGTGATGTTGTCAGAGGCCCCGTTTCTTTCCCAAGCTTTCCTTGGGGCTGGTTGCTATTTCGTCTTGATATAGGGAAAAAAAGGCTCTAAATCAACCGACACACCAAAATTTTGTGGCCCAACACTGTCCTTATGCTGAGTCTAAGCCTTTCTGTAACTGGACACACGTGCATGAAGGGGAAACTCAGGCCCAGCACCCAAGGGCCTGGCACAGTACCAGTTACATCATATGGGATGGGAGTTCTTTGTTTGAAACCAAGAAATCTGGTTTGTGCTGCACTCTGAAAGAATGTACACACACCTAAAGATCTCCAAATCAGACATATTTAATCAATAAAAAAATGCAGATGGGATGCATCCTCCCTGCCTGGTCATTGTGCTTGGAGGAGGTGCAGCACCCTTCCTGCCCAGCTCCAGGCTGCTCTGAAGGGCGTCAGGGATAACCCACCCTGTTCATAACCCATCCTAGTGCTGCCACTGTGCTATGCCAAGGAGCCACTGACCTGCTGGCTAACGACAGGCTCTCTAATGCCCCTCTGCTTCCTTCCCCGGGGCAGGCACAAAGCCAGTCGGACGAGGCGCTGGCCAGCGGCCACGGTGAGTTCAAGTTCGAACCTGAGGACTACACCTTCTCCCCCAGCAGCATGGCCCCGCAGCCCGGGCTGAGCGTGCCCCTCCGGCAGGACTCCTGGTGCGCCCTGGCACTCGCCTAGGAACCCCCAGGCTCCAGCAGAAAGCCTCGGGACCAATGTTTTGGGCTGTCTGATGGGCAGGAGGACGAGCTGCCCCAGCGCCTCAGGACGGCGGGGTGTTGAGCCACAGCCGCAGGACAGGTTTCTCTTGGAGGATGCCCATGGAAAACACCGGCTGCATGGGGCTGGGATGACCCCACTGTGGCACCAGGTCCCCAAAAACTCATCCTTCCCCAGAGAGACCCAGGGCTGCCTCCCCAAGGCCGGAACCCCGTGGCTGCCTCCATTTTCCCAGGGAAAGCCTTCCTCCTCTGAGATGAAACCAGCAAATAAATGCATCCCAGAATCTGTGTTTATTCGCAGTGATTTGTCCCTCCTATGACTCCACTGTGTGCAATTTATTCCACTTTCCAATAAAAGACTGTAATAACATGGCACCAAATAATTTAATTTTATTAAAATGTAAGCTACGTGGCCTGCCTTATGTTTTATTGGCCCCAACAGGAAGAAAAGAGGAAAAAAATCAACGGTTGTTTTAAATATTTACTGTTTTATATTAAAAACAATCATCTCTATAGAGTGTTAGCTTCTGAAGCGTTTTGCATATCAACACTGAGCTGATGAGTCATACATGAAATAAACACGCTGCTCTTCCCTTTCCAGCTCCAAACAAAGAGGGTTTTATTATTATTTTAGGCAAATGATATGACAAAAATGGTCAAAACCTTCCAAAAATAAAAGAATACTAAAATGCTGGATTTCTCTTTTGTATTTTCTGATTGGTTTCGATGTTGCCAAGTCTGAGCATTAGAAAATTAGAATTTAGTCCTCCAAAACTTAAGAGAAAGGCTTGAGGGACTGAAAAATAAGCGGCATGTTGGAGGTGTATTTGTTTGAATTCAGTTTTGGGGATGTTTTGAGTGGAAGACTTCCAGCTTTCATCCATGCAGAGCAGATTGCTTTTTAATTATTTTAATGAAAGCCAAGTAGAAAACAATTTCTTGGAGCTGAACTGTAGCAGAAGATCTTCAGTGATGCAAAACCCACATCACACTTCCAAAAGCTGGCAACAGCATGTTTCTGCAGCATCCCAGAAGTGGGAAATGGGGAGATAGGCCTTGTAAGGGGCTCCTGAAAGTCCCAAGGAACCTGGGGATGAGGAGAAGACCATACTGAAAAGGGGAGACGAGTGGGAGATGATGAGGGAACAAAGTCATGAAGGTCATGAAGTTACTTATGGCCTACTTTATTTGTTATTTCTAAATAAAATCCCCAGCCTCTCTGTACAGCTATTTATGGCCAGGAAACTGTCAAGTAATAGTTCCTTAATATAGAAGTTGACCTGTCCAGGGCTTCCTGGAGCAACTCTTCCTCTTGTCAGAAGAGATGGATTGCTTGATTTTTATTATAAACAACAGGCCAAAGAGGATCAGGGAGAGTGAATCTGACATCAAGTCACAAGTCAGCTGAGATGGAGGATGATGCTTCCCACCATGCAACCCTTGCTGGAGGAAAGGAGATGCTCCAAGCACTGGGGAGCACTGGTCCCCTGCAGGGACTGGTATGTGCTGGCATGGTGGGGATTCAAGTCACCCTTTTATCAAAGCCCATGGACGAAAACTGTCTTTGGAGGAGCATTTCTTGTGCCTCCAGAGCTTCTTTAGCAGCCTGCATGATGCCAGCCCCAGTGCCAGGGCAAAGGCTCTCATGGAATGGCATCCCTCCAGCGCCAGGCCCAGCACGGGCACACCGTGTTTGCAGGGCCAGGCCCTGACCATGGATCCACATCTCCACAGTTTGTTTTTCCACTCTCTGGCCGGCCAACATCCGCAGCAGAGCCAGGCACAGCCAGGCAACAGATAAGCCAGCAGCACGGGGCTGGCGGGATACACCATCCCCAAATCCAGCCCAAACTGTGCCTCTGGGAGTCTGGGAAATGGGTGATGTGGCCCAAGCTCAGGCGACCTGCTGGCGCCTGAGGTGATGTGTCAAGGCACAGGCTGGCAAGAGGCAGAGAGCCCTGGGTAATGAGCAGTGCTCCTGGGCAGCTCCCCAAACTCCAAACCTTGCAGGCAGGGAAAAAAGTCAGCACAACACAAGTCATGGCAAGATGATTTCTCTGGATGATGGCAGGGGGTCCTTGCTTTTTCATCTGCATGACCCCGAGGAGGAGAGTTATTTTAAAGGCAAACAAGGAGACCTAAACAATGCCAAGATGTTGACACCAGTGGCTCCAGAGGTTTTATTTATTGCCTGTTGGTAACCGTCGACTGGGCGTCAGGATGCTCCGGGGGCTGGTGACAGACGAAACGAGGCAGAGGGACAAGAAGTGAAACAACTGGGACATGTGTAATTTTTCCTTCCTGCTCACTCCCTGCCCTCACTGGGTGACATCATCCACAATGCCCGTTTTTCATTTTTTTAGGGGCGTCTTCCAGCCTTTCACTCCCATCTCTGCAGACTTTTGTCCCTTGGTCTCCTCACGGCAGAGGCAATGTGTCTGCCCAGCCCTGTGGGACAGGGGAAGTTCCTTTTCTCCAGCTCCTTGCACCCACAGAGGAGCCAGCACTCCTGTGCCGGTCCCAGGCTTGCAGACCCACACCCAGGTGTACCCATGCAATATTTAGCCATTCCCTTCCCAGCTGCCACTTTGAAGACTGTCCCTAGGGAATCCATGTCCCTTTGTACCCCTCATTACATGGCAAAGAGAAGCATTTGCTCCAATAGATGTGAACAAAAACCATGGGAAAGTTTGGATTTTCCCAGCTGGTGCAGCATCCTCAATCCCGCTCCTAAAACCTCTTGGCACCTGATGGCACAGCCCAGTTCAGCCCACACACTTGCAGGAGTTTGGATGGTTGGGGTGTCAGGAGTGGAGAAGATCAGGCACAAAACTGGGCTCTGGGAGGGCCAGACCCTGCAGCTGACCAGGATATGGGCTCCCCCCAGAGCAGGCACTGTCCCACCCAGCCTGGCTCCAGCCAGGTTGGACCCTGCCAGATCTGCTGTGCCAACAGCAGCTCTGTCATCTTCAGAGATCAACTTTTATTTCTCTTTCCCAAACTTTTCCCAGCCACCTTGGTGCTCCCTCCCCTTCCAAGGCACGGGGTGTATTTGCTCTCCTGCAGGTCTGGTGGCTTGTGGACAGCTATTCTGTTTACTGTTGTTGTACAGCTGCCTTGGAGCTATCAATTGCCTTTGTTCAAAGGTTGCCTGCCCAGATGATTTTACAACATGACTACAATGATTTGCTCCATTTTGCACTTTCAACTGATGCCACGGTGATTTCTACCAAGTCAGCGAGCGAGTAATGAAACACTTGAGCCTGTAAACACATGTTGTTCTTGTTTATGATCATATTAATAGCACAATAAAGTCATTGCACACCCAAGCAGTTGCCTTTAAAAAAAACAAAAAAAAAAAAGTTTGTTTCCTTTAGGCTTCTGCATTGAAAATGGAAAGTTGTGGTTTCATGTCTGCCGCACCCCCAAAGCCCCAGACTCTCTAATGGGGTGTCACTTTTATGCTGGAGCACAGAACCATCATTTTTCTTGTGTTGCACACAGAAATGTTCAGCACAACTTGTGTGGCAGCTTGGCGGCCTCCTGGGCTCTGCCTAATTACCACCCAGCTGGCAGAGGGGTTTGACTGTTCCTCGCACAAATCTTGGGGACATACAGCCCCCAGAAGAAGCTGTGCACCAAGTCCCTGCTTTGGCTGATTTGTGGCAGCTGAGGAACACCCCCACCATGGTTATAAGGGATGGGGGCATCAAACTCCCTTTCCTTGGTCCCATGGTTGAAAATTCTGTGAAGCATTGTGTGGATCCAAGAGATTTTCCTGGAAAGAAGGTGGAAGCCAGGTACAGCAGAGCTCAAGGGGATGAAGGGGTGTAGGGCTCTGTTTCTGGTTTTGAATCACTCTGTTAAGTGCTTGGTGATACAAAGAGGCAAACTCACTGCTCCTTCCCAGTCCCTGTCCACAGCGTCACTGCTCCTCTACAACGCTTTTTTTTTTTTGCCAAGCTGGTGTCCTGTGCCAGCCAGGAAAACAGCTCACGTTACTTTCCAGGTCAATGTGCTGCAGTAATTAAATATCCAGGCTATTTACTTGTGCAGCAGCTAAAGCAGAGCTGAATATTCAGTCTCACCATTGTATGCATGGAAGAAGAAAACAAACAGCACCGGTCCTTTCATCACATCAGGTGGCCCTTCTTGGAGAAAGCTTTGTGGCCCGGGGTTGGTAGGAGGTGGTGTCTCCAAGAATTTCTTCTGTTCAGTATCAAATTTACATAGAATAACCCAGAAGACACTTAATGAGGAGCAATAACACCTTCTGCAAAGTGATTTTATTTCAAAGAAGTTCCCCCTCAAAGGGAAGCTTGTTGAGCAGCACATTCCAAAAAGGCTCTTGTTAAAGGGAGTTTATCCCCATCCAGTTGTTTTCTCTGAAAAAACTCTGATCCCATGTTTCAGTAAAATTTCTACCCAAGAGGAGCACCACAGGCAACATGTTGTGGATAGAGCAGGTGTTGAGGGGAAGGATGGGGAGGAGTGTTGGGCTGTTTTCGTGGTCAAACAGCAAAAAGCATCTTCACCTACAGATTTCTAATGCCCTGGGACTGCTGGGGTTTACCAGCCTTTGTCCTGTTCTTGTAGGCTCTCCTTCACATCGTTAGGAAATGCATTAATATTGGAATTTCAAGAACAATTTCATAGCAAGCATTTCCACAGCAGCGTTTAATGTGGCCAACAGCAGACCTTGACCATTGCGCTGTATGAAAATGTTGGAGGCTGAGCTGCTTCCAGGGCCAATTTCTCAGCTGGTGTAAGGTAATACAGCTCAGCCTCTCCTCCATCGAAACAATTAACCTCATTAAGAGGATGCTATTTGGGTTTCCTGGTGACCTAGAAGAAAACAGGAAGAAGTAGAAAAATTTTATCATTGAGGTAGAAGACTCTGTCTCAGTTTGGGTCCAAAACTAGTTGTTTCATGCCTGGGAAACTTTGGAAGCCCTCATCTTGAGAATGAGTGCAAATAAGCACATGTGAGGGAAAGGATGGATAGAAGAGAGTAAAGTAAGGTGCTTCTTACATTTTTTTTTTCCTCCAAACCAAGCAAATGTCTCAAAACAAACGCTGTTGGAAACTTCCAGCCCTTGTTCTAGTCTCACCTGTGCTCACATTTCCCTCCTCCAGGGAAAGGCGTGGGACTGACCCTTCTGTGGGAGCACCTGAAAGGCTGTTGGGAGGAAAAGAGACGTGGGCAGAGACAGGATGTGGAGCAGGGCCCTCGTGTCACTGTCACTGCAAGTGTTGGTGTCATTCCTCCCAGCTGTTCGCTCCTTGCTTGTAATAAAGAAGAGCAGCTCCAGCACGTGAAAGGAATGGAAATTATGGGAATTTAGCCTCGGGAGCCCACTGTGACACCTGACTGGGGGGTGCTTAAGCTACTTTTAGTGCTGTGGCCTCATCCATGGGGGCTAGGAAACACTGCTGGACACCCCACCCCTCCTGTGCGAGCAGGACTAAGGCAGCGCCAAGGTGGAATCGGCGTTAATCATTTACCCCTGGAGGCTGTAACAGACACTCCGTGTGTGTCTACAGGGTTCTGTAGCAGGAATGTTCCACGGGGAAGCTGCTGCTGCTCAAAGGGCACCAGAAAGTGGCCTTTTGGGGAGGCACTTGGTTCAGATCCACCTTTGTTTGCTCTGTGGGAGCACGTTCCTGTGCTGTGGGTGCTCTGTCACTGGCAAGGCCATCACTGCATGGGGACTGCAGGGTGACTGCCACTCCTGAGCCCGACCTTGACATCTTTCCTCCCTGATTAATAATGCCACAGCACCAAACAGGAGCAGGGAGCTTACAGGGAAGGTGATAGCTAATGGTGAGTCAGGAGTAATGGTGGTGTTTGAGCCTCCCTCCAAGAAAATGGCTTTGGAAGCATTGTAAGCTGACTTTTCTGCTGTTCTAAAGCATTTTTAACATATTATGTCATCATGGATATAATATGTATATTTATGATTAATAATTTATATTTATATATTATTAGAATATCTAATATATAATATATTAGATATATACTATATTGTATATAATAATATATAAAATAATAGACTATATAATATAGAATATATACTATATATTTCTATATATTATTATAATAGTATATTTCTTATTAATAAGATGTATTTCTTATTAAAGAATGCAAATATAATAACGAGGCAAGATTTGGGGTTGAGTTGGGACCCAGGTGTAGCTGAACATGCTGCCATCCCCTTCCTCCAGGAGGAAAAAGTGATAAATACAAACTGTCCTTCCTCCATCACCGAGTTCACCCCAGTCAACAGCAACCCAGAACTTCCTGATCAACACAGAGGGTAAAGGGACGTCATTCCTGAACGTGTTTCTCTCTTGGTTCATTGCAGAGCTTGCTCCTAAATCCAGCCTTACATCCACAGAAAAGGGTCTGTGAGCACGAGCCTGATGTGCCAGTTTTGTCCTGGGCTCTGCCTTCAGGGTGAATGCAGTGTCTGTGGCTCACTGGAGAGTCCCAACCCATGAAAGACCCCTCCTCTTCTCTCGGAGGAAGCTGAAGACCCAGCAAAGCTGTTCCAGAAGCATCTCTCCCAGAAGAAAAGTTGGTCTCATCAGTATTCCTGCAGCAGGTTTTGCTACGCGCCCAGGAGTGATTGACAGTGGCTTGAGCTTTGCTTTTAAATCATGCAGCTTTGCCTCGTATTAGCACATGGTTTGGAAGGATTTAGCAAGTTAAAATATTAATAATGGATAGCTCATTTCTGAGCAGCAAGTTTAATAACAGTGCTGCTTCTTGGTCAGGCTCTGCTCTGGGATTATTGACTGACATTGCTGCTTGCCGTCACCTTCTCACAAAGATGCAGAGCCATGTCCTCATGTTCCTCCCTTTCCCTGCTGTGTGGGGTGCCCTGGGCACTCCAGTTTCAGGGGCAGTGATATCTTTGTGGTGTTAGTGGCACCAGACCTGGGGAGAGAAAAGCCACATCTGCCCCATGACCTCAAAGTCACAGGGCTGAGAGAGCAGGAGCTCCCTGGGGTGCTCATGGGGAGCGGGTGCTGGGCCTACCCTTGTCTCCCACTGCTGGAAATTTTAGACACGTCTAAACCAAAGTGCAAACGGGTCAAGATCTGCTTTACACTGTTTTGGGGCAGCCGGGGCGCACTGGAGATGTCACAAGCTGCCTTGAGTTGTGGGCACTTTCCCCTCGGGAGCTCCAGGTTTCGGAAGGTCTCTGTGCTCACACAAAAAGGTTTTTTTTAACTTTTTGAAGCCTACAGTTGTTCTGAAATGGAGATACCTGTTGACTTTTCTTGGCTTGCTTTGCCTTTGTGGCTTGGTTCGTGCCTGAGGCTTGGAACACATCCACAAAAGCAGATACATCTGGAGAAAGCTGAGCAAGGTCACTGGGGATGGAGTTCCTTTCAGTTTTTAAAGGCAGTCTGGATAAATGGCAACCAAACCCTCTTCCAATTGCAGGAGGCAAAAGCCAAAAATAAAACCACGATGTATCCACAATTTTTAAAATAGTTGCCTACTACTCCTGTAATTAAATTTAGTTTTGCTTTTTCAGGGAAAAGCTGGCTAAGGATCAGTCCCTAATTCATAGGAAAATTGTTTGGATAAAATAGAAATCTACTTACCTCTTAATCAGAAAACAAATCAAAACAAAACCAGAATCTGAGCTGGGCTTTATAAGCCTTTTTTTTTTCACTCAGTATTTAAGTACTTCCGTATTTCTCACTGAAACTCAAGACCAGGAGAGAAAAAAACGTCAGGGAGAAATCACTGTGATTTTTCAATCTTACTCAGAAGGAGAAAATCTGGGGACTTCCTTGGAAGGTGTCTTGGGAGACTGGCATGCTTTTCATTATCACTGATGCCTTTTATTGAGGAGCACAATTGGTCTGCAGAAAACCCAAGGCAAAGGTTTAGGTTATTTTTCCCTAGTGAGTCAGGCCGCCCAAACGTGGTAATTCATTAAGCATTCTGTGCTCCTGTTAATTGCCAGCTTGGGTCTAGGCTTCAGCGTGGAGCGTATCCTTGGAGTGGAGGCTTATCTTGGGAGCTTCCTGAGTCTGCAGAATTGAATGAAAGTCTCACCAGGAAAAGTGGTTTGTTTTGCTTTTAGTTTGTTTTGTAAGAAAGCTGAGAATTTCCCTTCCCAGCCAAGGCTGAATTGACCATAGGGAAGCTCACAAGTTTCAACGCTTCGGATCGTCAGGCACTCTGTACTCCAGAAGTGCTAAATTCCTTTTAAAAAATATAGCTGTGCATTTTCAGTTCTCCACTGAAATTATTAATTCAGTTCTAATTTGGAAAGAGGCTGTGAATATGCTGCCCTGTTGTCGGTTGATTTCCTTCCCTTCCCTGGAGAGATTTTTGGTCAAACCGAGGTAAAATGTTTAAACTCCATCAGAGTTTTAACCTTGGTTCCCCACTTTCAACCCTGTAGTTATGAGGGCACTTTCTGGTGTCATCTTCATGTAGGAAGTCGTCTGTCACATCCACACTTTGTCAGTGGTTGGAGCTGGGATGTCATGAGGCAAAGTGACCTGAAAAAGGTCCAACAGGAGGTCAGTGGCAGAGATGGTCCTGGTTTCTTGGCTCTGGATTTTGTCATGGGATTGGGGTAAAACCAATGCATATAATAAATTTCGGATTGTGTTTGAGAACTGAAGCCCGTGCTGAGGGACCTGAATCTACAAACCCATCCTGGAGCAGAACTGAGCTGCTGTTGAGGAGCCCTGGCCACCCCTGCAGCACCCAGCTGTAGTTCCCCAAAGGCTGGCGAAACCTTCCTTAAAAAAGGTCATTTCAGGCTGAAAAACAGCAAAGCTTCACCATTTCAGACCAAAACAGTGATTTTGTTGGGTTGGGGGGGGGAATAGACTAAATTTGGAAAACACTTAACCAAGTTGCCTTAACTTAACAACAGCTTTTATTAGATTGCACTTGTCCAATGAGATTAATGGACGTTTTCCTTTGAAACTCTGGGAGTCTTTCCTAGACACTGGGAATAAGTAGGTTCCTTCAAATGTTCTGCTTCCTACAGGATTTACTGGTGAAAGATTTAATACAATTCAGCACAAACATTTTAACCTTTCCATCTAAAATGCTGAATTCAACCGTTTCCTGAATGTGTATAATTTAAAGGCTCGTGTTTTCCTGTGTCATGCTCTCTGAAGCATTTTATGTCGCCTTGCTCCTATTGACTCTTTTAAGAAAACACTGCAGGAGTATACAGTCACTTTCAGATAACTCAGATTGTTTACTTTATGAATGAAGGAGGAAATTGAATACTCAAATAAAGTTATGCATTTAAGTGCCAGGAGCTAACTGCCCTCTTAAATTTGCTTGTCTTCTTGAAAGAGTCTTTAAATACAATTTATGACGTAAAGAGCCTTTCTGTAGCACTGAGAGGGATCTCCACTGTCTCTGCTGTAAATGGATGCTCTCAGCAGCTGCTGGAGTCTGGGCCAGGGACAAATGTTGGGCTTTCAGGAGCTCTTGTGCATCCCATTGATCTGTGTAAAAGAAGCAGGGGCTGCTGCCTGGGATGCTGTTTTGCTGGAAATATCTGGTACAGACAGTGGGTAATAAAGGAAAAGGAGGGCTTCTAGCATCCTCTAACCACTGTCACACGAATCTTTAATTTTAGGTTTAGATCTCACAACTGGTGTGTGGCTGCCTGTGTGAACAGTGCCATTTGTTGTCCTGTTTCTCCTGCCCCCGGGTTGGAATAACTTCAGCCTGGTTTGTATTTAGGGATATAACTCACACCAGTCCTCAGTTATCCTTGTCTCCATTATGTGTTAGTACTCGAGGTAATTGTTTTTTCTTTAAAATAGCTGGCAAACATGATTGAATTTGCATTGAATTAAAAAATAAGGCAATTCCCCAGGGAATTAACCTTGCAGACTCCCCAGCCTTTTTCTCCACCCCTTTCTTTCAAGAGAATTTCTCTCAGAATCTCATTCCACTGCACTAATGAATCGCTACAGTAATGGGAATATGATTGACATGTTAAATGTCCTTCCTTGGGCCAGAGTGATTAGAGGAAGATAAATATGAACAGGCACATGTGGCCAGTTTGGCTCTGACAGCTACAGGCAGAGTTTTGGGGGAGGCTTGAGGGATGCCAGGGTGCCAGAAGGACTTGAGTGCAGCCCTCCCAGTAGAAATTTAATGTTCCTAAGCCACCATTTGGCACAGGGCTTTTCCAGGTTCACATCCAAGTACAATGCTTTGAGATATATACATATCCCTTTACTTAGAGAAAGAGGAAAGGTTCAGAGTCCCTTTGGGTCCTGTTGGCTGGGATTTGATCACAGCATGAGGACTGTACGTTAACTTTCATGGATCACAGAAGGATGAGGGAGTTTGCTGGCCTTCAGCTCTGTTCTCCTCAGCAAAGCCATGACATGGTCGAAGAAAAGAGTGACCATGGAAAGCTGGCTCCTGATGCCCAACATCCTTATCCAGGAGCAGGACCAGGCGACAAACTCTGCCTTACACAAGAACCTTTGAACCAAGGACTGCCGTCACCTGCACCATGGGCACAGAGTGCAGAGATTACTCTTGAATGGATTATTCAGGGGCCAAAAAGGTGAGGTCCTTGAAACCTGGAGTAGTTGAGAAATTGTAGGATAAAGAGCAGGAACCCAAGGAGATTGTGGCCTCCAGGGTGGGGGAGAGGGCCAGATCTGGAGGATGGATTGATGGAGAGAGGCAGGGATTTGCATCCAACCTGCCTTCTGCATCTTCCCAGTGTAGAGTTCTCCACATTTCCCATGGTCCTTCCTGATGTAAGTTTGGGAAGCTTTCGGGGCATGAAGGAGATCTGGAGAGATCTGATTATTCCCATGGCTGGTCCTTCTTGCAGAGCACTTTGCACAAGGGCAGTGACTGGGGAGGAAGTGTCCTAGACCTTCCTCTCCCCTCCCAAAGTCACAAATCCCCTGCCTGAGGGAGGTGTTGGGTGCTTAAGGCAGGTGAGGGCAGACCTGGGAGCCAGGCAAAGGTCACTCACAAGGTCCCACCTCTCCCCCAGCAGGGGCTGCTCCAGCAGCAGAACCTCTATCACACACTAATATTGGATTATGATCGTGAGACTCCACAATGTCACACCAATAAGGGCGAGGGTTTTTCCCTCTACAAGCCTGTTTCATTTTAACACCTAGGTATGTCGAGTGAAGGGAATATTTTCCCTTCTGCATCAGACTCCAACTTTGCCGAGGTCGGTCATGGGAGAGAGTGTGCAAATGTCAGGGAGACATTTGTCTGGCAAGGAGAGCAGTTGTGGGGTGCAGAGTGCTACAGAGGCTGTGGGGAGGGGAAGGAGCTGGGAATGGGATACTGAGGATCAAGACATGGTGAGGAAAAGTCTGATTTTCATGAGTCATGCTGGCAGAGCTGCCTGGCTCTGTGTTTCAGAAGTTGCTGCAATGTTACAAAGACAGTTAAATCATGAATAGTTTCCCATGTTCCCAAGCTTATCCAGGTAGGGTTTCTGGAATAGGCTACAAGACACCTTCACTCTTCTCAGGTTCTTCTGAAGCAAGCAGGAGCTGTGTGAGGGCCTCTCACATCTCCATTTACACTGTCCATCAGTGGCTTCAAAAGGTGCTTCAAAGGCAGAGAAGGACCAAGAGATGATGTTGGAAACAGCTTACTTCACTGACTGAGTGAAAAAGCACTTTTTGCAATCCTAGATAAACATTTCCATCAGAAAGTGGTGATGCAACAGAAATACTCCAGGGACCGAAAAACTTAATGCTGCTTCACTTGAACACAGACTGTTTGCACAGTGCATCCCCAAACCAGGGCATTTGAGGAAACAGAGGTGGGAGTCATTTGAAGGAGAAAAATACAGTGGAAAAAGCAAATGTGTATTTGTAAACTCCATTGTCTGGGGCTGGTTCCCACACAGGCAGTGCAATTGCCTCCTCTCTCCCTCCAAACCCAAGGGTCCCTGAGGGAGAAAAGTGGTGCTTGAGGAAGTGCACCGGCTTCCCTTGGGCTGAGCTCTAATTAATGAATTAAAATGCAGAAATGCATCACGGCTTGTGTTCCCTGGTCACTTCCTACGGAACCACCCCTGCAGAGAGCCTCTGCCAGCTCCATGAGCATCCAAGTCAATACGTGCACCAAAATGTCAGAGCGGACAATAGCAACTAAAAATAGGCAAAGACAGGAATTTGCCTATAGTATTTTTAACCTTGGAGGATGGCAAATTTATATATAGCTAATACAGAAAAATGGCTTCTGTTGCTTAAATGAGGAAAACAAAGAGTGTGTCTGTTTAGCTGGGTCACTGGCTTAGCATCGCTTTCATTTCAAACCTAACAACACTTTTCTGGCACTGTACCTGTGTGCACTTCTCCCGGGGCTGTTGTGCGGTCTGTGGGCTTCCCAGGGGAGCTGGGGAGAAGAATGGATCACATCAGAAAGGCACTGAGTGTTGGCAGGGGATTTTACCCCCTTTTCCTGTTTGCTGTTAAGCCGAGTAGGGGACAGGGGTGGAGGGCAGGGCTCGGGTTGCAGAGACAGTTTGGAAACGGGCCCGTGCAGTTGCTGCTGCCTGGTCTCTGGGCAGGGGACCAACAGTTAAGGTGGCTCCTGACATCATCTTTAGCTCTCCAGATCGCGCTGGAAACCTGCCATCCACGCTGCTCCTTGGAGGGACAAGGAGACAGGAGCAAGTCAAGGCTGCTGCTCCCTCTGCCGACTCTGGCTGTGGGCAGGAGGCTGAGCTCGGCGAGCTCCAGGGCTGAGACCCAGCAGTGCCCGAGCGCCGCTCACCGCGAGCATCGCCAGGGTGGGAGCCTGCTGCCAGAAGAGCTGCTTGGGAAATACTCAGAAGGGCAGTTTTGCCTTGCAGCAAACAGATGAATAAACAGGAAATAAGGGGTTGAGCAACCGTTCTCTTTTTTTATGCATGTCTACGACAAACTATGACTTTTAGCAAAGAATATCTTGATGATAAAGCATTCAGGGTCCAGCACTGAATCAAAGAAAACTTTGCCATTGGATTTAATGGGAACATGTTCAAGTCTGTAATCTGCAACTAGAACTCTTTGCTTTTTTCCCCATACAGATCCCTTTAATCCTTTAGCAATCATGTGTATTTTCCAAAGAGGTTTTCTGTATGTCCCAGGGGTATAAAATCACAGTGGGAAAGAAGCGCTGCACATAACCTGTGAGCAACTACAATCTGCCTCCCACTCTGCTGGTAACACCCTGTGGATATTTGCTTCTCAGAGATTAGAGGAACAAAGCAAGACGAGAGCAGCGTTCCATTATGGTGGAGCATATAATATTGTGATTATTACTCATGCCCTCCGTCTAATTAATCATTTTGTGTGTTATTTGAAGGCAAACAGGGCCTTTGGTTCATTATCGCTTATACATACACAGAACTGGAGTCACTTCAGTGCTGTCAGACTTGGTTAATCCCTGCCTGGGTTTTGTACATGTCTGGGTATCTGAATCATGTACATGGCAAATGATCTACTAATATGTTTGCTCCACCAGTTTGTTCATATGGAGCCAAATATATGAAAGCATTCAAACTCCGGAAAGTGCAGATATGGTCCTAATGGACTTGACAAAGGCACCTAATGTTAAAGGTTATGAAAAAAGGGTTGCTGGTGAAATGCTTTTTTTTTGCTTTCTTTTCTTTTCAAGTATTTCGTTTGTGTTTCTTTTATTATTTATATTTTATCTTGCTCAGTGTTTTAAACTGGGAGGCAGGAAAGGGGATCAAGAAAACCCTGAATTCTATGAAAACAGACTTAGGGGGTGAAACCATCAATTTAATCTGAAGTAGAGGAAAAGGGTAATTGCTGAAGATGGTCATTTTGTGGTACCCAGTACAGGAGCCAGCCAGCTACCAGAGTTACTGGGATGGAATAAAGCTCAATGGCCACCAAATTATTCAGGTGCAATTATCCTGCCTGCCCACCCCATTGGTGCAGTTGCCTCCATCCTGCCTCACTGCATGGCAGCACTCTGAAAATCTGGGCCATGAATTTTAAAATTTAAAGAAGCTCTGTATCCTTTTTTCTCACTGCTCATCTGTACGAGAACAGAGCCTGCTTTGAGGCTCTGCACTTGGAAGACTTCACGTTAAGACTGTAACATTTTGATTACAAGTGATATAAAATGCAGTTCACTTTATTTCCTAATTAATGACAGTACATAAGGCAACAGTAAACTCAATTGCTTCCAACAGCTTTTTATATTCACTTGGAGGCATTTACAGAAATATGACTCGTGTACCCAGCAAAGTCTTCCCTTGACCAGATGTAGAAGGAAAGCAGTTTTATTGGCTCCATGATAATATCACTAAAGAGGAAACAAGCTATAAAAATAATAAAAAAACACAAGCCACGCTGAATCTGAGAGCTGCTAAACTGAAAGATACAGAAACAAATACAGAGAAGATAATAAGGCCTTTTACTGATAGTGCTGTCCTGTGTAAATAACACAGACACTGAGCAAGTCCCTCTGCAGTAAGACTCATTAGAAACACGTACATCAGTCCAGAGCAATTACTTTGATGGGTCCCCAGCTGCATTTCACAATAAATGTCCTCAGACCCACCAAGGTTGGAGTCATTCAGCTCGCTGCACGTCCTTGCAGACACACAGCCATCCTGCAAACAGGGAACTGCCACAGATTTCCCACTCAGGATCTTGGGCTCGTTGCTTTATAGACCAGATTTCAGGAGAAGTGCTGGTCCAGGAGAGCTGATTAAACAAGACTGTTCAAATAGACAGAGAATGAAGCACCCATTTCCATAAGGAATGAGCATGGCCAAGGATTATATTGATCTGTGGCCGTTCAGCACATAGATCTTGTCTTGGGTTTGCATCTGAGGGTTGAGATGCTCCTGAACCGTGGTGAAATCCATGTGGACCTTGTCTTCCTGAATATCAAACCTGTTCACAAATGAGTCTAATTAACACGTTTTTTGCTTGAAATAAGAGATTATGGAGTTCCACACACACTGGCACTCCAAGAACTCAGCAATGGTTTTGAGAGGTGGGACTTACCTTGCAGAGGTACAGCACAAGTACCCACACTGCAAACCATCTGTATCCCAGGGAGCTGCAAGAAGTCCAAAGAACTGTTTGGCTGAAAGCCAGGAATGAAAGCGAAAACTCCTAAGGTAAATTTTCTTTTTTTCCCTTGGTTTTAAATATTTTGCCTGGGGAAAGTCCAATGAATGGGCAAAATAAATTAACATGGGAGACTACAGCCTTTGGCAGCATGATAGAAGTGTAATGCAATAACAAACGTAAGCTGAAAGCCTGTAAGAGTGAAAATACATAAATTGAGGACGCTTTTGTCTTTGTGTTTGGCAGTTTGAAGGTAAGAAGGTGATTAAATGATACCCAGCAAGCAGAAACACCAAAGCTGACTCTGAGGCATAAAACTTCATGGTAGCATGGGAAAAGGTGGGCGGTGAGAGTCAACAATGAGCAAGACATTAAATAAATTTATGTATCACTGGTTTTAGCTGACAATAAGCACTTTCTCTCCTCTTGCTGTCACAAGTTTTTTCTTCTCTATACAAGTTTTCAGAGGGATGGGACGATGCCATCCCAAAGCTTTTCTCTAGCAGGAGCATGGTTGCTGAATGTCCAGCTTCTGGAGAAAACTCTTACTTTGTCGTGACCATCCTGCTGTGACAATGGAAAGAAGGACATGGCCTCCGGCAAGGCAGGAAAATGGGAACTGGAAAGCATGAAAATATATATGGAGAAAATTGAAGGGAAAGCAAAGAGACATCCAGGATTTCCTGAGACCCCCTTCCCTTGAGAGGGTGCAATCGTCACGAATGAACCGGAACAGGTATTTGCTCCAAAGAGTTAATCTTTATTAACAGCCCCAGAATGCCCTTCAACTGGTGCACAGCCTGGTTCAAAGGTTTTCCAGAAAAACAACATACCATAAACCAAAGGGCAACACTAATTGGAAGCAGTGTAATTCTGAAAACAGCAATACCTTTTTGTGGGTTAATTACCGGAAATTAAATTTCATATATGCTAGCAAAGCCCATCATAAAGCACCAGGTGAATGAGGGGCACGGGCAATAAGGGCAAGGGTTCGGAGCACACACAGTCACCATCCAGCAGCAACCCCTATTCCTTGGCCACAGCCAATATTCCCAAAGGATTGCTCCTCAGCCTTGAACCCCCGGTTGAAGGAAATGATTTGCACAATGCGGCTGCTCGTTGCTGCTTTGGTGGTGGTATAAAGGTGGTGGGATAAGGAGGGATGTGAACTCAGCTGTCCCCAGAAGCAGCATTGCTCTGCTCACATCCACGAGGAGTCAGGGCAGAAGCAAAGGGTTCCTGTGACGTGTCCCTCCAATTTGATGCTGCTCAGGCTACTGCTGCTGTGAATGACCTTGCCACTTGCACTGGATACACAAACGAAAGACTTGTCTGAACAATTAATGGGGTTTCAATATTAAAATGTCATGCAATGGAGAGCAGGTACAGGAGCAGGCTGGGATTGGGTTTGTTGCTGATGGCATTGCCTGAAATGGAAACTCAGCTAATATTTGGATTGCAGGGTGTGTGTCTCTTATAAGGAAATGGCTTAATCTGGAAAAGGAGGCAGAAACACAAGGTCAGATCCTCTCTCCTCTGCCCTCATTTCCTCTTCTGGCTGCACTGGCTGCCCTGACACTGCAGAGGAGTCAGGAGATTGATGTCTCCAAGACCAGGCTGCCTCTCTCCAGGGATTCCTGCAGTGCAAGCCACCACCCCAAGCCAGGGCTGCGAGGCATGGCTGCTGGGCAGGGATGCCAGATCACCTCGAGTTCAGTGACATCTTGCTGATAGCACAGCCCTGAGGAGATGGATCCCATCCAGAAATTGTCCTGGCCCTGCCTTACATAATAAAGTCATCTGCTGGTCAAGCCAGGCTGATCACATTTAGTAGGACATACCCACGGACCATCTTCATTCCTGGGAGCTCATTTGTGAATAAGAGCTCTCCAAGCACACCATGGTCTGCAAAAAGTATGGTGACAGCCACGTTTCCCTGAGGAGCTCTTTGCAGCTGTGAACCACAAGCTCTGCTCAGCGCAAGCTGCTGCTGCTGCTCAGGGTCTATTTTACTTTTCCCTGTCACTGTGTTTGAGAGACTTTTTGTCTGAAGGCCTCTCTCCCACTGAACTCATCCATCACCAGTGCTGACAGAGGTTCCTGCTGCCTGAAATGGCCAGGAAGACTCGGTGGAGCCAGAACCTCAGGGGTCAAGTCCAGGTTGTCATGTCTGAGTGAACACTGGTCCGGATACATGTGGCCCAACGTCATGTTTGGAAGGCAGTGGAGGACCAAGAGGGAGGAGAAGGAAGGGTAGGATGTAATCTTTCATCCTGAGAGCAAGCATATGGGATGGGAATATTTCATTTTTCTGCTGCTGATGGTCTGGCCCCGAGGGGTGAAGGAAAGGGGTCCCCAACCCAGGCAGGGAGCAGCTGCCCTGACACCGCTCTGCTGCTCGCTATTTTTGGCTACAGGAAAAATACAAAGGCAGGGAATATTGGGGACATCAAGCTGAACTCAGTGATGCTTCTCATGTAAACAAAGAGGAGAAGGCCTAAAGGTACAAATGTCCCGTGGTTGGGGTCCAGAGCCCATGTGTGAGCAGAAGGCTGTAGGCATGGCATTGAAGTGATGGACACAGAATGAACTCAGGGTATCCCAAAGCAGCTGCCTCCCAGCTCACCTGATGGATGCACAGGGTTTGCTTTCTCTCCAGGACACCACCACCATCGTCCCCTTCGCTCCCACCAGTAACTCCAGCAGCACCAGTAACTCAGTAATACCTGCAGCTGGTTTTACCCGGTGCTATTGCCCAAAGGTCCCCACAACAGCTCCTTCAATGTTCCCGGTGCCAATGCTCAGCTGCTCCAGGCTGAGAGCCCTCTCTCCCCTCCGGTGTGACCCACAAAATGTCACATCTGTTGTTGGGGCTGAACTCTTACGGGCTATCCTGGCTAATGGGGACAGGGACATGCCACAGTCCGCCTCAGCACCCCAATTTATATCAGACAAACCCAGTAAGGTGATCCTTGTTCCACACAGTGGGATGATGGAGCCAGAGACGGGCACCCACTGAGCTGCCCTGGAGCAGGCACTGCAGATACAGTGGTTGTGACCCGCTCCCAAATGGCACTTGATTTGGTCCCATGTCCCTGGAAGAATGCCCTGTTCCCCACAGGGCTCCCTCCTGCCCTGCAAGCAGCCCCAGCCGTGCACAGAGGAGCAAGCACCGAGTCACACTCACATGGTTTCAACACATTTGCTTAATTAGTTTATCAAGAAATGTGTTTGGCCTCATCTGAGGGAAATGCTGCCTGTCATTCCCAGGCATCCTGCAGGGCCCCAGGGAGCTGACAGACCCTGACTCCTTCCTATCGCTCCTTAACTCCATTTGCTGGGTCTATTTCCCTTTTTTTTTTTTCTCTCCCATATAGCACTGCCTCACCATTTTGGCATTAAAGCAATAGATAACAAAAGTATGTCTAAAAGAAGACCATGGCAGGTAGAGAAACAATGTAAGTAGGGACTTGCAATTATTTTTCACTTGAGCTAAATTCTCCGTTCCTTGGAGTCACTTCACAGAAATGGCAATGAGTTTAAAATTAGTAATTATGCATAATAAATTAATTCCGTGCTTCACTATGTGGAGCAGAGGATGTCCCATCGGTGTTGTGTGGCCCGAATGAGAGTGGGCACGTGAGCAGGGTGTCCCCCAGGCCTGGCTGGAGGGGCTGGGCTGTGCAAGGGAGGTTATTTGGGTGCTTGGGTGTTGGTGGAATGGGGAGATGAAGGCACTGCTGGTGCCAGATGGCCTCAGGTAAGCAGCGCTCACCTTCAGTGATGTAGCATTTACCCTGTGAGCACTTGCTGCGCTCCTGGTGTGCAGCATTTGAGGTTCAGGGTCCAAGCAAGCCCAGGATGAGGCAGAGGGTGAGAACTACGGACCTGCTCCTGCCTGGGGCTCCTGCAGTGTGTTAAATTGTGTGTTGTCTCAGGAATGCAGCTTCAGGGTCTGAAGTAACCTTGGCTTTTTCCAGAGGTGCTTCATTCATTGTTGGAGAAGCTTGAAATCTTCTCCCTCACTTGGGGTGATGGGGTCTGAGACTTCCCTGTCCCCAAACTGCTGATGAGATGCCACTTCCAGGTTTCTGGGCTCAGCTTTGGCAGGACAGGCCCGGGGAAGCCTGCCTGTTGAGCCACACCTGTGGCTGTTTATCTGTGCCTGACATTACTGGGGTGATGCAGGCAATCCTGGCTGCTTTATGAGCTAAAAAACAGCTTTGTTGTGATAACAGTGGAGCACTTTTAAGCGATTATTCTTATTCTAATCCTTCCCGTGGCTCCTGATGACAGTTTTGGATGTATCTCATGTTGTTTCCTGTTGCTTTATAACCATCTTCTATCAAATTAAATTAATAATGTGGGGGGTTGTCATGTGTAGAACATAATTCTAGGGCTCTCACTGGTTCTGCTGTCACAGCTGTGGCAAGCTGAGTGTCTGTGTGACAGTGAGGAAGTCAGCTCTGGTGGGTTGAACCTACTGCAGCTGATCTTCTGGTCTGTGGCAACCACTTAATTACTGGTTGGCAAAGCCCTGTGGTGTCTTAACTGAGATTTCTTGGCTTTAATGCCTTTTTTCCAGCTTCCTTCATGTCTCAGACCCAGTGAGTTGCTGTCAGCCCTGTGACCATTGCACAGCAGCCAGCTCATTACCTGACATTGCCACCACCAGAGCAGCGCTACTGCTCTGGACAGGGCTGGGGCAACAGGAGTCTGAAGAGGGGGAACTCAAAAACCGGTTCTTGACTTGATGGGCTTGGTACAGATATGCCTAATCTGAAATGATGAGATTTAATTTATGCAAACTGCAGGAAAAAAGCAGTATTGTGGTTTTTAACTCCTGGTAGTCATCCTTCTCTGTTAAACTAAACCAAAATAGCTCTGGCTGGGGCAAAAGGAATCTCATTCAGTTCAGTGCTTGGAAGAGGAACACAGGAGGTGTTTTCAGTCTATTTTTCTCTTCCTGGGTGAGCTGGCAGCCCAATGCCAATGCTAAATCTCTGCCCACCCATAGTGGGGTGGAGAAAACCATCTTTAACTGCTTCTGTCAGAGTCTTAATTGCAGTGAGGGGACCTGTCAATGTGATAGCTCAATGTGCCATGGCAGCTCTGCTGCCTTTGTCCAATCAATCCTGCTCACATTGAAATCAGAGCATCATGGCTGTGCATCAGAGAGGTCCAACTGTGGTGTCCCCTCTGTCCTGAGCCAGACAAGAGACACTGTAACTCATCCCCCTGGACTGTGATGTCTTTCTCTTTGCTCCAGACGGATGTAATTCCCCTTGTGCTGGTTGGGACTGAGAAGAGCTGCAGGATCCTGTTATCACCGTGTGGGATGGAGCCAGGGCAGGCGGTGTCGGCTGATCTTTGCCAGGTCCCCAGCTGGCACTGCCAAAGCACGCAGAGCTTTGCTCCAAATGCTTCCACCACAGAGGAGCATGACTTCTGCTGCCAAGGGGACAGGAATGCCACTCAGCTCGGGGACAGCAGGCCATTGCAGCATGACAGCCACTTCAGCAGTCAGTCCAGCAACGCTCGGGGAAAACAAAAGGTGTCTCCATGCCAGAAGGACTATCTCCACTGCCCATGGAATACATCAGATGTCTGGCAGTTTCTGGGAGCCTTCCTCAATAAAAACATGAGCGAATGGGAGTGATGAGTTACACAGCAGTGTCCTCTAAAGTTCAAGGCGTGTTGGCTAAATATATGTCACATTCCTATAGCTCTTGCTAGGATAAAGGTTGTACAAGCTACATCCAAAGTCTGCTTTCCTTCTCCATCAAAAGCCCCTCTAGATCCAAAGCTATCTGAACCACTTACAGCCTGGATTTCTTCTGGCTTGATTTTTTTCTTTTTTTTTNTTTTATTTTTTTTTTTTTTTTTTTTTTTTTTTAAAGTAAATGAAGAAAGGTGGATGCTTGCTTCTCAGGCAAATATAACACCATTTCTTTGACCCTTTTCTATGTGCTTCTTTCCCTGTCACAGTTTCCTTTAAACCCAGTCCATAAGACAAGGGAATCTTGTCTCCATTTTAGAAGCACAAAGCTTGTGTGTTCCTCGTCCAAAATTGCAGAACAAGCATATGGGGGTGGAAATGGAGAGACACTGAAGAAACACCGGTTCTCAATCACAGATCTTTAGGAAAAATAAGTTATCAGTTGGAGCAAGCTGACACTTTCACTGTCCAAAAAAGAGATGGAAATTAAGAAAGCATCACTAAGATTTTCTGCAGATCTAAGACCAATGTGTAACTCTCTGAGCAGATAAATAGCTCTGAATAGAGCTCCTCTTTATGTAGAGGGGCTCGGTTCCCACTAGAAAAAGTTCAGTGCATATTGTCCAACACCCACTGCAGACTTCAGAGCTCAGTGAAATTTAGACTGGTTGAAGTACTATTTAAGCCCTTGTTGAAATTCAGGACACGGAGAAACTCCATTGGTGGCTCTGCTGTGAGCAGTGTTTAAAGGGTGAAAGCTGGTGTCTTTCAGCAGGGGACCAGAGCTCTCTGATTCTGCGCTCCCAAGGCTTGAAGACCTCTGCACAAAGGGCCCTTGTCACCAATTTCTTACTCACTGGTCATGGACCCCTGTGCTGGAGGGATGGCCTTCAGATGTCTGAGCTCACTTCTCTTCTGGGGTGGTTGGCAAGAAGTACATGAAAGGCAGATAATTGAAACACTTCAAAGAACCTAGAAATCCAGACTGGGATTGAGAAAGGAGCAGCAGTCTGCCACCACTGCTCTGCTGGAAGGGCTGTTTGTTTCCTTCTGTATTCCAGATTTCCCAAGGCTGTCATATTGTCAAACACTGCCGTGATCTGTGAGTCTTTATTCCCAGATAAAGATGTGAACTCCCGGCTCTTGTCACAGATAACCGCACAAAGCACTACAGCGACAACACAAAGACTTAAAACTCAGCTTCAAATACTCAGCCATTTGTTACTGTCCTCAGCCTGGGCCAGTCTGCTGCAGGTTGCTCCTGACTGGGAGAACTGAGCTGGGAGAGCTCGTCTCGATGTTCTCAGGTTCCGTAGGGATTTTCATCTTTCTGTGTTGCTGGGCCAGTGCGTCTGTCCCCACCATCAGCTGCTGCAGGGCTGCTAAAGGCTGGTTACAAAGTGAGAATGTGCAGCCTTGGGGTCCTTCATGCCAAAACTCCTCGTCTGTGGCCCCACAGGCATCCTCCCTAGCAGCAGGTACCTCATCAGTGCCGTCTGGCTCTCTAAGAGCTGGCACAGCTGGAATGGGTGCACATCTGGCCTATGGGTCTCTCTCCTGTTGCATTGAAGGTCAAGAGGTGAGATCACATTTTCCTCTTGCAAGTGTCAGAACCATTTCCATCAGGAACCTGTAAGTCTGGTTCATTCACTGCATCAGAGGAAAGTTCTTAAAAAAAAAATAAAAGGGCAACTTTTATAAGAAAGCTTGTTCTGAAATAAGTTGTTAAATGAAGACACACCTGGAATCTTCTACTTACAACAGCAATTAGTTTAGACTAAAATTATATTAACTTTTGAGCAGTACACTGCAAGAACTACGTCTTCTGAAGGTAGAGTCATTCCTTCAAGCGGAGTTGCACCAACTCTGAGCTGATGTAGCTCATTTTGGGGGACTATTTGAATTTCTGATGATGTATTTTATTACCTGCTTAGAGTTAGAAAAGCTCCTTCTATCTGTCCCTAGTAGAAAACACTTCAAAAATAATTTTCTGCTCTACCATGTTGCTTTTCCATGGAGGTGGAGACTGGTGCTGTGGTGGTGTCCAACATCCTCCCTTTGCTCAGCCCATCCCAGTGCCTGTGGCCAGGCAAGGGACTGGTAGCGCTGGGATTGGGATCCCCAGTGCGGGACCGCAGCCGGGCTCCCATTGTTCCCTCTCTGCCAGACAAAGGGTTAAGTAAATGTTTGGAGAAGATAAGGTGCCCTGTTGACAAGCAGCAGGCTCCAGCGGTCTCAGCAGGATCTCTCCCAGCAGTGATAAATGGGGAGGTTTTCAAAGTGGGATCAGCAGACGCCACGGAGAGGGCGGTTGCTGATGCTGTGATTGGCAGTGGGGAAGGAATCTGAAGGTGTTTAATGATCCCACACTCTGCCGCAGCTTTTTTAAAGACTCTGTGTCTAGCCAGAGGAAAATCCTCTATCAGCCGCAGAGGCTCACATTCCCAAGTCTTTCTTGTTGTTGTTGCTTTTTTTTTTTTTCCCCCTACTAAAACATGGGAACATCCACTGAAAGGGATCCTGATAAGGACCCTCTGGGATTCCTCATCCTCTCATATCAGTTTTGTCTCTTTTAATTTTCTCTTTGAAGTGCCCTGTGTGTAGTAGGTGGACTGTTTGGTTTGGCTAACTTTGGTCAGGAGCTGTGTTTGGGGGAAGCAATGTGTGTTAAACTAAAGATGTGGGTTTCTTCTTCTCCGCATAGATGTGTTATTCCAGTTACTGACTTGCCATTCCTTTGCTTTAGTAAATATATAATTAAATTATATCAAAGATAAAACCCTTGGAAGGTTTTGAATCCCTGATACGACTTTTTTGGTATTCAGACCATTAAAGGGTTTCCCTCCTTTTAAATAGATCCCAAAAGCTGTTTGAAGGACTGACCACCAAACACTTTTTTTCCTGATAGGTGAAATATTTTCCATCTTCCTCTGTCTGAAAGCTGCCCTGGGCAGTAGGAAAAGCTGCAGTGGTGGTGTGGGAAATAAAATAGAACAGTAGACCCTGGGAGGATGAAGCTTTGCCAGTGCACTCATGGACTGCCTCTCAAACCAGGATTTTGCTCAGTTGTATTCCCTGTGGAGTAAGAAATGGATATAAAATGCTGCCTGATCCAATCTATACCTGATTTATGCCAAGAGAAGTGCGACAGCCAGAAACATTGAGGGGCAACAGGGATCCAGGCACACGGAATGAGCTCATCCTTTGGGCCAACCTCATCCTAGAAAGGCTAGGATGGGTGGAAAAGTTTTTTTTTTGGGAGGAAGCAGGGTGGGCAGTGCTGGTGCTGCTGACTTGGGCGGGCTGGAGGGAGCCAGGGCTGGGAGGCTGCTCCATGGGCGGAGATGAAAGGAGCCGGGTACCCCCCAGCAAAGGGCCAAATGAGTCGGGACATGAAAAGCAGCAGAAAGTATCTGAAGAATGTAAACACGAAGGTGGAAGAAGAATTATTTAGCATGTTACGGGCTTGGAACTAGGTGCCAGGGGATGGAACAAGGAGGAAAACTCGCTCTTGCCAGCAGGGAAGCTTTGCTAGCGGCCGAAGGTGGAAAGGGAAGAAATGGTTTCAGCAGAGCAACTCAAAAATCTTGTCTGGAGTTTGCTGGGGCAGGGGGGCAATTGGAGCCACTCACTTGCAGTGTGCATTCCCAATTTCCTGAGCCCGGGCTGGGAGCCAAGGGGGGCCACGCCGAGAGCAAATAGGATTTAGTGATCGTAAGAGGGGAATGCAAAATGCCTGGAGGAATTTTGATTGAAATTTTATAACTTCAAGAAAAATCTGTCACAGATAAATCAGGAGGTGGTTTAATAAACAATTTGAGAGATTAGTATTGAAACAAATCCCAGTTAAGTCTGAGCAGAGGAGCGGGTGAGGGAAGACCACTGCAGAGAAAGAACGTCAGGGGTATTACAGGCACTAAACAGAAGGCTTTCCAAATATATAAACAATCTGGGGAGGGGGCAGATTGGGAAACCTGTAAAAATAAGCAGAACCACATTAAAAGACTAAGCAGTGGAGCACAATCAAATATTGAACATGGGATTGCAGGGGAGCTTTCATCTCTCAGCATTGGCCAAACCTTCTGTAACCAGACAGAAGCCAAAGCCAGGTCCCCAAGGGTGTGTGGGCCTTGAGGGGCACAGCCTGTGCCATGGTGGGACCCTGGTGAGATGTGGCAGCCTGCAGCCAGAGTGACCAACATCCTCCTTCAACGGTCACACACGAGATAACAGGGGGAATATCCCTTTAATGAGTATCCTGAATGCTTTAGACACTAAGCAGATGTCTTCCACCTAAGATTTCCTAATATCTGAAGTAATAAAAGGGATTTGTAGCTAAAAAACTTCATAGCAAAACCCTGAAGACCTGCAGGACCTGGTGATCCAAGAATCGATGAAGGATCTGGCAGAGTGTGCGCAGGTGACTTACTGGGAGTGAAATCTGGGCCAGTGAAGTCTCTCAGTAAGCAACAAGCCCAGGAACAGGTCTGCAGTGATCTTACCCAGTGGGACAAACCCCAAACCCATTTCCACTACAGAAATCTGTTCCTTGGTCAATAAGGTCAGTAAGAAGAGGAGATGGCGCAGAGGCAGGGATGTCATTGAAGGGAAATCATTGAAGCCAGAGTCTAAGGTGAGCATGTAGTACACGCCAGCCCCACATCCCTCTGTCTCCAGAGCACCTGTGGAAGAGCAGACACACTGCTCCCTGCCCAGGCTTTGTGTCTCCTGCCTGCCTGCAATGAAGCCACAGTGATTCCCAGGTGGATGCACCAGGAACTCCACTTCAGAGCCATTCATCATCCACCTTTGACTCCCTAGATACCTGTTCCCAGCACCTCTGTGCCACATCTCTGGCAGCAGTGCAAGCAGCCCCTGCACTGAGAGCTGCCATGCGAGAGGGTCTGTAAGAGCAGGACGCCCTCAGCCAGAGCAGTGCTGCAGGCACAGGCACATTGCCATGGGGGATGTCTGCCAGACGAGCGAGGTGTCCTGGTGGAGCTGGTGGCATCCTCTGGTACCACTGTTACCTCTGCCAGGACCCATCCAGATGGACCGGTGTTGGTCCATCCCACTCAGCTTTTGACTCTCAACTCTGCAACTGCGTCACCCGGGCTTGAGCAAGCAGCCCTGCTCTGAAACACTCAGCCCACCCTCAGGCGGAAAGGGAAATGGCCGGTCCTTGGACGGCGTGGCTCCTGCTGAGGGGGCACTGAGGCATGGGCAGGAGAGGACTGCAGAGTGTGATGGAGCTGAAACCAGGAGGAGATGGTGCCTCCATCCTGGTGCTCTGGCTCCCCAGCAGCAGCACAGTGACAGACCCTGTAGATGTCCATGGAGGGCCTATTTTTAATCACCTTTCCACTGGGTTTTTGCAACGCCCCGTTCACACTTGCTCTGTGAAAAAGGATGTCAGAGCAGATTAACAGCTGGTTCCTGCCTGCTCCAGCAGCTCTGACAATGCGTCCCTTCTTCTCAAGGTGACAGGAACATGCAGCTGCCTAATGGGTACAGAAGTGTCTATTCTTTCCCAGTGACATTTATTGTGAAATATCTGAGTGGGACTGAGAGACATGCAAGGCTTTCCCTCCGTTATCAGGCGACCCTGGTCAGTGTCCTGCTGTCAAGGACTAAAGTAATTTATGTCAGAGCTGCAAGTGTTTACTTATCTGCCCCAGCGCCCAGCTCGGCCGAGAGCAGCCAGACTGGCTCCAGTGGGGCTCACCAGCCTTTTCCTGCCGGTGGGAAAAGCTGGGTGCTGGCCCTGTCCCAGCCAGCTGGGGCAGGAGGGGCGAAAATGGGCCAGCGAAAACCTCCCTATGGCTGGGAGGCAGGGGGACAGCGGCAGCACAGATGTGAGAGTCACAGATATGTCAGCAAGAAGTGACATCCCGGAGCAGAAGGGACTAAAACAAAGCCTGAGCAGCAGCACGAGGCATCTGTTCACAATGGCAAGGGCTGAGGTGTGAATTTGGAGAGGGTTTTTTGCCAGGTGGAGGGAGCAGCCTCCAGCCAGGGGAAGCTGCAGCAGGTCCCTGCGTGGTTTTCCTGGGTGTCACACCTGGGAGCCCACAGAAAGCGCTGGGGAAGGGTGGGAGAGCTGCTTGACAGCTTCAGACCCTCCTGTTTTCTCATCTTACGGACCTCTGGGGTTTTATTGAGTGGAGGGTTTGTGAGGGCAGAAGGCTCCAGGGAGGCAGAGCTGTTCAGGCACAGGCACAGCCAAATACTGGGGATTTTCGGCTCCGCAGCAGCTTGGCAAGAGCATCCCAAACCCCTGCGAGCCTCACGGGTGGCTTTGAAGGACTTGTCCAGTGCTTCTGTCTTGTGTCATGGCAGAAACCGGAGATTTCAGTGCATCTGGTCCTGAGACTGTACAACTCTCCCTCAGATTCGGTTCCAAAACTCTCCAGTTTTTGTAAAGCAGCACAATTATCCCGGCAGTCCTCCCCCACGCTGGCCACCATCCGTCATCCCAAACAGGGGAACAACTTTCATCTCTCTGGAGCTGCACGTCCTTCGTGGCACAGGGGAGACGAGCACGGGCCTGATAGCTCTGCTCCCGGGGGTGCCTCCTTCCTGATGGATGTGCCCAGAGATAAATATTAGGCTGTGGTAGTTTCCTCTCCGAGGCTCACAAGCTCTTGTTGTCGGGCGGGAAACCTTTAACCAGCTGGGATGTGAACAATAGATTAAAGGAGACAGACTATCTCTTGGTAAATGAGCTGTTATTCAAAATCAGCTTTTTCTTCTTTTTTTTTTTTTTTTTTCCAACGTAGGGCACTCCTCAGAAAAAAATATTCCACTGACACTGTATTTCTCTTGACAAATATTTTTCTGAGCTGTCTCCTCTTCCCACCCATCAGGACATGATCAAAGGGCTGGTCCTGTGCCGGGGAGGAGCTGCAAGTGCTGGGGGTGGCTGTGGGGCCCTGATGCTGTGCTGCCCTCCCTGCCTGGTGGCACTGTCCCACATACTGAGGCACCTGGTGTCGATGCTGCAGGAATGCAAAACCCTCCAGAGATGCCCTTTGGGGAGTGAGTTTTGTGGCCGTCAGAGTGCCACTGGTCATGCTCACCCCAGCAGTGATGCCAGAGGAGTGGCAGAACCAGTGAGGCTCTGCAAGGTGCCTTTCACCTGCGAGAAAAAAGTGTATCTGCAGCAGGCAAAGCAGAGCCTGACGTCTGCTCAGGGTGTTGGGTTTTTTTCCAAACACCAGGAGATTCCTGAAGTGCAGGCTGATCCCATGAAGTGTAACCGCTCCTACTTTTTGCTCAAAACCCAAAGCACAGCAGTCAATAGCACACAGCCCCAGCGCTCGTCCCTCCACGCTCTTGACAGAGGCTCATATGCAAAAGTCAAAAAGCTTCACTTAAAAAAAAAAAAAACAAACAGATATTTATTATGCCTTTGATGTTCCATAAGAACAGTTGTGGCTTCTGCTTAGTCTCCAACATCCGATTGACAATTGTTTATTAGTTTTAAAATAGCTGAAATTCATGTCAAACATTCCGCATGTTAGAAAAATGTTTATGAAGTGTTATCATAGTTTATTTAACTGTGAATGTTTAGGAAACCAGCATAAAATATAATGGACCACACAAGGCTCTGACCAGCCCAGCAATGAATGGTAGGCATGTTTTGTGGGCCATGGGGAAGAGGGATGCCACCTTACCCTCCTGGAGAATCCTCCTGGTCCTTGGGTGTGTTGTTGTGGCATCAGGGCTCCAAGAGAACGGGGCTTGGTTTATTCTAAGGATGTTCCTCCTAAAAAGTTTACAAGAGCAATGCTCACAATAGCAGTATTTGCACAACTGGGTTGAGCACAGGTTTTAAACGCCAGGAGGGAGAGATCTCTTCTCATGGGCTGTGAGGTTTTGCTGATGGACACTGGGTACCCTGAGAGAGGTCTCAGAGCCGGGCGTTTATATTCATGCATCATGAGCGGTCACACTACGCAAGCACAATATACTCTCCAAGACACTGCAAATTTGGCTTTGTATTTAAGATAAAGGTGCCTTTCTGACAGATTTGGATGGAATATTAGTCCTTCTTTCTCCCGATCTGCCTTTCCCAGGCTGGAGGTGTGCGGGCAGCTGACTGTGCAGCCCAGCTCTCTTCACGTGGTGCTCTGTGTTCAGCTGGAGCAGCGCAGGCACCATCCTCCAAATGTGAGACACCAAATGCAGCCCTTGTGAGAAATGCCCGTCTTTTTCAGACCCTTCTGCTCTGCTTTGCAGCAAAGTCTCTTCATCTTGAAGGATTTGAAAGAGCTGCAGATAAATATCATAGAATCCTATAATGGTTTGTGTTCAAAGGAACTTAAATTTCTTTTCATTCCACCACCTGCCATGGGCAGGGACATCTTCCACTATCCCAGGTTGCTCTAATCCCCCTCCAACGTGGCCTTGGACACTTCCAGTGGTGGAGCAGCCACAGCTTCTCTGGGCAGCCTGTGCCAGGGCCCCAGCCCCCTCACAGGGAAACATTTCTTCCTAACACCCAACCTAAACCTGCCCTCTTTCAGTTTAGTTCTCTAAAGACAAATATTAAGTCAGCAAATGTTTGCAAGCCAGCTCAGGAGCATCCCAGCACTCTGATTATTTTCAGAGCCCCTGGATGTCAGTGAAATAGATACTGGAACCATTCCCCCAAGCAGTGGCCAGCAACAGCTGCTCGTCACTGGTGGTTGCACATGGGTTCAAATTTTAGAAATTCCCCATTTTTGTGAACTTTCCCTTGAAACCTGCAGATTTAGCAGCAGGACATGGGAAGGAAATGCCAGGTTATTCTTCCCAGCGGCTGACAGAGAAGTGGAACAATAGGAATGGATATTTCAGTCATTGGGTTAAGAATGCCTTTTTCCCCTGACAAAAATGAACTCATGGGATTCTCTTTTGTTCCAGAGCCCAGATGAACCCAGGAAGCAAAGATGGTCCAGTGCTGTGGGCTTTTCTATGATATTTCTCCGAGGTCAGAATAAAAACGGAATGATCCATACCCAGATTAATTGACTTTATCTCTAACATTTGAATTTTACATCAAAACCTCATTTCTTTCACTGATCCTATTTTTGACCACTGGTACACAAGTGGATCTGGTTTAAGCAGCTTTGCTCGCCTGTTGTTTTACAATCCAGCATTACTTCGTGCCTGTGTCTCTGATCTCTGGGGCCTGGCTGTGTTCCCATTCAATAAAAACTCCCAGTGGTTCCATGATTGCAGAGTGGGTGGAGGGAAAGGGTGGCACACCAGGCTCAGCCCAGCAGAGTCACTGCCTTTGGACACCGCAGCACCACCAAAGACTCCAGTGTTTTATTTCTGGGCTCTTGCTGTTCCCATCACCTCCATCTGAACATCTTTTCCCCTCCAATCATAAAATTTCCGCATTTGATATTTTAAAATCTTATTTCTCATAAAACTCCCAAGTATGAAAATTTCTTTTAAAGAAATATACCATTAATGTGTCTTTATGATGTGCAGCTGATGCTCACAGCATGGGCTATGACTTTTTTATGTTCCCTACTTGTCCTTGAGACATTTTATTTTGACACCATATCCTCACATTCTAAATTAAAGCATATTTTTATTATCTGCTATGTGCCAGTAGACAGCAGTGCCTTAAAGCTGTTGTACAGCTCCTCATGTCCATCTCAGGCCACCTTCCCCTCTTCCCCTCCACTTCCCCCATTGCTTCACCTCTCCAAAAAAGCCAGGATTGAGTTATCCATGCTGACAGCAATTTACAGTGCCCATTAACAGTCATATAAATTCCAGTGGATCAAGGAAGCTTGGAGTGTATGATATTCAGGCACAGCTAATAGCTCTGGGCTAATTGCCATCTCGTGTTTCTGCTCTCCAGCCCCACTGTTTATATCTCCAGCACAAGCAAGCAGTAAAACAAGTTTCCAGGTTCCCCGAGTCACCCGAGGAGGGCTGGCAGCTGCTGGCTCCAGTAGCAGGCAGAGGGCTGGAGGTGGCAGTCACTTCCCATATTTAATGTGAGCTGCTCCTTCTGATCCTGTAGGAAATGAGGTCACTCTGATGGAACTTCTGCAATAGTGTGGGAAGCAATGGTGTCAGCTCGGTGTCATCGTGGGTCTTATTGTGGCTTGAGGGAAAAGCGAGGGGTTGGTGGCTTTGGGGAAGTCTCTTAAATAATCTGCATATTATCTATAATTTTCTTTTTGGCAATTGGTAAGCTTGGAGGGTTGATTAATAGGGATATTTGTTGTGGAATCCTGGTTGGCTTGAAAAGCTGGGTGAATAGGGATATTTGCTGTGAAATCTTTGCTGATAAATAAACACTCGGCTGTTAATGGTCAAAGGAGTCCGAAAATTGGGACATTGCTCACCCTGTGCTGCGCTGGTAGCAGCAGGGAAAGGTGTTCCCCTTCTTTCGTCAGCTGCCAGCAGAGGGGTTGTTTGTGCAGGATCTGGGATATCTGTGTTCTGAGCACTGCAGAGCCAAGAGGAGCACGTCCTTTGCCTTGGAGTGCAGTTTAATGCCTCTTTCCCATCTCATTCGCTGCCCTCCAAGCCAAGACACTCTTTTTT
>VZRN01003130.1:2084730-2127494 GCA_013397935.1 Dasyornis broadbenti | reverse complement strand
TTTTTTTTTTTTGAGGAAATGAAAATTAATCCTCTCCACCACGCACACTTGTAATGAATTATTTGTGAGCTCATGCCTTTCATGTCGGTGGGGTCTGTCAGTGGTGCTTGCTCTCAATTGATTCATCCCGCCCTGTGCTAGAGGGGGGACATTTGATTATGGCACAATTAAGCCTGACAGGGTTATCAGATGACCCCTGGAAAAACTGTAAAGCACTTTCCGTCCTTTGCAAGATAGATAGATAAATCTTGTGAGGCTGCTTTGGTGCAAGAGCTGAAAAATTCAGCTGGGGTAGAACTGCTGGGGAAGTGTTGAGGTGTAAAGCGAAAGGGCAGGAGTCCTATCTGCATCTGGAGTGGGTCATGTTCTTGTTGTCAGAGCATGCAAAGCTGACACTGCTCCTTTCACAGCCATCCAGGCTGTCCTGGGGGCTCCTAGCAAGGATGGAAGCAAACTGTGCTAAGTTTTAAAAAGTGCAATGCAAAGGCTGAGGGATATCACTGGCCATGGGCTGGGGATGTCCCTACAGGGCTAAATGGGATTGAAATAAATTTTCCCATCGCCAGTGCCAGCACAGCATGTACAAACCTTCCCTCTTGCACACCTTGTCGCCATGTGTTTCTGATCACACTTCAGCACGGAGAGTGGGCCAAAACTATCAATATCAGGTAGGAGTTTCACCTTCCCCAAACACACTCTCTTGAGCTCCTCCTCTCCTTCCTGGAATTTGCTGCTATCCCCAGCTATTTGCTGACTCACTTGGTTCAGCAGTTTTCATCCTCCTCATTGCTGCCCAAAACATTTGCTCTGACTATTTGTAGAGCTGACCCAACCCTCTTTCAATATATTTCTCTTTTATTTTTAGTTAATTTGGAGGGGAAAGGGCTTTTTCTGCTACATTTTTTTCACCCAGAAATTATCAGCAGTGCTGAAATTCTCTTTATATGAAATACTTGGCTTGAGTAAGAGCTGGGACTCTGGGAGGTGTTTGTGTCAGACTGTGAAGGATTGGCACAGTTTTACTCATGAGCCCAGCCATGAGTCCCTTCTGGGCCACTGCTGAGGGACAGCAAGCCTGAAGATTTTTGGCCAAACTCTTTGCGCTGCTTTCCACTAAATCTGTTAAAACGTGCATTGATTTTTGCCTTAAAAACTCCAGAAATGAGAGTAGAGGAGTGGCTACATGGGAGCACTGGGTTGTGCTGAATGGCACCCAGTGAAGTGTCACAGTGGAGTCACACGGGAGCACCTACTTTTCCTTTCTTTCTTATTATTAATTTATTATTTTGACCTTTGGAATGACTAGCACAACATCACAATATTATTTTGAATGTGCAGATTTGCACTTTCCAGCAGATAATCCACACACGAAGTTCACATGAATGTTTTCACACTCGGGCTGTTTCCAGCAGTCCCCTTCCACAGCCATAGCCTGCATCCCCATCCCAAACAGCAGCTCATGAGGGGCTCCTAAGACAACCAAAACCCCTGAGAGAGGAAATTGGCCATTTCCTTCTTTTACAGAGTTTGTTTTTTCAGGTTGGACTCTTGGTCTCCTTGGAGAGGTGCAGTGAGAGGGACTCAGGTGGGCAGGCAGGCGTGGAGGGCAGCTTTTCTGGTGTCAGGGGAGGAGGCAGAGAACAGGGATGCGCAGGACACATCTCTCCCTGGACACTGGAAGGGAGAAGCAGCAAAGCCCTGGACATCAAATGAATTCAGGTTTTCACTTTTGTGATTTTGCAGTAAACCCAAGATCAGTAAATTGATTTTCGTAGTAATAAAAGCTGAACACTCATAACCCCCAAAGCGATAAACATTTTACTGCTGTTTAGAATTTATATTTTATTTCCAGTCTTTTCCTTGGATATGCCCTGAGGAGGAGGATTTTATGTGCAGCTCTATAAATGAACTGAGTGCAAATATTTTTATTTTCTGCTAAGCATCAAAATTTTGATGCATTCTCATGAGGCCAAATGCACTTCTTAAAAGTACAGTGAGCCAGCAGAGTAACTTGGCTGGGCTTTTCTTCTGAAGGAAAAGTGTTATCAATAAAAAAGCTGGGCACCAGGCACCAGGCAAAAGAGAATGGACGCAATAACTACCAGTTTCTGGTTTTGACCCTCTTGTTTCTTGATGCTGAGTTAAAATTAATCGGGTTATTTTCTGTGTTTATGAATCCTTGTAATTCCTACTCTGAGACAGTGGAGAAGATATTGAAGTGCCTCAAGAAGAATCATTCATTTCCCTCTGGTTCTTGGATCAGTATTTCCTTGCCTGGATGTCAGGGTCTCGAGTTCTGCTGCCCTACAAGAGCAAGGCTTGGTGGCTTGGCCTGGTGCTGGGCTGATTTACACCCATGAGAAGCTGGTCCATCTTCTTAATTGTGGTTATTAATTTCTAGGAGGGTGTGCAGAGAGTGAACATGCAATGCTCTCTTGGAGCCTTGGCATGTCCCAGGGTTTCAAAACTTAAAGTAACAGTGCAGCAATGGATGAGGAGACCATTACAGGTGCATTTTAGAGCTTTCTGAAATGTTTGAGCTGTAACTCTTCTCTCTTCACAGTCCCAGGTGCCCAGAATTCATGGCATAAAAGTACACCTGGCTTTTTATGCAAAGGATACATATAAAGGTTATTAATGCTCTCTAAAACATCCTGGAAATATTCCTTCAGTAAAATACACATCACAAATATCGATGGCATCTCATAAGGTGACCCGGGTGATTCAGCACTTGGCTGCACATGAGGGATGTGGTCATCCCTCTCCCTATGGCAGGAACCTCTTTGTGCCGTGTAATGACACCGTGTAATGGGGAAGATGTACAGAGTTTTCTACAGGTGTAATTGAAGGCTAGGGGATCCAGGTGCCAGGTTTTGGTGAGCTCTCTCAACTGTGGCCATGTCTCAGAAAGCTTGATGTGGGCAGGAGCCTTGTTTGTGCATTTCTGGGGCCGGTGTCGAGTGCCTCCCCTCTTGCCTTGCCCCCCCAGACCTGCCCATTTACACTCTCCTCTTATTTCCGCTTAAGGTTAAGGTCCACTCCTGTCCTACACCAGCACAACAAGGGGAGAATGGGAGCTGGAGAAACTTCCTTCTGCTTGGCACCAGCTCCTAAATCGCCTTCTCATCAAGGAATCCCTATCATGAGCCAAGCTTAATGAATCAAAATGTTAATTAACACACGCATAAACTCAGCAGCCTTGGATGGATGATGCCTGGCCCCCTCTGCTACTCTGAATTCCTCCCTCTCATCATCATCACATCTTCTGGCTCTCTCCTTCATTAGTTTTTATTTGATGATTTAATACCACTGTTAGTCAAAAATTATCAGCTCTAGAGTGCGTGCACAGCAAGCTGCAAGTCAGGGCTGTAAAATATGAGGCAGTTCATGCTGCAAAGATGTCACACAGGTAAAGAAATCTGTCCCTCATTTCCACTGACTGAATGGACACAGAGATCCGAAATCCTGGGCAGCACCCATGGATAGCATTTGGCTCTTGTAGGAAGAAAAGCATAAAACCATCAGGTTAAATTAAATAAAAAGCTTCTTTATAATAAAACTGAGTGTCCTGGCCTGAAAGGAAAGCAAAAATAATAGGAGTGGGGTTTTAATGTGTTTTCTTCTCATGAGTGAACAGTCCCAGCAAGAATGATGGACTGCTGTGGTAGAAACCAGTCCCAGCTGTGGGCCGAGGAGCTCTGGGTTGAAAATAAAGCCCTGGGTTGATGTGTCCCCTCCAGGCTCCTTCTCCTGCCCACCCAGCATTCACTCAGCAGGCTCCTATCAGTGTGAATTTTAGGGACCCAGCATCAATCACCATGGGGAGAAGTGTTTGTCACCAGAGCCTCTGGGTGGGCTCAGACTAGTTGCTTTCCTTTGGTCGTTCAGGAAGGTTACACAAATGATTAAGCCTTTATTTATGATTAATGACTGGAGTTTACCGAGCTGTGGCACTGACCTGTCAGCCCCAGAGGCTGGGGACTCATCCTGAGCACCAGGAGCCAGAGGAGCCCTTGGGAAAGCACAGCTTTAGGCTTCAAAAAGGACTTTTGGAGAAGAATGGGTGCTTACAACCTTGGCTGAAGGTCTTGAGCTGCCAATGGTGCTGCTGCAGCCACTGCCTTTTCGGGGATTGCCCTGGGATGCTGAGCAGGAGGGAGTATGTGAAGTGTCCCAGGCCCTGACAGTTAGCATACACACAGCCTGGATGCCTTGTGCACCAGATAAAGGAGAGAAAACACCTCTTTGAGAGAAAACACAGGACTTCTCCTCTGCCATCCTTCATCTCTGCTGACTCCTGATTGCAATCTCCCAAACCCCTGGGTGGGTGGCTCCCAGCTGCCATCCCTCTGTCACGGGGCTTCCAGAGACACTTTCTGCAGGATTCAGCAGCCATCCCTGCGAACCATGCCATCATCGAGGTTCCCTACAGACTGTGTGGGTTTTAGGGGGGAAACAGCCGGTCTTTACTGGGCTTGTTGGGTCCTGGTGGTGGCTCCAACTGGACAAAGTCCCGGGGATGTGGCACACCCTGCGCCATCCCTCACCCACTCTCTCTCTCTCAACATCTTTCTGCATTGGGCAGTGCAAAAAAACTTTCAAATGCCTTTCCTTTGGCTTGGAGTGCATGAAGTGTTTCTGGATCAAACCCAAATATTCAAACTCTTGCCTTCTGACATCCAAAGAAATCCAGAGGGTTTTCTCTTGGGAGAAAGAAGAGAATTAAAAAGTGGTCTGATATGTTAGAGAAAGGTGCACGTGGGGGGGTTAAAGAAGAAAACACCTTCAGAATTTAGTTAAGTATTTAAGACTGAGTGCACTGAATGATAGGCTGGAAAATTTTTGTCCATAGACAAGGGTTTGGATCAATTTGTTCTGCCTTTGCACCACCATCGATTTCCTCTCCTGGACCATTAGTGCTGCCAGGGACTTGCCTGTGGGTGGGGGCTGGAGGCTCTGCTGGAAAATTTCTAGCCTCATCTCCACTCTTCACGCAGGAAAATAACCTCAGAGGCTGGGCAGTCTCTCAAAGACAAATCCCTTCACCTGGTTCCTGCGTGCCACTGGTCACTGGTGGGTGCTGGGAGCCCAGGCAGATCCCCCCATTCCGAGCTGCAGTAAAACTGCTGAGCCAAAGTCAAGGATGGATTGGGTGAATAGGCACAAAATCTTCCATTAATGGCCAAATCCTGCTGCCAGCCCAGACAGCTGGAGGGCTGCACATGTGCCAGCGTGGGCGGACTCGCTTCCTAAAATAGCTTTTGGGATTGACGCTTCCAGGGCTTAACATTTTCCGAGGTGTCGGGGCAATGCTTTGCTCTGACCCACCACCTTCCCTGACAAGCATCACAGGGACCAAACTGCAAGGAAATTAATTGGAAAACTGTCTCAGTCCCCCCCAGACTCACAACCCTGTATGAACACGGACCCACGGTAGTGTCACTAGCTGCCCGCAGCGACAGCAGCGCAGAGCTCTCATAGGAAAGCAGGGATTTCAGGGATTTCCTTCACTCCTGCCCCAGGCAGGGCCAAGTCTCTCCGGAATTGTGTTTGTGAGAGTCATTTTCATTTGATCACAGTGTTGTGAAGGATTTAAATTCACGCTGCTTCAGTCCTGTCTTTCTGATTTTCTCTATTTCTTTAATACAAACAAAAAGCCTTAAATGGAATATTTTTACCCCACAGTCCTCGGATGTCAGAAATCTCTCCCAGAATTTTTATAATGCTGAAATATCAGAGAATCATAAAATGACAGAATGGTTTGGGTTGGAAGAGACCTTTAAGACCATCTCATTCCAGCTCCCTGCCGTAGCCAGGAACAGCTTCCACTATCCCGGGTTGCTCCAAGCCCTGTACAGCCTGGCCTTGAACACTTCCAGGGATGGGGCAGTCAGGGTTTCTATGGGCAGCCTGTGACTCATCACCCTCACAGGGGAGAATTTCTTGTTAATCCCTAATCTAAACCTACCTAAACATGGCCACTGCAGTTCATCTTTTGGGACAGGGAGACATCACAGTCCTGATCCACAAATAGCAGAGGAAAAAGGGATCAACCACTTCCAAACCGTTGGGACGAGCACCATCAATTAAGTGAGAATTACCTCTTGTTATTTCTCTACAACCTTGGGGGTTTCGTTAATCTTCAGGAGTGAGGTGAAGGTACGGGGACGGGGTCCCTCCGTCAAACCAGAGATAATCCTGTGGGGGTTCACAGCCACACCAGGTCCTGTCAGAGCAGCAAAGTGGCCAGCACACAGAGATGGGAGGAAAAGATAATGGAGAAAGGACAGGGCTCTACTGCACCCAGATACAGATTAATAAGTGAACCATTCATCTGATAGGGACACGAGGGCAGTTTGCAGGTATCGAGCCCCGCTACAATTCAGTAATACCACTTGGCTTTATCTCTTGCCTGAGTAACACAAACATTTATGGAATTACATTTTAAGGCTTTTAAAGGTGTATTTAGAACGTGTTTCCTTTGAAGCGTTATCTTTGCAAGCTCTCATATGCTGATAAAACCCATGTTTAGCTGCCTCGCAAGGAGCGCTCAAAAACTGTCAGTTCGGAGATTTTTCACTCTCTTTGGCCAGGGACAGGCCAGCCTTCCCAGGGGCTGTGCTTTGCCTCATGCTGCTGGCATTTGCCACAGCCCTTTCCCAGCAGAGCCACAGTGTTTGCAGGAAAGCAGCAGCAGGAGGTCTCCTGTGGTGGGACCGATGATGTGGGTTGGTCTTCGGAGGTGGGTGATATCCTCGGAGGATGTGTGAAGCTTTAACACAAGGCAACAAAAGCCCTGGGGTTTTGCAGACATCACTGCCTGTGAGCTCCACTTCCCTCCCTGGGAACCTTCAGGAGAAGGGAAACGGCGTGGTGAAACAAATGACTTCATTCCAGGCTGGTTCCAGTTAGCATCCCCATCCCTCCTCCCAGCCCTGCCCAGAGATGAAGACATTGTTCAACAGCTCATCACTCACCGACAGGCTCCGCGCAGGCAGCCAATGCACAGACCCCAAGCCTCATCCTGCAGGCAGAAGACTTGACCCAAAGCTCCTTGAGACCCATGGAAAGGCTCCAGTGGATTTCTGCGGGTCTTGGATCTCAGCAAATGTTGGCAAACTCCACCAAAGCTAATGGGAACGTTGCTGGCAGCACAGACTGACGGGTCAAGCTAAGGGAGAAAATTAATTTATCACCAAGAGGATTTGTCTTCCCTTAAAGTTTCCAAGGAGTTTCTTAACAGGATGCTCGTTAACATACCTTTGAGGGAGGAGGGACGCCTCTCTGCGTGCCATTTCAAATACCAACAGCTCCAGACTGGCAGTGGCCATATGACAAACAGCTCAAGGGGGTGGAAATAGCTCTCCCCATTCCTTTTGCCCCTTTTCTGGTCCTCCCCAGCTCCATGCAGACTGTCTTGCCCCTGACCTCCACCCTCAACTGGAGCCAAAATCTTGGTGCTGGAGCCTGGCCATGCTCACTCCAGCCCTGCTCAACTGCCTTTTTGGAGTTGCTTTCATTCATTTTCTTCCCCCCAAACACACCCCCCTCACCTCCAAAATCACCAAGCACGACTTGTCTGAACATGTGCCGAACTTGATAAGCCTTTGGCAACTGCCAGAATAAATTGCTTTAATAAAAATGAAAACCATTTTCAGGGGGAGTGGGAAGGGAAGGGAAGCAAAAGCAAATGCAAAAATAATGTACAGTCAAGGGCCCATGTGATCACCTGGCAGGAGGAGGCATTTCCAAATCAAAGCATAAATCATGGAGCTGGGAGCAGCCAGGCCAGCATGGGGACAGGCAGCGAAGCCCTTCCCTTCTAGGTTCACATTCATTGCTGCAAAGAGCACGAAGCTGCTGTTTGCTTTTACCAGGTGATGGAGAAGAACGTGCCAAAATACTTTCCAAAAGGAATTGCATGAGGAGCAGGCTCCCGGTGGGGCCCAGGAGTGTGTGGCTGCAGTGGCTTTAGCGGGATGGGTGTGCTTGGAGCCCTCCAGGCAGGATGTAGGGGAGAGGGAAGGTTTGCAGGATCCATCCTCCAGCCACCCCTGTGTGCCAAGAACTTTTGCTCCATCCCATCCCACACCAAGGCAAGAGAGCAAGACAGGCAAGGGGAGCCTGCAAAAACTCATGCCTGGAAGGCTGTGAGTTGGACACAGCCCTTGGCATAGCGGGGGAGAAGTTGTGCCAAATCCACCACATTCCACAAAGGAGTTTTCACACTTGGAGATGGATTTTGCAGAGGGCCTTGCAAATTCATGGGGTGATGCTGATTTTATCTGTGCTCGGGAGGAAGGGACGTAAATCCTGGGCATGGCACAGCCGTGTACACCACGCTGACAGTGCCACACCAGGGAAGTGTCTGAGAGCACTGATGGAGTTTTGCAGCCTGACTTGGTGGAGAGCAACTGTAGATTGCCTAAAAGTTGATCAGCCACCACTGCAAACCAAAGAATCAGGTTTTCTATGGTTTTTTTTTTCCCGAAAAGAAATTATTATATAATTAGAGATTGGTGAAAAAACAGTGACGGATTAGTGGCACTGGATGCTCCACAGCTGGTTTGACATTTGCTCTTTCCACTTCAACTGGACTCTGGCAAACCATGTCTTCCTGCCTTTTCTTGTGGCATGAGCACTTTGCTGCTGGTTTTCCATCATGGGAAAGGGAAGTTGGAAACAGAAAAAAAAACCCGGCTTTGGCCCATTCAGGGCTCCTATGTTGGGTATCCAGGTGCTGCCACATCGGAGATAACACATCAAGGAGAGCCAAGGAGAGCAATGGAGCATCTTTCTTTCCAAGATCTGTGCCAGAAATGAAGTTCAAAATAAATGTTCTTGTCTTTAATACTGAGATATTATTGATTAATTAATTACAGAGGGATAAATGACATAGTTGTGTGTTATGGATAAACCATTTAAAGCCTAAGAGCTGTCATGCTTCCCCAGCTCTCAAGAGCAGGAGCCTTTGCAGTGAAAAGCTTTGCTAACAAAGCAGTTGTGAAAAATATTTACTGTCAGAGTTTCTTCAATTGACATTTGCATCTTCTCTAATTTGCAAACTCCGTGCAATTTGAGCCATTTTCATGGAACTGTAATTTATGGGAAGGGTTTTTCATTTCACTTCTCAGTGTCTCTGTGAAAAAAAAAAACACAAAAGCATCTTTTGTGAAAAGCTCTGAAATTCACACTTAATTTTTTACTTCTTTTTGGCCAGGGGAGGAGGGAGGGGCAAGCGAAAATGGGTATTGCAGGAGACAGAGCAGAGATGGAGGAGTAAGAGACAGGAAGGACTATTAAGTGCAGAGTTTCTCAAACTGTGGGTCATGACCGCTCAAGAGAGAGCCAGGATGTGTCAGAGGACAGCAGGGTCCCCCTTGGTTTAGCCAAGTGGGAGCCAGCTGAAAACAGACCTGGCTCCCCTCCCCCTGTAGAAAAAAAAAAGATGCATTTTGGGCAAGATTGGCATCCTGGTCCTGCCTGGATGGGAATGCAGGTTGGAAGAGGAGCTGCCTGGCTGTTCTCCATCTCTGGGCAGTGGGAGCCAGCTGTGAACACCCCCTACATGTTTTCATCTTAAAGAGGAAATGATTACAAAACCTTAATTGCATTAATCTCCTCCTTGCAGAAGGGGGGGAAGGCAGAGGTGAAGAGAAGAACCCCAGCAGTGCAACCCATTTGTGTTTCCCCAGCCTGGGCTGAGCCACTGCTGGCTGAGGGCATGAAGATGGATGAGTCAGAAAAAGAACATTTTTGTAAAGTTTGAGAAATGTTCATTTCAACTTTTGGCACAGCCCACCCAACCCTCAGCATCCTCAGCAGGGACCCAGGCACCCTGAGCTCTGCAAGCCACACCATCCACACAGTCAGACTATCTTTTCAGGGCACAAAATATTTAAACATTTGTCTGTTGAGAAAATGTGAGCAACAGCAACGGGAACAGGTGAATTTAAGTGGGAACACAAAAACTTACAACGTGTTTCCTGACTAGACAAGTTGTGCCAAAGCCTGACATCAACAGCTACCTTCCCACCACCCCTCTGCACTTCATTGAGAACAGCTGCCACCCAGTTTGATGATGTCTTTGTGCTCCCCTGCACGTTCCCAGCACCTTGGAAGGCAAGAGCTGCACACCCAGGGCGTTTGTAGCCCAGATGGTGTAGGTTAGAGAAGGTGAAGGAAAACTGAGCCAGAGTGGAAAGGACTCATCTGCTTCTCCTTACATCTGAAAGAAAACCCTCACACTGGCTGCCTTTCTTCCAGCTGATTGGGTTTTACATCTTTTAGTAATGGAAATTTAAGGTAGGTGTTTTGTACAGATTTCTGAGATCTGTGGGTGGCCTCCAAAGTTAAAGCATCTCCCCTTTACCTGCACCCTGTGTCACCCAGTGCCACCCCACGCAAATCCAGGGAAATGTGGCACAGCCACAGCCCGCAAAGGCAGGGTGTCTTTGTGTTATTTAGTGTTACTTAAATGCTTATAACACCAGAAAACAACTGGTTTAGTTTAGCCTCTCCTTGTCTCACTTTTACATAGCTGTTCCACCTTTTCAAGGTGAGAAAAGCAACCTCCTTGCCCTGATCCTGCAGGTAGTGGTGTTCCATCCCTTGGATCCAGCACCCAGAGCTGCCCAGGGTGACAGGACCCCTCTAAGCGTGTGGGCTCCCAAATCCTGAGCTGGGCAATGTCCCGGGGCTGTGTCCTGTGCAGGCAGCTGCAGGCAGTGGAAGAATTTCGAAGCCATCGAGCAGCCTCTGGTGGAAGCTGCCTGCTATGTATGTGCTGCTTTCCGTGTGTGTGCTGCCACAGCCCGCTCGGAATTCCTGGCGGGATGGGGCGGCATATCTAGGGAATATTTAGTTCTCTCATTGCAGCACCCGGCTGGTAACATTGATCCACCTCCCCTTTATAGTTCTGCCTTTGTTTCTGCTTCTGCTGTGGAGCAGCGTTTGCCCAGTGATGCTGTTCCCATGTGCTTGTTCTTCCTGCAGGAACTCTTTTGGGTCTGCTCTGATGGGATTTGATGAAAAGCCCAAGAGGATCAGGTTCTGGAGCACCCGCAGGCTGACGAGTGACAGGACAAGGGGGAATGGCTTCAAACTGGCAGAGGGCAGGGTTAGGTGAGTTATCAGGGAGAAATTCTTCACTACGGGGTTGGCGAGGCACCGGCACACATTGCCCAGAGAAGCTGTTTGCCTGATCCCCCGTGCCTATGACTTATTGCCAATGATGTAGGCACGCTTTTGTCAGCCCTTTTAACAGCCCTGAGCATCCTCACCTGGGGCCTCCACCCACATCCGTGGCCCAGGAACCCATGTCAGCCCAGCGTGAGGCTGCCAGCTCCTGTCCCAGGGATGCTCCAGAATGCTGGTCTCCAGCTCTGGCCATGCCACCATGAAATCACCTGGTGACTTGGGTTCTTGAATGGACCTGCGTTTGTTCTCCAGCTCTGCTCTGTGCTCAGGTACTGTAGCCCAGCCCACGGCGAGCATCTCCCTTGGGTGTCTTTAGTCCTCTGTGGCGGCCCCTTCAACGGCAGCAAACAGGGTGCTTTTTTTCCTGAAACATTCTACTGATCCTGTGAAGGGTAAGCTGCATCCATAACAGAAGTTAATTTTGGTGACCAGCTATCCCTGAAAGCCTAACTTGCTCTTTTCCTTTGCTTTTGAGTGGGGATCAGCATGACCCAACTGTGGGGATGGGGTCTCCACATCAGTACGGTTTCCCCATTACATATCCAGCAAGTAGGTTGGAACCTATTGAAGGTCCTGCTTGTCTTGTCCAGTAAAGGTGCTCTGTCATCTCCCTGGATTTCCAATTGCAGCTGTCTGTCTCAGTTTTGATCAAATACCGCCCCACTGCATCAGTGGATTTGTGTTTCTTTCCTTATTTTATTGTTTTTCTCCTAGAAAAAGGGCTTGAAATTATTTTTAGATTTTTTTTTCAAGTCCCCAGATGTAAAGAAATCCATGTCCTGTCCAGATCTTTTGGCTCCTCAGCCAGGAAGCAGACAACCCTTGGTTTCTGTGAGCAATCTGTGTGATCATCAGTAGACACCTGCGAGACAAGAGGAGCTTTTAGGGAGATGATTCCCAGAGATGTCCATTCTGCCTTCTTGTGCACCAGCACAACACTTCCAGACAGCTGCTCTGCCTCAAGCCTCCTCAGTCCCACAAGCAGCTGCTCCCATTAAGGCCTTCTTTTGTTGTTTCCCTCCCTGATGCTCCAGACAGAGCAGCACTGAACTGTCAAAGGCAGGTGCGGGGTGGTGTCAGTGCCCCCATGGCTCGTGCCCCCAGTCCCAGAGCTCAGAGCTCAGAGCTCTGGCTGCTGCAGCTGATCTCCCCAGGTCCCACACCTCCGAGTTACCCCACTGCCCCTCCCAGGATGTCACCAGGCTGGTCTGAGCAGGGATCTCTCTTCCATGTGGTTGCCATTAATTCCACCACTGCAAGCATCAGCTTGAGGTACCAGACCATATCAAGCAATCGATCTCTAATTGTCATATCCGACAGTAAAACAAAGGGCTCAAAAGGAAAGAGGGAATATAAAGGCCAAGAGCTCCCCTCGGCCCATTGCAGGTGGTTCATAAGAAGCCTTGGATGGAAAACACCCCTCTAAGCTCGTGCTGTGTCCCTCTTGCAGAGGAATGAGTCAGGAATTTCATGCAAGTGGAGCAATCACCAAACAGTCCCTACAGGCCTGCCCAGGACCACAGCTTGCCGAGCAGCTGCTTGTTTACCTGCCACCCATTTCCATAGCCTGGGTGTGCAGCCACATTCCTGGGAGCCCCTGCTGCTCCTACCTGCCCGACCTGTCCTTGCACGGGGAGCAAAGCTCGGAGCCACCGTTGGAGAGATGTGATTGGCGCAGGGAAACACTGCCAAGGATGCTCATTGCTCCTCTGGGACGATTGAAGAGCCAGCTCAGCAGCTGGGGTGTAAGGCAGCGTGGTGGCATCACTGCTGCGGGATGGCTGGGACTTTACGCCAGCAGAGAATCTGGGCTCCGAGCTCTGGGGATGCGTGGCACGGGATGGCTCAGAGGAGGAGCAGCTCAGCCTCAGTGCTCCAAATCCCCTTCCACACGAGCTCTCCCTATCCGCTGACCCTGGAAATGTCGCAGGGAAACCACCCTTCTCAGCTTACGTGTCCTATTAAGCAAGAGGGACGCGTCCCTCCCGAGCCTGAGCCGCGCTCAGAGGTGGCTGCGCCAGCACAGCAGGGCCCGGCTCGCAGGGCAGCTTTTGGCAGAGCAGGATGTGCTGTCCGGATGTGTACACAGCAGCTTTCTATGCCTTTTTATCAGTGCCAGGCTGATGCGGAGCAAGTGCTCCTCTTGCTTTTCCCTGGAGCTGCTGCTGTCTGCAGCAATGCGGGGGAAGGCTGTCCCTGCCCGGCCTGGGCAGGGGAATCCGTGCCAGCATTTTCCCCAGGGGATGCTGAAGTAGCTGCACTTCAAAGGCTCAGGAAGTGTCCATTTTGCCTTCGGCTCCACCAGCCCACGGTTTGGGGTGAAAGCTGCTTGTGTCAGCAGCTGGAGCTGGGAGGAAACCTGGGCTAAGCCAGGGCTGCTGGCCAGGATCAGCACCCAACCTTCCCTCACTGGTCCCTAAAGCATCCCTAGCCACTAAAATGTGCCCCCATAAGACAGTCCAGGACCATGGGCTTTCATCCTGCACTTGAAGCAGCCATTTGTGTCAATTTGGGCACATCCTTTTCGCTCTCCCAAGTGCTTGGGCTGGGGGCTGTTGTGTGCCCTGAGCTGTGCCACTCTAGTTTAGCAGGATGCTGCTGCGGCTGCTGCTGTTGCTATTGCTGCCGTCACATTTCTTTCTCTGTCTTTCTCAAAAAGTGCCAAGTTGTATCAAACAAAAAAAAAACTTCCCCTCTTAATGCTGGATGAGTTATTTAAAAGGGTCTGTTTGCTAATGTGATTGACTTCAACCAACAGCACAGGTTGAGCTGTAATTATGGGAAAACAATCAAATCTCTATCTGGGTTCACACCATACTGGTCTTGCCACTTTTTGTGTTACAGCAGAACCTGTTGGGCAGCTTTAGCTAAGCTGAGCCTCCTTTCTGCTGCTGGGGCAAAGAAATGCAAACCAGTAGAACCAGTCAGGCTGCAAGGAAAAATTATGGCTTATTGTCTGTGCAAGTTCACCCACACTGCTCACTCCTGTCTCCCGTGTCCCAGATGACCGTCTCCTGATCACGACCTCACTGAGCTCCGGGAGCCGAGGAAGAGACACAGGTGCAGTCCTCCAATGTGAGTATTGTGCTTGCACTGGTTTTTGTCTGTCCCCCAGCATCCTGGGCAGTGTTGTGTAGCTGGGAAGGGAGCTGGCGTGAGCCACAAATGGAGAACTGCCCAAAATTCGCTCAGCAGAGAGCCAGGAGAGCTGTCACTTGGTGCCAGCAGACGCAGCCTGGTCCAGCTCCCATCTGATGGGCAGAGGTTGGTGTGTTACGCGTTTGCTTGCTTTTCCGTCCCCTCTGAGTTCGAGGAGGAAATCTGGATTTCTGTAGCAGCTGGGGAGTCAATGGTTTGTGGCAAAGTGGCAGCTCTGAGGGGTGGGTGGGGAGTCGATGTGAGCCCACCTGGCCTGTGCGGTGCTGCCCAGCCACGACCCCAGGGCTCTTCTTTAACAAAAAACTTTTCCCCTGGCATTTTCCACTTGAGAGTGAAAGGTAATGGGATATCCCTGCGATCCAAAATGCTAAGAAATGGGATTCAACTGCACCCAGGTGGAGTGAAATAGCTGTGGAGGATCAGAGCAACTTGTGGGTTTCAGGGTTTATGTGAGTACTGGGGAGTCCAGTCATGTTTGCATCCAGGGAGGGGGGACCAGAGGCAGGAACAGAAAACTTCTCTGAGCAAACAGCCAGCAGTGTGACAGCCATGGGGGAGCTGAGCTGTGGCCATGTGGGATGGACTGTGGGACTGTGTGGGATGGCAGCAATGCCCCTTCTGAGCAGTCAGCACCTGGGTGTTAGTGCTGGACACTGGGGGCATCACCCCCTTCCACACCCAATCCACCTTCCATGCATCGCCTTGGGCTGCACTGACCAAGCCATGCATATGCTGGGCAGTAAATAACGTCAGATGGAGTTGTGGGTCTCCCTTCCCATCCCATTTCACACCTTGAACTCATCTCTGTTGCCAAAGCTAAGAAGAAATTTGCTCCTTTTTCCCAAGTGGCAGCTTGGAGCTGAGTTGTGGTGACTCCTGCTTGCTGCTTGAGGTGGCCCTCTGTCCCCCACCTCTGTCCCCATTGTGTCCCTTGTGGGACATCCCGACAGTGCCCTCCTGGGTTGTCCAGATCTGTTCCTTCAGGCAGCATAAATATTCAGAGAGGCTGGAGCTCCCTGGGCTACCAGCAGCCCCAGGCATGAAGTGTGATGCTACTGAGGGCTGGCATCCTTCTTCCCTGCTTTAAATGCAGGAGGAAGGAAGCGATGGTGGGATTGCTGCGGGGAGAAGCTGTGCCCACACACACTGCCCCCTGCACAGGGGTTTGTGGCTGTGGATCGAACTGTCCCCACTGCCTGCTCCCTGTCCCTTCTACTGGGACAGTGCCACCATGGGGAATGTCCTGAGAGCAGTCACAGGGGAGATGAGCACAGATCCTCCCCTGGAGGATACAGGACACTGATGCATTGATTCCAGACCTAGCCTGGGTAGCGATGTGTCCCCAGCACCAGTGTGTCACCAGGCGTTTGGGACATGCAGAGATGCCTCAGCCTATAAAAATGCCCGACTGTGGCTGTCCCATCTGTTGGACAGCACAACATGGGGCTGAGCTGGTGAGAGTCATCTTTGGCGCTGCAGCAGGGCTGAACGCCCAGGAGGGTTTTGCAGAACTGGGTCTTCCTAGCACATTACTCCTTTTTTTAAAGAGTGCTGAGAAGAAAAGCTGATTTGGTCAAAGACTCCATCATCTGCACCATATCCAGGGAAGAAACATTGATTCTTTCCACTTGCATGGCCGTTAGCTTGACTCAGGATGCCCATGCACCCCTCATGCCGCAGCAGCAGAGGTGCCAGTTTAAGGAAGCATGGTTGAGATGAATCTTCATGTCCCTTCTGCCACACAAGCCCTGCTTTCCCATGCAGGACCAGGAGTGATGAATTCCCCAGGTCAGAAGCAGCGTGGGGTCTGAGCCATGCTGCTGGGGAGGTCTCCTGTCATGGAGTAGAAGACAATGAGACCAAGATGTTCTCCAGGCACCACGTGCAGTGTAACGGGATCACAAGCAGGGAGTGGGGTGATAACCACCATCTATCAGAGATTACCAGGGCATTTCTTTCCCACTTTGCCCAGCCAAGGGCTCTGGAGCTGGGCTGGTGGCAGTGGGAGTGTTTTGGCTGGGCTGGTGGAGGCAGTGACCACGCGTCTCTGCTCTCAACGGGGCCTTGAGCTATTCCTGAGCCTCACCACTTCCAAATTAAAACCCAAAAAACGTGATAATGCCTCATTACCCACTTCCCAGAGCATTTTGAGGTGTTAATTGAGTAATGTTTGTAGAAGCTGTGGTTACCCCAAGATGCACAGGCAGATAAGTGGCTACTTTTAATCATCTTCTGAATCCTCCTGTGGGCAGACAGACCTGCCCAAAGCCCACCACACTCTGGGAGCATCATGGCACGGCTGGTGGGTCCAAGCGTCATTCCTTACCAAGTGGGGAGCAGAACAAATATTTTCTGTTAAACCACAGCAAAGCAGCAGGAGTTGGGGAGCGGGAGGACAAAACCTCCCTCCCAGCTGGGACCAGTGCAAGGAGAGACCCCAAACTGCTCACCCTGCTATGTAAAAGCCAAAGTCAGATTCCTGGGTATATTCAGGTATTACAGAGAACAAACAGCTCAGACTTTAGTGATCCTGCAAGCCCAGGGCAGCCAAGACTCTTTGTTGGGAGGAGGGATGTCCCTGTTGCAAGAGATAACAGGGACTCCTGAAGGCAATAGGGGCTCTTCAGCAGAAATCAGGTAATGGAAGAAAACCCACACTGGGGGTTTGGTGATTGCCACAGCAGCTGGAGAAGCAGAAGCTGCCCCCACAGGGCCACGGTGGTGGGTGAGAAATTGAACTGCTGAGAAAATTGTGCTGAGAAATTGTGGTCACCGGGGCTGTGCTGTCTTATGGCAACAGAGACTTTAAGGGTAGAAGTAAACCAGTGTGTAGGTTAAGACTTGAGGATGGAGCTTCATTGTGGAGGGTTTGCTCCAGTTCTCCTCTCCCTGCAGTGGGACACGTCTGTGCACACGTGAGCAGGGGCAGCATCTCCCTGCTGCTGCTGGTCCTGTTGAGCTGGTTCAGGGGGCTGTGACCAGCACCAGTCCCTACAAACCCACAGGGCCGTTGGGGCAGGTCAGAGCCGTGCTGCAGCTCCACATCACACGAGTGGGACCCCCAACCAACAGCCAGCAGAGGCAACACTGGGGCTTGCTACAAACCGGCCCCTGGGCTGGTGGAGCTGCACAGGGCAGCTGCCCTGCTCCAGGGAGGATTTTCAGGTTGTGCGAGGTAGAGGAAGGCACTAAATCCTCCACCGTGGAGTGGCAAGAGCCAAGGTTGCTCCTCCTGTCTCACTTGTTGGGAGGTAATTTTGCAATCTGGCAGCCCCTGTGCAGCATCCACACCAAACCCAGCATGGTGGAGAGCAGGCACTGAGCTCCATTTTAGGGCAGTCTGTGCCACGTTAAGTCATGGAAATAAATAAATACCCAGCCAAAAAAAAAAAAAGAATCCCTCAACATACCAAAAAAGCTCTTTAACAACTGCCAAGCAAAGTACAACAGCAAAGAACATTAACTCCACACTTGCCTGTGAAATACTCCTGGCACTGCAGATTTTCCATGAGTGATCAGGCATTTTTTCTCAGTATAAATTTGTTTCATAATTCTAAAATTAGACCAGGAACATAGCAGGGTAGCCAAGGAAAGAAAGTTTGGCTGGTCAAAGCAGCTCTGCCCAACAGTTGCCCAGAGAAAGATGTGTGACATCAATCCAGCCTGGAGCTGAACAACTCCAGCACTGCTGATGGAGAAATATCTGGTGGTAAATCCATTAAGCTTCACTGATCCCACAGTATCAGAATGTCACAGTCCAGCCTTTTTCTTTTCAGCCTTTTTTTTTTTTTTTTTTTTTTAATGACTTAAGCTTGTTTAGCTAATGAGCTGCTTTATTCTTCTGAAAGGAGACAGCGCTGAGAGTGGGGATGAGTGGTGGCTCACTGCGAGCATGACAGGCAGTGCTGGGGATGGTACTGAGAGGTCAGGAACCCCCTGGGGACCAGGGAATGGGGGTTGGCTGTGCTGACAGAACCGGCTGTCCAAGCCCATCCCTTTCCCAGCCCCCTCAAATGGGACAGAAAATAACCTCCCTGCTGCTTTTCCTTTCCCCAGGCACAGTCAGGAGCATCTTGCCCAAGAAGCGATGCCATTGGTACCCAGCAGAAGCTGGGGGCTGCCCCAGCCCCATGCATGAGAGCTGACATCCCAGGGACCCTGTGCCTTGTCCCACCCTGAGCTGAGCTTCGAGGGATGCAGAAAGCAGGTGAGCAAAGCCACAGCAGTGAACCCACTGCTCTACCCCAGGTCTTGGGCTTTCCAAACCCTCCAGATATAGGGTCTGGATGAGGAGTTTGCCTTTGGTCCCCGACACTGGGGCTCTGTTTGCAGAGGGCACCCGTCACTTTGAAATACACCCGGCTCTGCCGGGACGCCAAAGGCCCCGCCATGGGGCCACATCCGGCACCACTGGCTCTATATCACAGTGACAGCTCTGCAAAGGGCTGTAAATGAAATCCCTGTCTCAGGGAGTGAGCTCCACACTGAGGGACTCTGTGGTCTGGGCTTCAGCATTAAATCTCCCTCAATAAATCCTGTGGAGCAGGGTAGAGGAGCAGGGAGCTGCGGCTTCACGCCTTCACCCGTCCACACTGGGTGAGAGGGAGCAAAGCTGAGCCCCTCAGCGAGCCTAGGCTGTTGTTGGGGCTGTGATGCTCCAGCAAAAGGTTGAATCCTGGGAACAGATACATGGGGAGCAAGGCTCATGCATCATCTGTTACCATGTGTGTGCACAGACCAGAGACCCGAGGTCCTCGCCAGGTTTGCTACAGAGTGGCTGTTCCATCTGCAGGCAGAGATGGCTTCTGGCATCTCAAAAGGCACCTAAACTGGCAGCTTTTCCCTGCTGATTGGATCCACAGCAGGGCGCAGGTCTCCACTCACCTGAGGGCTCTGAGGAGAAGAAAACCAGGAGTGAGCCCCAGTTCTGGTGGCACCACAGCCTCAGCCATGCACAGAAGGCAAAGCTGCTGCCCACACCCAGCCCCAAATCCTGATCTGCCGGGCTCTGCCCGCAGCACTGAGTCACTGCAGGGATCTGGATCCGGCCCCGAGCACCTGGGCTGCCCCCGTGCCTCCCACCTCCCACCGCATGCCCAGCCCTACCTCCCTGAGCAGAGGGCTGGCACCAGTCCCAGCCGGGGTGTCACCTTCCCGGGACGGCTGAGCTGGAGCCCTGTGTCTCGAAATGCTGGGTTCAGCCCTCAGGGACACCAGCCTTGGGGAAAGGGCTGTACCCCAACGAGTACACGCAGCCACCGCCACCTCTGCTGCCAGTTGCAATCCCTTCCCAGATTACAGCACTGGAGAATGCAATGGGAATCAGTGCCTGAGTGCTTGAGAGCCTTCCCAGCTGGCGCTCAGGGTGTCAGTCCCGTGATGGCCATGGTTGGTCTCATAACCTCCCTTCAGCCCTGGGGATGTGCTTTGCCCACGGCAGAGCCTAATTTAGGATTCAGTGATCCTGGGAAGTGCATCCCATTAGCATCAGGAGGGGTTCTTTCTGTTTCACAGCAGAGCTGGGTGTTATTCCCCCTGGCTGGTTTTACAGCTGTGGCTCTTGGGGCTGAAATCAGTTCCCAATCCCGTTTCACAGCAGCAGACTTCGAGCTGGACGAGCATCATTGTGCTTTTATTTGCTGGGATAGATCATCCGGACCTGGGAACGGGTGGGTTATGCCATGGGAAGCGAGAGCAATGGATATTTTTTAATTTTTTCCCCAGAGTGAGCTCTCTACTCTGTTTGCACCAGATTTGCTCCCAAGCCAAACAAAGTGACTCCGGCATGGTTCGTGTTCAGGCAGCTGCTCCGCTGATCCGAGCGTGCCGAGCTCGCTGCTTGTGCTTGCTGGCGCGTGCCTCATTTCTTTTGAAAATCAGATGCTTTAGGGGAAACTTTCTTCTTCCAGCCCTGCGTGCCCGCATCTTGCATATGCAGGCGATCTGGCACATCCCAGGGCCGCATGCAGATAAAGGCACGGGCTGGCTGCCGGCAGGGAGCCGGGCTGGGAGAGTGCTGGAGCCCAGCACAAACCTTCCTCGTGGGGCTGCAAAGCCCAGCTCCCAGCCCGCTCTGCACTTTCCAGCAACAGAGGGGAGGTTTTCTCCCTGGTCATCTCTTCGTGGTTGAAGCTGAGTGTCCAGGTGCTTTGTTAGGATCAATGACTCATTAACCCAGAATGATTTTGGGGGGAGAAGCTCCCATGTGGAGATGCTAAACGCCTTCATGTGGAAGTTCCTCTTCTCCCAGTATGGTTTTGGTGGTTGCAGAGGACCCCATGAGTGCTATGCCCACGCCAGCTTCCCACAGGTGGCTCTGGACACTACCTCTCACGGTTTCTCTGTAAAATAGGGTGAAAAATCTCTGTCGGGTGTGTGCCAAGGGTTCAAAGAGCTATAGCCAGCGAGGCTGGGAATCCTGGACAATGACAGTGGGGTGGCCGAGTGGTGTAAATTGCCTCTGTAGGAGCTGTGCATGGTGCCAGAGGGAGGGAGGATGGATGGGAGCATGCCAGCAGAAGATGAGTCCATCAGGCTCAAGCACCAAAGCTGCTGTGAATTTTCCCATCATCAAGTCCCCATGTGGTCCCGACATGAGCTCTGCAGTCGAAAAGACGCCCTGCCCCTCCTCATCCCAGAGAAATGCAATTTAAACAGCTCAACAAGTAGAGGAATAGCCTGATTTTCCAGCTGAGCTTCTCCCAGTATCTAAGATATGCTCTCTGCTGTGCTCGGTGCTGAGGCAGGGTGGACTAAAATGGATCCCATGGTTTAGCAAACGGTTTCCCTTCCTAGCTTTGGGCTTTGTCCTTTCCATAACACCACATGCACAAGACATATCTCTTTTGTTGGACTTTTTCTTTCCATTTTAGGCTGAAACCTGAATAATTTGAATCAAAAGAACATCCTCGCACTGGCCACAGCCTGGTGTGTGGCTCAGCCCAGAACATGACCACAGAGAGTTTTGCAGAGTTCCTCAACAAGCTCAAGGAAATCCATGAGAAAGAGGTCCAAGGTAGGGAGACACAAAATGTCTTATCAAAAACTGGCCAAGATCCATTTCTTTGTAATGCCGCCTTGATCCATTTGGTGTCAAATAACCTGAAGGGAGGAGCAGGAGCAGGAGCTGGTGTGGATCAGGGAGCTTTGGGGATTAGTGCTGAGCAAGCAGCACCCACAGGGATGGATTGGGACACGGGGTCACAGCCTGACCCTCAGGAGACAACACCCTCTGATGGCACCTTGGCACTTCTCACCAGCAGGGAACAAGGTTTAGTGAGGAAAAAGTAACTTTCTGAATGATGAGGAGCAGAAGAGAGAGGCCATTCCCGCACTCTGTGCTCCTGGAAAGCAAGCCATGGAGGTGCACAGTCCTGGCAGGAATCCCGCTTGCTCCAAGCATTAACCATGGGGGATTTGGCTCCTTTCCTGCCCCCGTTGTCATGGTCTGTGATAAAGGAGTATTGGGAGGTTTGCAGAGGTGACACACACACCTGCTGGGCATCTGCTCCCAGCAGTGAGGATTGCAGTATATTTGGATACTGAAGGATCAGAGGGAAAGCAGAAAGATGCAATAATCTAGAAGACAGAAGCAGCAAGAGATGAAGCTCTGTTAAAGAAAACGTTTGAGTCAGGTTGGATACCTTATTCCTCTAGGGAATAAATTATTTCTCAGGTCATACATTATTAAAATAAAACCCATTAGGTTAAGCAACCAAGTGCCAAGTCCAATTGTTTTCCTATTAGAATAATTCCCAGTATCAATATTATGAACAAAACTTCAGCACTTTTGGATGATTCTGGCTTATGAATTCATTCTTCTCTTGTGTAATTTCAAGCCATGTGAGAGTTAGAGGAAACTGTTGAGCAATTTAAACCACATGTTTACATCTACTTTGCATAAAATGGATTTGACAGGATACAATGTCTGCAGATCCATCAAGGAAACCCGTTCAGCTGTAAATATTCTCCAAGATGCTTTCCAACCCTGAAAGCTATAAAATACTGCCCACCTGGGAAATGCGGGCTGTAGTGAGAAATAAGTAGAAACAAAACTAAACCAGACTTTTTGGGTCTGGGAAGGAAATGCAGACTCATTAAATAGTGGGAATAGAAAACGGGCTCACATTTCGTACAGCTTTCCCAGTTACATTAAACTGTGATAGTGTTTAACACATGCAATGTGTTACTCCTTATCAGAGATAAGGCTTGTGAATGGATGAGATTTCTGCAAAGCCACGTACCTTCCTGAAATTCCATCAGTGTTCTGAGTGCCAGGGAATTGGCAATAAACACCCACCTCTCTGTCTCTGTTCATTACTCCAGGTCTGCACAGCAAAGTGACGGAGCTGACGACGGAGAAGTGCCGGTGAGCAGTGCCGGGATGGCAGGGGCAGAGGGGTGGATACTCCGCTTGGTTTTTTCCAGACCTCCAGAGTTCTCCCCCAAGACCTCTAGATTTATAGAGCACCATTTGCCTTTCTGGCACTGCAAATTCAAACCTTTTGGCTCCAGGCAGGGCTTGGGGTGATCCCAGCCCATGTCCAGTTTGCCTTCCCACTGGCAGGTGATGCTTGTGCCAGCCGGTGCTTTCTCTCTTGGGAAACTATAACTGGGAGGAGCTAAACTGCTGACCCCAAGGAAGGTGTCACAGGGCAGCATCCAGGCTCCAACACATTTGTTTCCCCTCCTGCCACACAAAAAAAAGGGCACTGTGGATGAAGGAATGGGTTTTGGGGGGAAATCTAATGAACCTCTTGTTTGTTCTGTTTCTTCAATTAGCGATGCTCAGAGAATTGAAGAGCTATTTGCTAAAAATCACCAATTAAGGGAACAGCAGAAGGTCCTTAAAGAAAATGTAAAGGTGTTAGAAAACAGGTAGGATTTGTTTTTCATTAGGGTGCTGCTGAGTGGCAAAGACTTCACTCTTCTAGGGGGAGAGTTTGGGATTTGCTGTCTTCCCCAGAGTGGGATGTAGCACATGAACCTCTATTTTTCCCATACTCAGCTGCTGGGAGAGCTGGAGGAGCCTGGGCACTAAGCTGGTGATGGTGGGACTGGATCTGGAGGGGTGCAAGGGCCAGTGCTGAGCTGCAGGAGTAATTCTGATTGATGGTCTGGGTGTTCACACTTCTCCATGGGGAGAGCAGGAACTTACTTCTCCCATGGAAACCGTGTGGTAACAAGCTGTGACTTTTTCTTCCTCCAGGTTGCGAGCTGGTCTTTGTGACAGATGCATGGTCACCCAGGAGCTGGCCAAAAAGAAGCAGAATGAGTACGAGACCTCTCATTTCCAGAGCCTGCAGCACATCTTCATCCTCTGTACGTACAGAAACCCATTGTAAGCTCAGCTTTGGCAGGCTGAGTCTTTGCTCAGTTAATGCCTCTCCCAGATATTTGCACGTGAGCCCTCGTGGTGACCAGGAATCCAGGAAGGGTTTGGGGATGGGGAGAAGGGAGGGAGCTGGACTGTGGATGGCAGTTCACGTCCACCCAAGCAGACATAACCCCTCACACAAATCATCAGAGCTGGGCGTTGCAGCCCTCTGCACCTCCAGAAAAATGAGAGATTCCAGGCCGTGTCAGCTGCCTGGAAAAAGGATGCATTTGGCACAGCAGAAGCAACACTCTGGCAAAGACAGGAAAGTCACAGCAGCAGCTCAGCACGGGTAAATGAAATCAAGCAACACGTGTGATGGATCCTCTCCTGAGCCTTTGGCAGAGCTCCCAGCACCGCTATGGCACGGGGCGTTTTTCTCCGGGGATTTGCCCGGCCCAGGGAGGGTCATGGGGCTAAAGGAGATAAGGCATTTAGGGGGCATGGAGAGGTGCCAAGAGGCCTTGGTTTATCTCCCCTGCTATGCCACTGCTCCCCGAGTGCAGCCTTGGAGCAGGAGCACCCCAAGGCACTGTGCCCAGGAGCCTGTTTGCGCTCACCCGTGGCCTCCTCACTGCAGCACCCAGTGCTGGGTGCTCACAGCTCCCTCTGGCCTCTGCCTGATCCCCCCCAGAGCCCCAACCCTGCCCCTAACACAGCGCCCACTCAGCACCCTGCCATGGTGTTCGGGGGCAGGATGTCGGCTGTGTCCAACCCACCACTGCCTCGTCTGAGTCATGCTTTCCCCCGAGCTGGGAGACCTGCTAGCAGACCCATTCTTGATGAAACCTGAGTCAGGAAGTTGCTCCCTTTTATCCCCTAGCCCCAGCATGTTTACAAAGGAGGAAGGAAATTCAGCATCCCTCCAAAACCCAGTGCCATTCCCTCCTCCTCCGCTGGGCACCCCAGCGAGCTGTGAGGAGCATCAGCTCTCTCCTTGCAGCTCCTGAACTCACAGCACCACCTCTGTCCCTGCAGCAAACGAGACCAATCGCCTGAGGGAGGAGAACAAAACTCTCAAGGAAGAATTGAAGAGGCTCCGGAGCCTGGAGTAAGCACTCTCTTGTTTCATTCTTTACAAGGGGTGTTTGTAACAGCCAGGGCAACCCCACAGCTGAGCAGGGCAATGCCCAAGACTGCAGCATCCTCAGGAGTATTTTAGCATCTAATTCCTGTGGATTCGTGTATATGTTAGACGTGGAAAAATCCGTAATGGTCGCAAAAGCCTGGCCAACCTTTCCTCAGTCCCCTGTTTACCTCCATCCAAAGATTCAGTTTTTGGGAAACAAAGGTATTTAACCCCCTCCTCCTCACAGGGTGCTGCTCATGGGAAACAATGCCCTGGGCTGATGCATGGACCTCAACCTGGGCTGCCATGTCTTTTCCATTGGCACCAGCTCCCCTCCTGCAGCGGCCAGAGACGGTCTGCAGGAAATGGGTTGTTTTGGGGGAAGGAGAGTGACACACAAGGGACTGTGATGGGGTTAAACAGGGAGAAGTGATCTGCACCAACAGGTTCATAGCCCAGCAGAGCACTGTGCTGAAAGCCAAGTAACCTGCCAGGCTGGCCAATATATACAAATCAGCTCATTCCTCAAGGGTTTAAAGTCCAGAGGAATTAGCACTGAGGGATTAGTTTACAAATGTGTTTTCTTTGGAGCACAGGAGCACCATCCACTTAAAGAGAAACTGTGGCTTTTACTTGCCAATGCTTCCCAAGAGCTGAGTAGTTCCAGAGCTGTAGACTGGGCTGAGCTTGCTGAGCACTGAGTGATTCTGCTCTGCTCTGCTCTCCCCTGAGATGCTGTATAGGAAGATTTCCAGGCAAACACCCATGTCTCAGCATCAGAGTCCACCCTGGACTTTGTGTCTGTCTCCAGTTCTCAGTCACTCCCCTGCAGCCACCGAGAGCATCAGCCCCTCCATCTTGATTTGGTGACAGGGGACAGACACCACATCCCTGCTCTGAATCCACCCCTCCATGAGGCTGAAAGCCCAGCCAGGGACAGGTTCCCACAGAGTTTTTGCAATAGCCACTGCTGGGTCCTGGCTTACCCAACGTTGTGGCTTCCTGTGATGTTACCCATGACCAAGTGGAGCAATCACACCTTGAGCTGCTGTGCTGGCTCTGTCCGTGCTCCAGACTGCAGCTGGGCTGCTGATAAGCTGCAGAGGAAGGAGGTGAGTCTAAGGATTTGGTATATCCACATACACATACAAATAAATATGTATATTTCTATATCAGGCTCAGAGCTCTCAGTACAGTGGCTCCAAAACCTTCCTTCTCCTGCCCCTTCTCCTTCTTTCATGTGCTTCTCCTTCCAACAGGGACAGGACAAAGACCCCAGGAGTCACCTCCAGAGAAAGCAGCTCCACACCAAGCTCCCCTTTGACTTTACTGTCCCCAGTGAGCAGGAATGTCAGCACTGAGAAAGCAGCTCACAGGGAAGCAGAAGAAGCCCACCAGGATGTGCCAGACCTCGAGCTCAGTGAAGGTGGGTGTTTCTGGCTCCAGCCACCCTTGAGGGACCTGGGGATGTGAACAGTGGCTGAGCCATGGTGCAAAACTGCTCTGGGAAAAGGTCTGGAGAGCAAAGACCGAGCTGGCTCAGATGGACATTGCCATGGGCAGAAATGCTGATGGAGGGAAATGCATGTCAAGGGAGAAACACCCTGCTCTGCATTAGAGCAAAAGAATGCTTGTGTGCCCTCACTGCCAGACAATTCATGTAGAGACTACGGCATTTCCTTGCTGCCACCCGCACATGCAATGAAGGGCACATTTCATCAGGTGCTGGCTTGAGCCAGAAGGCAATTTTGACTCAAAATCTCCACTGAGAAGTGGTTGGTACCAGCCAGTGGCATCCCTGGGAGGCTGCAAGGCTCCAGCACACCGCAGGGCAGGGCTGCAGCAGCTCTGGGGGACCATCATGGTAGCTGGTTGTGCCTTTTTTGCAGAAAAGCCTCCAGAGAAGCTCCAGAGAAGCTCTCCAAGCAGCAGGACTTCTCCACACACTGTCCTCCAAGAAGTCAGCCTTGCAGAAATGGTGAGTTGTCAGAGGTAGCCTGATGTGCTCAGGCCTTCTTCCTACCGATGTGGTCATCTGAACTGGATCAAAACAAGCAGATTAGGATAGAGAAAGAGCAGGAGGGGAGCACTTAGCCAAACTTGGGCAGTTTGTCATTGCCAGAGCCAAGGAGGGCACCTAGCAAGCACCAGATCTATCCTCTGCAGAAATTTGCCACTCGCTGCAAGCAAAGCTCAGCACAGGCTCCTGTGCCTGCTGTGACCGTGCACATCCTTGTTTGCTCCTGTGTTCATCCTCCATGACAACACCTCCAGCATCCCTGAGTCCTCTGCGCGTCTCTCTGGTTCCTCTCTCAGAGGTCTTGCTGGGGAAACCTCTGAGGAGTGAAGCATCTGGGGAGATCATGCTGAGCCACATTTCAGTGTAGCTTGTCCTGAGCCACAGAACCAGCTCTCCGTCACCCGGGCGAGCCAGGAGCTGGAGCGCAGTGAATGCTGGAAAAGGTTGGAGAACTTGTAAACTGTGGGAGTTGTGGGTACCAAGAACAAATACACCACAGCAGCCCTGCCCAAGAGCATCGCAGGTGTCTCTCCATCTGCAGCAGGATGAATATTGGTGTTTTCTGAGGGCTTGGCATTCAGCAGTTGCAAGGACAAACACAGAGAGGGTGTCAGCCATGGGCTGCTGAGTGACGTGGTGACACTGGGCACCGGGAGATGAGACTGCAGGACCTGGACCTTGTTCCTGGTCATGGGAACTCAAGCCCACACACACACACCCACGCTGATACCTCTCTTTTGGCACAGGTTTTGCTTACTCGACCTCCACAAAAAACTTGAAAGAGCAGGTATAAAGGGGTTTTGGTAAGGCTGCAGGCAGGCTGTGGGGATAATTAATAGGGATCGCAGGAAGGGTTGGTGACATCTCCAGGTGGGCAGGGGAAAGTCAAGTCAGAACATGTGCTGAGTCTTTCATGACAGCTGATGGAGACAATGATGTCCTGGCCTCAGAACCATGTACTCCACTAGAAATACACCCACCAAACCAGTGTGTGCCAGGAGCTTGCATGACTAAAGTCTTGCATGAGTAAAGGTCTGACTACAGGACAGGGAATTTGCAGGGTCTTATCTTGGTTAAGCCACTGAATCATGACTTAAGAGGAGACACAAAACCTCCTGTGCTACAAATCAGTGCAGCCAGAAAATAGAGACTACATGAAGGGGAAATTTCCTTGAAAGATGAGTAAAAATTTGATAGAGCTGTTGATGGAACCATATCAAGCAGAACACTCAGCAGCTGTCTGTCTTGTTCTCTCTGGTGAGGAGATGCATCCCAGCTCAGCTGAGCTCCCTGGAGCCCAGGGCACACTGGAGAATGGCTCACCTGGACGTTCTCTCCTCTGCCATAGGCATCCCAGAGGATTTCCAACCAGCTGCATGGAACCATTGCCCTGGTGAGACCCGGTTCCAGACCCTGCCTCCTGGAGAAGAGTCCTTCAGGGGCAGCAGTGTCTCCACCAGCGAGGAAGACTCCTCTGCCTCCGGAGCACGAGCACAGCCCCAGCCTCGAGGCGTGAGTACCAGATTGGGGGTCGTGATGTGAGCCTGATCCATGGCCCACTGCAGCTGTCCCTCAAAGGATGGATGGAAGGTCTGCCCACCTTCCTCTCTAAACTTCTCCCACAGCCTTGGGGAGGGGAGATCTCCCAGTTTACACCAGTAAAAAATGACTGGAATCCGGCTCAGCAAGACCAGCCTCTCGTTATTCCAGCTCCTCAGACAGACCCACAAAGTGAACCAGGTGTCCCCACATCCAGGCAGAAGGACTGTCCCAAGCAGGCAGCAATTCCTGCTCCACCTTATCTATTCTAATGGGCTTTTCTGCAGGGCTCAGCACTTCCCAGGCTCATCCTCCCCACTGATTTCAGGAGCACAGAGGGCTGAGCAAGGCCAGTGAGTTTCCCAGAGTATAAGTAGCTCTGCTGAGCATTCCTGGGAACAGCTTGCACTCATGGAAGCTGCCAAATAACCAGGAACAGCAGGGACTGGGTTTGCCGGGCAGGTTCCTGCACTGTACCAAACTTTCTAGGATGGCTGTAAAAGTTTCCCATTGAGTGAGATTAGGCGAGGGTGGGCTGTTCCTCTGTCCTGGTGGTCTTCAGGCACTAAGGAAGCCCAGGGGGGTAGTTAGGATGTTGCTTGCTGTAAGACATAATTCCAAAAACTGACTTCTCAGCAGCCGTGCTGATGTGAGAGGTCACTGCATCCTTACCCTCACTCAACCCCCTGCCTTGAGCTGCCATGGCCCAGGGAAAGGGGATTGCTGCTGAATCATGGGATGGAAATGGCTTCCTGCACTGAGTGGAGGACCAGTGCTGACTGCCTGACACCCCTGGCCACCAGGACCCTCCTCCCCAGCACAGAACCCAAAGACAAGAGTGAAATACAGGCTGCAACAGGGCACTGAAAGCTCAGGAAAGATCACACACATCCCTGAAGGGCTGGGAAACCACGGAAAACTCTAATGCCATTTTTTTACTTTTAATATTTAATTTGATTTGCTAATGTGATCTAGCTAATGTGATTTTTTTTTTTTTCCTCTGCTTTTTTTTTAGTTATTTAACAGCAAGCAAACTGGACTCCCCCAAGGTTGCTCCATCCTACGAAAACCTAAAACTGAGTGCCCGGAGAGAGCAGCTCTGCCTCCTTCACAAACACCTTTCGCTGCACCAGCTGGGGCTGGCGAGTGCCTGCGCCCCGGCTGAGCGGGACGGCGGCAGCTTCCCCAGCCACCTGCTCCGGACCAAAGCTGCCGACGGCAGGACGCGGTCCCGGGAGAGCTGGGAAGATCACGCAGCCTTGCTGAAGCTTCCTGCCACCATGGTGTACGTGAGGGACCAGCACTTGGAGGAGAAGCTGCAGCTCCTGAAGCAGCGGGAGCGGCTGCAGCATCTCCTCCTGCAGCAGTGCCAGCCAGGCCAGCGGGCGGACAGCGACACAAAGACCCCGCCCGGGGAGCGGCCCCTGTCCCCGTGGCTGGGCATCGCGGCAGGATGCAAAGTGGAAAGATCCTTCCTGGAGGATGCTGTGAATGGGACGGAAGAGAAGGAGCTTTGGCTGAGCCGGCAGCGCTCCGAGCTCCGAGCAAAGGTGAAGGAGGCAAGGGACGATGATGCGGACACGCCGCTGGATCTGTCCGACTCCGGGCGCGGCAGGGACACAGACTGGCACGGCCGCCGGGAGCTGCGCGGCTCCGGCAGCCCGCGGGAGGGCCCTGGGGACAGCCCGGCTGTGCCCACAGGCCGCGGCCCCGGCGGGGGACGCAGGGCACTGAGGGACGACCTGCGCTGCCCCTACCACTGGCCCAGTGCCACCCGGCCACTGCCTGGTGCTGCCAAGGAGGAGGAGGAGGAAGAGGAGGAGGAAGAGGATGCAGCTGTGGTGAGTAGAGCTCGTGTTGGCATCGACTGCAGCCCCTTCCCCACGCCAGGGTGTCCAGCACTGCTGCTGGCACCATTGTGACTGGCATGAATATCCTGGGGGGGGATGGGTTTGATATGTGTGAAGCCAATTTTCACATGGCAGAGCCATAGTTGCTCAGTCCTGGCTCTCATTCCCCACCTCCCCTCCAGTGTCCACAGGATTTCCATCCAGGCCCAAGGACAGGCAGTGCCTGTGCCTGCTCCCAGAGGCTGCTGCAGGAGATGCTGGGCTCCCTGCAAACACGCCACAGTGCACAGCAACATCTCTGTGATGCTTGTCCCTGTGCGTGTTACAGTCGCCATGTAAGGGCTGGGGACAGTCCCCTCCTCCTGCCTGGTGACAGCAGCATTTGTGCTCCCTGTATCCCACAGCTCACACTCTCACGGGCGTATCTGACACACAACTCCACGCCGAGTGACCCAGAGGCCCTTCCTGAGGCTGGGACAAGGCGGGATGTCAGTGCACAGAAGGGAGAAGCAGGTAAGAAGCCCCAGGCAAATGTGACGTTTGAGAAGGCAAGAGTGAAACGTGTCTTTTGGTGAAGGCATTTCCCAGCCTGGAGCTCTCTGCTGGGCTCTGCACACTCCTGCAATCCCACCTTTCAGGCACTCAGCGCTCCTGGCTCCCAACTCTTCTGGGCCATTGGGGGAAACTTCAGGTTTCACATTTCTTGAGATCTCCATTTTCAACCCTAGATATGTTCAAAATTCAGTCTCAGTATCTATAAGGAGAAAGTAATCTCGGTTCTTCTGGAGAAAAGCCCAGTGTCTCTGTCCAGCACAGACAGGAGCCACCCGTGGGGTGTCCTTGCACACTTCGCAGAGCACCCTGCTCTCCGTGCTGGGTGGCTTGGAATTCTCCAGGAGCTAAAGAGGTCAGTGTGGCTCTGAACTTTTGGCAAAACCCATTCCACAATGAGCAGCAACAAGCCAACGATAATGCTCCAGCATTACCCACTTAGGGAAGAGGAAGCTCAGAATTTCCCAGCAGAGATAGGGAAAATGCAAAAAGTTTACAGGACTAGCACTGGAAAACCATCGGTGTCTGTCCCCTTGCTCCAAAGTGTGTTCTGTGATGACACAGCATGTAGAGTTGAGCATGGAGCCAGGGATGCTGGTACCTGTAGCAGGTAGATCAGGATGTTTCCTCCCTTTCCCTGCTCTATCCCCTGTAAGAGCCATTTTAAGGCTTTCTCCCTGCCTGATCTCACAGGACATGAGTGCCAGGTTTGTCCAGGCAGGTGGGACACAGCAGCCATGGGGATCAGAGTGGGAAGCACGTCTGCTGAGAGCTGCTCAGTACCAGCCTTACTGGCTTGTCCAGAAAGTTGAGCTCACCTGGATTAGTCGGTCTGGGCGTGTCGGAGTGGTTTGGGAACGCTCTCCGGAGCAGGATTTTTCATGGTGGAAAAAAAAAAATAAAAAAAAGGAGTCCTTGGCAATTTACATGTTAAGGAGATATCATCATGTCAGAAGAATTTCAGCTGATTACATTCTGGGTGTGGGAATACAGGACTTTCTTCAGTTCTCATCTTAAGGTTGACACAAAGCCCAGGAAACAATACACAAATACTTCTGCACTTTCTAGTGAACCTTAACCTGCAGAAGGAGAAGGTGAGGATGGGATCAGGCTGCAGGGAATCCAGGAGTGCCTGGAAGCAGCATCATCTGCTGTCCCACCTCTGCAGGGCAGCAAGGGGGGCTGCCCTGCTGAGCCCCATCTTAGTTAAACCTGGATGTCATGAGCAACAAGTACTGAGCTTCTGGGATGCCCCTGCCCCTCAGAAGAGGGCACAGTTCTGTCCCAGCCCTTTCTGCCCACCATGGCCAGCCCGGGTTGGTTGCTGTGTGTGCAGACAGGGTGATGCCACCACCAGCAAGGCTTGGGCCCCAACCCGTGCAGATTCAGTCTGTGCAGAGGTCGGGTGTGTGCAGTTACATGTCTGGGGCTGTGCAGCCTCAGGAGCTGTGTGCAGCTGAATGCTCTTGCTGGGAAGGGAAGTATCTCCCCTGCCTTTCCTTCCTCTGCTCCTCGGCACACGTTCCCTGCCAAGAGCCGCTGACTGACACTGGCAGCAAACGTGGGAGTTGTCCCTTTTGGCCTCTTCACCCCAACACACTTCTCTCCGCCTGGGGCTCAAACAGGAAGGTGCAGTCTGGGGGTTACATACCCCGCCAGTTTCCCACCTGTATGTAGCCACAGATGTTGGAACAGCTCTTGTCATAGCATAGCAAAACCTCGGCATAGCAAAGTCCTATGGATACAGCTTTGCTGGGAGCTGGTTTCCCAATAGATTCTTGTTGGATTGCCCATAAACATTCATTCCAGGCCACGTAGCTTGCAGTGCCTCTGCTTTACAACACAGTTTATTGCTGAAGCTGTTTTCTGCCCCAGTGGCTCTCAGAGCCTGGGCCAGTAGCTCTGCATCTGCTCATGAGCTTGTCAAGCCTTCCACCAGCCAAAAAACCCTTCTTTTTGTGTTTCTTTAGATGACAATGATGCCGAGTCTGGGAAGCAAGAATCCGACGAGCCAGACACAACAGACAGCGAGGTTGGTTTGTTTGTTCTCTTCAGCCATCAGCTCAGGCTGCTGGGTCCCAGAGGCACAAGACAAGTTGTCCCAGCCCTAGCTCCCTCCAGAAGGAGATGGCTCTTCCTGCACCAGGTGCCAAACCTCATTCCCACCCTGTTACACAACTTGCTGCTCAGGGATAGAAGTGCCACTCTTTCCAGCCAGTCAGGAGGGTTTATGAACAATAACATTTGTCATCACTCCATAGCAATGGTCACAAAGGTCCCTGGCAATGCCATCAGCTCCCTGGGAAAGCCAGAGTAGTTTGTAGACTGACTCTTTTTCTTGTTGATGTAGGAGAAATATGAAGATGATATCCTACAAGAAGCCGAGGCTGATGGGAAATACTGTTGCACCAAAGACAAAGCTCATGTGCAGCAGAGGAAGAGAAAAAAAGGACAGGATCCCTGGATAAAAGGTAGGGAGGAGGAGCTCGTTGGATCATCGGCTCAGAGCTATAACTTCTGCTGCTTCCAGAGGGACCCCTGTGAGAAATGCCTGAGGAGACTGAGGGAGTGGAGGTTTCTCCTCCGTGATCCTCTGTGCCATGTTTTGGCAACATTCGTGTCTCCAGCCAGAGGAGCCCCTGCTAATGGTTATCCAGGGCAGCCTGAGCAGGGTGACCAGGAGAGCACACCAAGCACCTAAGCTAACACAGATTAGTCCCTTGTGTTTGCTTATCTGGTCAGGGAGGTGGTGATTGGGGAAGGCCAAATTCCCAGGGGTGAGATATTGACATTCAGAGAAAGGTTTCTGCCTGTTCTGTTGATCTTCCAGTGTGGCTGTGGAGGTTTCCCTGCTGACAGAGGAATGTGTTGTACCCATGCTTCCTACAGGTGAATAAGCAGAAAACTGCTCCTGATAAGGGCAAGGATAAGACAGCTTGTCTGTCAGGCCTGGAAAAGTGCTCTCTTCGAAAAACCCCGCTGCTCACCCGCTCTGTACTGGCGGTAAAAACAAGGAAGGGTTGGCCCAACCATAAATGTAGAGAGGGCTGTTGCTTAAGCTCAAAGAGATCTTGTTTAGCAGCCTGGCCTTCAGAGGATTCCACTACAGCTGGGTGACAAGAGGATTTGCTGAACAACACCAGCCACTTGGAGCAATGGGGAGGAAGCTTCCCTGTGTAGCCCAAGGCAGACACATCTGTCCCTCCAGGACTGGCTGGGGATATCCCAAGTGAGGGGTGGATGCAGCTGTGGCAGGAATGGGGTGATGGAGGGGCATAGCACCTCTCTCAGCATGGGGTGTGGGCCATGTGCCACACTGGAAGGGGAAGAAATCCATGGAATGCATCCTACTGGTCTGGGTACCCTCTCAGGGTCGCTCCTGCACCAGGTCAGTTCTCTGCCTGTTTCTGCTTCCTGTGTTGTTTTGTGCCCAGGATCACAAGAGCCTCCCCTGGATACCCACCTCTCACATCTGAGGGGTTTCTCTTCATCTTTCCTTTACTTCCTCCTGTGCTGCCCCTATTTTGGGATGAGGTCCTGCTGACTCCGTAAGTGTAAATCCATTTCTCTGTGGTTAACTCCTGCTGTCATCTTGCTGTTTACAGGAGCTAAGAAGTCAATGAGAGGAAGAAAAAAAATCAAAGTGGAGCAATGCCCAGTGGGGATCACAAAGGACCTGGAGAATTGCTCCACTTCCCACAATGATCCCTGCAAGGAGAGTTAACAGCAGGGCACGATGAAGCAACTGCAGACCAAAGGAGAGGGCTCGGAGACCTCAGCATCCCACGCATGATGGGAGAGTGAATCCTCCAGTCACGCTGGGCTAGGCATGGGGAATTCGTAAGGACTCATTAGTGAGCAGAGCACCCTGAAACTCCTCATCCAGTGCCCCAAGGCAAGGAGGCTGGGCAAGGATGAGCCGTGCAGGTGACACCTGAAGCAGCCAGGTCACTGCTGGTGGAGCAGCACATTCAGTGCCCCCAGCCCTGTGCCGGAGCAGACCCTCAGACTGGTGCTGAGAAGAGGAGATGTCTCTTTGCAATCCTCACCCTGCATCAGAACCATGCTGTTCCCTGGGATTTCACGCTTGGAGAACGGACTAGCAGACCCCTCTCCCCATGAAGGAGATGGATGGCTGAGGGGTGGTGACCAAACCAAACACTGCAGGGACCCATGCACAAACCTGCTTCCCTTAAATCCCTACCCAGATTTCATACACGTGTGGATCTTGTCAGACCTAGAGAAAGTCCATGGTTTTCTTTTCTTGTTAAGTGAGAAGCACGCACATGGGCAGACAGATACATCCCTGGAGAAGGAAGGGAGAAGAGCATGGGAAGGGAGGACTTGGGTGCTCTCTGTCCCCAGGGTGTCCTGCATTGCCTGGAAAAGGTCAGTGTGTGAGACCTGGCTGTGGCTCACAGCAGAGCACCAGCTCAGCAGTTCACACTGGCCTTGGCAGGATTGCTGGGAGCTGTTTTTCACATGGATAAACTGTTCTTAATAATTTTTTTCTGACAGGATGAGATGGGAAGGGCTGCAGTGAGTATCGCTGCAGCCGCAACATCAATCCAGGAGTCAGGCTGGGTTGTTCCTGGCACACAGGTGGAGAACAGGGACAAACCGGAGGGAGAGCAGCAGAAAGGTGCCAGAGCCAATACCTCCTCTGGTGTACTCCCACTTCATTTACCCGCAGTTATTTCTATTTAAACGTGGTTGTCTTTGTCCATCCACAAGAACAAAGGCAAAGCGCAACCGGCCAAGAGCAGCACCCTTTTCTTGTAGCACCTTCCCGCCTCCCCAACCCTAAAATCCCACTCAGAGAGCCCCGGCTGCGGGGGACGAGGGACGGGAGGGTACAGCACTGCCCGGGGCAGCCTCACACCCACCCAGGCGGGTGGGAGCGCTGCGGTACCGGGAGCGCTGCGGGCGCTGCGGCGGGCGGGCAGTGCCGCCTGCTGGGCAGAGCCCGGTCGGGCCGGGGCCGCTCCCGGAGCGCGGGGGATGCGGTTCAGCCCCCCCGGGGCACAGCAGGTCTGCCCCCGATGGCTGTGGAGCCATGGGAAGGGGAGCGGGGACACCCGCCAGCTCCGGCAGCCGGGAAGGAGCGGGGATGTCCCGCGGGGCTGCTGCTGCTGCTGCTCTCACGGAATTTCACAGGAGCAAAACTTTTCCAGGCTGAAAAATTATTGAGTCAATTATTGTCATCTTTCCCCGGTCTTCACCGTTTGGAAGAGCTCGTTGGATGTTATGGGAGGGTCTGGAGCACGGATCTGCTGAGGGAGCTGGGAGTGCTCACTCTGGAGAAAAGGGGGCTCGGGGGGGCCTTATCTCTACAACTCCCTGGAAGGAGGCTGTAGCCAGGTGGGGGTTGGTCTCTTCTCCCACGTAACAAAGGACAGGACAAGAGGAAAACGGCCTCAAGTTGCACCAGGGGAGGTTTGGATTGCATATTTGGGAAAAATTTTTCACTGAGAGGGCTATCACGCACGGGAACAAGCTTCCCAGGGCAGTGGTGGAGTCACCAGGGTTGCAGGGCTGATTTATCCCAGCTCAAAGCATTCATCGGATCATGGCCATGGGAAGTGGATCAGGACCACCACCCCTCTCTGTCCTGGGCAGATAATATTGTGTTTGTCCCTTCTCAGACCAGCTTACAGGGAAGAGCAACGCCCCGCTAAACACAGTGGTGAAATGGATAAATCTGGCTTTTAAAAATACCCCAGCAAGGAAAAAAAAAAGGAGAGTGGGAATAAAAAAGAGAGAAGTCGAAATCTAATCCCATAAAGAGACCCCTCAGACTGTGGAGAGGCAGCCTGGGATCAGGAGAACTGAAGGAGGGAGGGAACTTTCATGGACTGTAAAATAATCACCTCCTTATGACAATCCCTTGATAAGCAAAATGTGCAGAAGTCCTGCCAAAAATAATGAGGTCCTCAATTTCTTTTTTTCCCACAAAGATTCTTTTCTTCTCACATTGCATGACACCACCACCGAATCCACCTTAAATTATTGGGCTTTTAATATTTTCTATGTTGCCCTTTTACATTAGACATTCTCACCCATATCTTGTGCCCGGTGTCTTCAGGGGCTGGCAGGGACACATATTTCACAGTTACGGCAACCCCATATCTAAAAAACCCAAAAAGTAGTTTTGTCAGCTCTGAGCAAAGTGCTCCTCCGAGAAAGTTATTGAAGTAAATTAAACTTTATACGCTGCACTTGATCCAGCCCTGGAATTTCTCTGCTCCTACCCATCTCCTGGCTCGCTGTGACCTCCTCACCATGCCGCAGAAAGATGGATAATTGCTGAGGTCCATTAAGTCTCAAAATTATGTCTGTCAGTCTTTTGTTCAAGTCATTCTTGACAGGTAAATGCTTGTATTGATCTGGTGATATGCAGGCAGACTCAGCCTTGAATTATTCTGCTGTAAGGAGGAAATCTGAGCCCTGCAAGCAGCCCTGGAGCTCCGCAGAGCTTTCCGTGTGAAGATTCCGTTCTGCCTGAGGTGCCGTGTTTGCAGGAACACACTGGGCAGCGTGCAGCCCCACTGGCTGATCCTGCCTTCCCTGGAGCACAGCAGCCTTTTAATAACTCCACTGGAGTTTGCTTAATGACTCCAAGTGGCATTTGTGTACCAGACCCAGCAGTCTCTGTTTTACACAGAGTTAATCCATTTTGTTGTCACACTTCCATTCAGTATGAGAAGGAGGTTTTACACAATAATCTTCAAAAATGCATTGAAATTACCCTTGGAATGCATGGGTTACAACCCACAGAGCAATAGAGCAGAGGAGGAGCTGTCCCATGAGCAGATCAGCTCTTCTGGGAGGCTGGCAGCTCACGTTTGTTTTGTTCAGATAAATTACAGCTCTGATGTCACCAGTGACGTGATATAGGTAGGACACCTGGGCCAGTGAAGCGGTTTCCCAGAGGAAGGGGTTCAGAGACCAGCTTGGGTTCACTCAGGTCAGGGGCTGGATTTGAAATTGCTCAGAAACCTGGGAGAGCGATGATGTCGCTGTTTCTGTTCCCTTTTAGTCCATCAGAAAATAGCAATGAGTGGTTCCCTTATTGCCCATCAGGCCAAACAATTCCGGTAACAGAACCACTGCAACTCTTTTGCTTCCTGGTCCTTAAGAATCTGCACATGCTGAATCATCCTCACAGCACAGAGCACTGCTCTCAGCTCACAGACCCCCCAGGCCTCCCTGTGCATCAGCCTCCCACTAAACTCATCAGTAAAATTACATTTTCTGCTTCTCTCTAGACTTGATTTGTAAAATTTTGTAAGAAGTAAATTTGTGCAAATTGAGCCATGAGCATAAATCTCCATTTCAAGGGGAAAAAAAATCTTCCACTACACAAAGATTCCTCTGTTGCATGTGAAAGGGAGACGGTCCTGGGCAGGAAAGTAGGAAGTCCCACAAACTCAGAGCAGAAGGGAACTGTGCTGGGAACACAGCTGGCTGCAATGCAGGAGCCAAAAGCTCCAAAAATAGAGATATACACATCAGATTCTTCCCCCTCACAACCTTCTGCTGTGGGATTGCCTTCATGGCAATAGATAACTTGAAGGTGATTTGATCCATGCCCTTTTCATGAGCCTGAGCACCACCTTCTCTGCAGCGAAATGCTTTTAGCTGAGATTTGGTCTGTAAGCAGTGCTCATTTATAGTACCAGCTTTGGAAACACAGCTTCACTCCTCAGTTCACCGCAGGAAAACTCATTCCAAGCATTATTGAAGTCTTGCTTCAATCCTGTTTTGGGGATTTAAGTGGATGGGCTTTTTGTATAGGTCCTTCCCAGGATCACATGTCCCCTGAATGTGTCAAAAAGGCACAAAAAGGACCCTGGCAGTCTCACATGCAGCTCTGCAGTTCCCAGCCAGGAACTTGGTGGGAACAAGGACAGGGACAGCTTGGGTGTTCAGAACAGAGCACAGGGACAAGCCTTCACACTTTTGAAAGGAGGCTGTGAAGTTGTGGATAGATTTAGCAAATCCAGCATGCAGTAGCAATTCTTGGAAAGGAGAGATTTGGGGAGTTCCTTTGCTCCTTTATCTCAAGCAAAGTTTGCTGTAGGAATTCTTGAGCCAAAATGCAGGTTCCTCTTGCATCCCTTGAGTATCACAGCTTTCTGCTCTGCTTGAGCATTGTCACCAACACTTCAGGAGCACACCACACTGTGCTGCACACCCTGCTTATTCCAAACTTGCTGCTGGATGTGCTGATCTCCAGTAGGACCGCACAAGAAAGCACATTTTCCAAGATTCTCCAATGAAAATTATTGATTTATTAATAACAGCGTGTAGTGCAGCACCACGTGCTTCAGGGAAGAGGGTTTGATCCATTCATTCACAAATCCTCCTGTAAACACCACACAACATTTTCATGACTCCTGAGTGCAGAGAGATATGATTAAATCATTCAGCTCCATGTCTTTTAAATTCTCTGTGTCATGCAGGAGAACCTGAGTCATTTTTCAAGGCACACAGGGCTGCTGGAAATGTTTTTCTCCTGAGAAGCAGCAGCTGAGTTTGCTGTAAGTGTGAACCTGCAGCAAGAGCAGAGGATTGTGTCACCCACCGGAGTGAGCAGATGGCAATCCAGGAAACACGGACACTCAGCTCCAGCAGCAGCCAAAAGAAACCAGGACTCCCAACTGGAACCCACTGGAGGCAGATTAAAACCATTGCACACTGCACAGCTGATGGCACTGGCAGCTTGAGTCAAACCTGTCTCACGGGTTTGGGATGCAGGAGGAGAGGGATGGGGATGGATGTGCCAGCAGGGAGCAGGAGTGGTCCAACATGTGAACGTGGTTAGGAAGGGTTTCGTCATTTCCTACACATGTGACACGAGTAAGGAATGGCACCTCTGGGTGTTCTCTGAGACAGACCAAGCTCTGGAGAATGTGTAATCCCAAAACCACAGTGGCTGGCCTTTATATGGATGTGGTGACTCTGAGGCTGAGCTCCAAAGAGTGCTGGTCCCCCCAGGTGTGCTGATTTCAGGAGAGAACTTAAAAGGGGCAAACTATGATAGGAAATTTGGGACAAAGATTAGAGCCTGTTCAGGAGAGAGGAGACACTAAGTTCTGGATGCACATTGCACTTATATGTCATCCTCCCAGACTTCCAGAGACCACCCTGGTCCCCTGTGAGGCGTTTTTGATCCCCATCCCCACCCCACTTCGGCTGGAAAAATATGTACAGCAATTTCTGGTGCCTTATCTTAATACCAGCAGTTCCTCCAACCGGAAGCTGCACTTCTGGTTCCCAGCCTAAATATGCTTATGACCTGTTTATCTTTGCTTGATTTGGGGCCATGATTTTGCAAAAAATATAACAGCCAGCCCACATATGCACTTTAAAATGCTGTCTCATATCAGATGCTTAGACCAGATCCTGCAGTTCTCACATGGAGAAAAATCCTTGTGACCTTGGTGACTCTATTCCAAATAGTATTGGAACAAGGATTTGCAGGCTTGTCTTGTTTCACACCAGCTCTTTATTCCAGCAGCCCCTGTCTGCTCAGACATGTATCCAAACATCCCAGGGCTTTCTTTAAGGTAGAGCAGAAGCTCCAGGAGCAAAATGAGTGTGAGCTGAGTAATGGAAATCCAGAGCAACATTTTACATCTGTGCAATAATGTTGTTGTAGATGCAAAACTGCCTGCCTTCCTCTTTGCCCTGGGATTTTGTGGTAGTTATGTTGGAAAAGGCTTCAGCCAGAACTTGAAGCTGCTGTGCAGTAGCAGGTGGTGAGTCCAGCCTTTCTCCAAGACAGCCACCCTGTGTATGAATGATAGAACATATATGAGCTTGGGCTTCCTTCATACCCCCACTCCAGGGATTCCCTCGTTGCAGGAGACAGGGAGAAAAGGTTGTTCAGGGTTGTGCCCAGTTGCTGCCTTTTGTGGGAGCGATGCTGATGTCACTCATCTGTTTTAGCATCAGATTCCTTGAAACAGAGCACTGTGCTCATTGTACTCGAACACTGTCAGTTGTCAGACACAGATAAAAGCTCCCCAGCATTAACAGCAGCAACACTCCAACCGCTAAATTCAGCTTTGAAGTTAGCAACCCACTAAGGCACAGAGGCTGCTCCTTTCTGCGCTGACTCAGTGGGACGATTTACATCCCACAGCTATTTTTACAAGGAAAGAAAGAGAAAAAAGCCGCACATTTATTTTTCAAAATCCAGTCTTGGGTTCTAGAGAATTGTTTGCAGCAAGCCTAGATAGGTTTCCATGCCTATTCATCCCCTGGCTTATTTGATGAGCTTGCCAGCAGGAAGGATTTTAATTCCTTTTTATCCCAAACTATTTTTTTCCACAGCTGTGATATGAAATGGTTCTGCCAAATAATTTAGGCTCAAAATCTGACCTATATTGAAGATCATAAGATGCTGAGCATGTTCTTGGGATTTTAAGGGGAGAATTTGTATTCTACTGTAGGATTTTTTTATTGAAACCTACAAGAAAACATTTTCTTATGTTTCCTATCTTAATCCTATTATTATTATTATTATTATTATTATTATTATTATTATTATTATTATTATTATTATTATTATTATTATTATTATTATTAAATGCTACTAATACTATAAGACATGTTGATGGCCCACTTGCAACAGCATACAAAAAGGATCTTATGAAACAGCCATATGAAAAGACATAGGACCTGTAGGCGTTTCATAGGACAGTTTGAAAACCTATCTTTTACTCAGCGCCTATCTATCAGGTCGTATCATCAGACATCAGTTTGATTGCTGGTGTAGACTGCAAGCAATATTAAGAGCTGTCATGTGGCTTCTTTAAGCCTATTTGGCGAAAGCAGTCACCCCTCTGAGGGTCCAGGGCTGCTAACACAGTAATTGCAACTTTTAATGGTAAACATCAAAGCAGCCCCTCCTTAATGGCAAATTTGGTCTGTACTTTAAAATATGTACTGTGTGGGCAAAATCCTGCTTAGGAGCACAAGCTGCTTCAGGGCATGCGAGGTGGGAAGCATGGGAAGACTTCATGTCGGTTTCAGAGGAACGCAGAGGCCACCAGCACCCACACACTGCTGTTCTCAGCTCCAAAGGCTTCATCATGCCCAGCACAGCTCCCAAACCTCCCCTTCCATGCCCAATGGCATGGACATTGTCAGTGCACATCAACGTCCTCTGAGGATAGGAAAGAGCAGAGCTTTCTGCCTTGGCAAGCGGTCAGAGCATCATACCGGGATGTGGCAGACGTGGGTTCAAGAGCCTGAGGGGAATGTTTATCCCCTGCAGAATAAACACACCAGTCTGGGAAGCGATGTATTGCGCAGAGATGCCTTGAGTAACTTCGTGGAGATAAATACTAAGTTTATGTCCTCCCAGCCCCGGGTCTGCCTTGCCCATATACGGCCCAGGATCCGCACTGCCTTGGCTTTGCTTCAGGAGCTGGAAGCGTGGGGATCCATCCCTCCGCACGGGTTTCTGGGCTGCTGGTGAGTCTCAGGGCTGTGCACGGGGATCTGCGCCCTCGGGGTCGGCGGATTGGGGTCCACCTCAGCCCTGCAAGCCAGAGGGCCGGGTCCCAGGCCGCTGGGATGGAGCAAGAGGATAAACGACCTTCATCTGCTTTTGTAGGAGCGCTTTGACGTGCGCAAAACCTGCGATGGGTTTAGCAGATGTGTCCTCGTGCCCGCAGGAAGGCTCTTGGGAACAGGCGGCCACCATGGTTGGTTCTGATGGTTCGGGTGGGGAGATGAGGGGAGGAGAAGTTTTCAGAAGTCACACAAAGGGATACGGTGGGTGGTCGTGCGCGGACACGGGGGGTGCTTGCTTGGGGACACGGCTGGTGGTTGAGCGGGGACACGGCGGGCTGGTGGCTGGGGTAAAGAAGTAGCCGAAGGAGGGAAAGGAGAGGCCGGGCAGGGTCCCAGCCGTACCGGCGGGGCCGGGGGCGCCCCGCCCGCTCCCAGCGGGGCTCCGGCGCTGCCTCCGCCGGCGGCGCCAGG
>VZRN01003130.1:2070305-2083965 GCA_013397935.1 Dasyornis broadbenti | reverse complement strand
CCTTCGGCCGGCCCGCGGCTCCGGGAGGGGGAGCGGGGCATGGGAAACGGGCGCCCCCGGGGACAGCGGCCATGGGAGGCGGCGCCGGCCCCGCGGTGGCCCCGGGAGGGAGCACCTGCCCCGACGGCCCGGCCAGAGGTGCTCGAGGATCTGGCCGGGGAGCGCTGCCAGCCCCGGCCGCGCCGCTCGGGCCCGGGGACGCCGAGGATGCCCCGGCCGGTGCAGCGGCGGATGAGGGGCAGCTGCGGAGGGGATCGCTCGCTGAGGCTCTGTCTGCAGGTCTGCGGTACCCTGAACCCTCCTCCTGCTTTCCCCCGGCCCGGTTTCTGCATTTCTGTGTTTCCAGATGAAGCTGGCAGGGTCACTGCTAGGCAGGACGCTTCCTCCGTGCAGCAGCCACACTGCTGCTGTCGTGCCTTCTCCTGCTCTCTGCTGCTTGTCTCTGCAACTGTGTATTAATGAATGCGTGTGCACAGGGAACTTAGAGTCAGCCTCGGGGCAGGATGCTCTGGCCTTCAGGGCAGGATTGCTACTGCTTTTTCACGGGACTTCTATCGGGCTGAAAGTGTTGGTTTTCTAACCGACTGGAAGGCAGCCTCTTGCTCAGATGTTGGGGATTTGAACTCTGAAAGAACTCTTTTCAGGCCGTTTCTTGCATAAACAGCTCTGTAAAGTGAGCTGGCCCTTTGAGCCTGCAGATAGGCAGCGGTATCAAAGGCTTTAAGTCTCCGTGGTCTTTACAGTGGCTTCAAGAGCTTTGTTAGGGAGCTGAAATAGAGATGTTGTCAGTGCTTTAAAGCTGGGGAGTTTGGCAATGCAGTTGATGGCTATTTCCTTTCAGTGTGTGTCTCACAGTGGAGATGTCCTGTGTTCCCCAGCTTGGGAGTTCAGGTGAATTTCAAGAGAAGTAGCTATTTATCAGTAATGTGGGGAGTCCTCATGTGTTGTCCCTCCTGGGGTGTTTTCCTTCTTGAACTGTTATTTACCGCCCACTGCTTTTCTTGCCGTGGGTCCTTCTTTGTTAGAGGAATTGAAGCTGGGGCTGCCAGCTGGGTGCCGTGTACGCACAGAAGGTGCTGTTGTGTGCCGCTTGTTGAGCAGGAAAGCCTGAAGTGAGAGTGAGCTTCCGGAACAGTTCCTTCCCAGCACTCCTGGTCCATAAAAGCTAGCACGGGAGGTGCTGTGTGATTTAACTTCATTGCTTTAATATTGTAGGCAAAGCTCTTGAGGGCCGGTTTTGCACCGTTTGCTCTGTGGATGTGGTCTTCATTGTGCCTGTGCGTATGGAGTTCTAGAGCAGCAATCCTTCCCCTTCTCATGCCAAGTCAGTAGGACACTAAGAATATATTCCTAGGTTCTTTTCATTTGATGTCTTTCCTGCCTCCTTTGGCATCAGGTTTGAGCTGTTCCACTACAGTAATTCTAATCAATCCACCTGAAAAGAATGATGAATCAGAAATAAAAGGTAGAGTGAAGTGGGAGAGGGCAATCAAGGGAATCAAAAGGCTTCTGTCTGAGTAATGACAAAACAGACTGTGATTTTTTTTTCTTGGAAGAGATGGCTGAAGGGTATATTGTATTGCATTGATCAGTTTGTATACCACTTTTGAGAGTGATTTGGAGTGAGAGTTCATCTGTTTATCTTTAAAGAAAATGTTCAGCAGGTGGTCTATCAGACAGAAAGATCCACATCTTTACAGGGATACACATGTTTTCTGACAAAAGGACAGTTTTCTGCTGCCTGTGGGGATATGTTAGACTCAATGAACCTCATCCCAGTCACACTGGGCACAGGGAGTGGATAATATGGACAATTACAATTTCACTGTCAACTTACAGGGTGAGGGACATAGCATTTCCTTTTTCACTGAACAGTTTCATGCTTTGGTCTGGGACAGAGTATCTCTTGTTCCCACAGAGCAGAGGCATCTCTTCCTGTTGCAAATACATGAGGAATGATTCAGGGAATCACAGCAGGAATGTCCTTCAGGACTGTGGTGCTTTTACTCCTTCCCCTTCTGTTTTGGGTGAGCTGGTTGCAAAATAAGATTCCAAAATCAACAATTACTAAATGGATCTTCTTTTATTGGGACTTGAGAATCTGAGAATTGTTTTGTCGTACAGTGATGTTGCTGTTCTAGATCATTAACTGCCTGCATCATGCAGAGGTACAGGCAAGTGAAGTTGGTGGAGGGAAGGCGAAGGTGAAATCTGCACTGGACTTTGGAACCACTTAAGGCAGCTGTTCTCAGAGTCATTTTGAGTCATAGTCAAGAGCTGCTTTGAATTTTCCTCAGTGGAGCCTCCCTTAAATGCATGAGGAGCACTGGCTGAAGGGTCTCCAGACTCGCTCTGTCCGTGTTCAGTGAGCAGTCCTGTGCCGTGTCCAGGGATTTCATCACGCTGGGGCTTGCCCTGATCCATGGAGATCTCTACCTATTATCAGTATCTCTATCTACTGATAGTATCATTGGGCAGAGTTTTATTACAAAACTTGGTCTTGTTTGACTTGATTGAGAGGAGTTTGACAAGATTGAGAGAGCTTCTTGATTGCAAGAAGCTGATGAGCCCGGCCAGTGTGGCTCAGGGCAGGTCATGACAGCACCTCTGCTCGAGTTGGGGGTTAGTTATTGGCAGGATCTGCAGTACAGCCCAGGGAAAAAGAGGTGTGCTCACCTGATGTAACCTGGAGTTCCCTGGAGTTCCTCCATATCTGTCAGGTCCTTTAGGATGGAAACTTAGCAGAGGAAGGCACCGTTCTAATCTGGATGCTCAGTTTCATTGTGCTGCTGGCTGAGCATTATAAACTTAATGAGTTTAACCTTCCACTTTCATTTTCCTAAGGAATCTTCTGTTTACAGGATCTTAAATTACAATGCTGTATTATACCAGCTTGCCTGATCTGCTTGCCATCCCTCTTCCCTTCTTCTTTTCCATCTTGCTTTGTTCTTTCAAAGAACAAGCCTCACAGAAAGCAGTGGAGGGAGGCAGCAAACAGGGAACAAATCGGCATTCACAGATTTTTAATGAATTTCTGCAGCTGGGTCTGAAACTGGAAGAGCTTTCTGGGGAAACACAGATAACAGAGAGCCCTGGAAATAGCCAGGTTCTGAAAGCGTGAAAAATGGCAACAACAGCCTTGAATGTCAATGCTTGTTGTGCTTCTGAGGTTTCATTGTAGAGTAATGTAAAGCAGCTGGTTTTGCCATAATTTGCTGCATTTTGCTGGGCCTAAGAATAAACACAGAGACTAAATTATTTGTGACTGATGCTTTAATGTCCTTGGAGTTCAGTGGTCAGGGAGCTGAACTGAGTGTTCGTGATAGCACAGTCATTTCTGATTTATCAGCAAATTTAGGTCATTTTGAAAGTGGGAGTTTAAACAGTAGTTGATAACAGCAACACTTTGGACCTACTCTGCTTTTAAGTGTTAATTGGATGCCAGATTGCTGACATAGGTGTGATCAGATTAGTTCCGTGGGTGGAACAGCAGAAATGCTTTGTCAGGATTTTATACTTATGGTGGTTAATGTGTTGTTTTGTCCTACTGTCAGCTTAGCTGCTGTTGTCACTTCAATAAATATAAATATTTTTATAAAAACCCCTCTTCTAATAAACAGATGTTGTTGAGATGGATGAAATAAAAAGTCTTAGTTTAAATTTTGAACCTTATTTGGAATAAGCTGGGCACATGGTGCTTTTCAGGAAGCAGTGAAGTCTGTCAAAGTCAGCAAGCTTTGACCTTTCAGAGGTGAGCAGTAGACTGGGATGTGCTGCTCGGGGCTGAAAACGAAGATATTATAAACCTGAACTTCCTTTAAAAGTCAGCTGAAATGTTAAGGCTGCAGTCTCCTCCCCTGGTTGCTTCAGCAGATTTCTCACATATTTTCAGCTGCAGGTGAATTGCATGTGTCCAGTATTAAGTGTTTTACAGCTGCCTGTAGGCATTCCTAGTCAGGTATATTAAGCAGAAGAAGTGAGTTGTATGCCTAGCAGGGAACTTGGAGATCAGAAAATCCACGTCCTCGTGTCCTGTGCACCCCTGTGAATAGGTCTGGGTCAGAGAATCTGAGACACTTCTGATACCAAGGTTATTTGACCTCTTCAATTTAGACTGTCCAGGGGCTTTAAAGTACCTTTGCTCTCCGGGCAGGAGTAGTCTGTGCACAATTAACTGTACTTGCAGCTGATTGTACCTGTGGATGGATTCTGCAGCTTTTCAGAGTGATTGTGCAGGAGGTCTGGCAATGGGGTTTGGGATGCTGCAGGTTTTGGGATGCTCTGGAGGCTCTGTTTCGACCTTTTCCTTGCTTCCAGCTCAAGGCTCCCCTCCACGGGAAGTGATGAGGGTGGTCAGAATGATGTTGTCTTGCTTCAAGTCAAGGACTCAACAGCCAAGAAGGAAAACACTACTAAATTAAATATAAAAACTAGAATAACTTAATTTTGGGGATCACATTCAGACCTCCAGTGAGCAAGTCCTGTAGGAGTGTTACAGTATAGTGTATTAAAAGTAATTATTTCATTATAAATAGTATATTAAATCATGTGTTTTCCTGTTTTCCATCTGTCAACCAGTTAAAGCTCTGAGGCTGTCAGGCTGAGCAAGCTTGAAGATATTTTTGAGCCTTCTTTTGAAGGTTGTTGTGAAGGTGTCTGGCTCTGTAGTTGGAGTTTTAAAAATGCACAATGAAATTTGGGCTCTTTAATGAGCACAAGGTATTATTGATAGAGCAGGTGACTGCAGATGGAGGGTGCTCAGCTAAAGCCACTCAGTCAACCCAGTTCTTCAGACAGAGCTCCCAACTCCTGCCCTTTGGTTTACAGCTGTTGTTTATTTAACCTACTGTAGATTATTGTAGTTTATTTCCTGAAAAGGTGTTAAATGAAGAGCCTTTAGCTGGCCCTCTGTTTCACAAGGCATACTATGCCCTTAAAGCTTGCTGTCAGCTGACCCCAGTGCTCAGGCTGTGACTCTGGGAGCTCTTCTCCAGGGAATGCTCCTTTTGTGCCAGCTCTTGCTCAGGTGGTGGTACCCAAGCTGCAGACCCGCCTCAGGGCTGGGTAGCTGGTTCATTTTGGAGTCCCCACAGCATGGGCTGAACTGCTGCTGCAGGTCAGGGCTGCTTGCTCAACAGCATGGACAGACTTGCACTTGCTCTGTTGAGGTTGCTGCAATTTAAGCATAAAATTTTGCCCTGGTGAGGCTACAGCTTCTTGACTGTGGGTTGAAGGGGATGACTGATGTAAGGGGAAAAACCAGGTGCCCATAAAAACACTATGGGAACCTCTCTAAACCTGCTTTGATTGGGTTTCCTCCAGTTACCTGTTTTCATTTTCTCCTTTGCAGTTAAAAACATCTCTTTTTCTTTCTTTTTTTTCTACTTCCTATTTTTTTTTTTTTTTAAGCTCGGGAGCTTATTGTGCTGAAGGCTTTTATTTAGCAAGGCACATGATGAAATGACAGCATCATCTCTCAGTGAAGTGCATGAATATTTCTAGCATAATGCCCACAGTGCCATCAAGGACACACTTTGCATTTCGCATGCTTGTTTTGGTCAGCAGTTCAGTGCTGAGTAAGCAGAGCACAAAGCACAGGGGGCAGCCAGGTTGGTGAGCTACAAACACCTCCAGAAACTGGGAGAAATTCTGAGAAATGATGGTGGTGTCCTGGCCAGCACATCTAGTCTGCTTTGTGAGAAGCAGCAGGGATTTTAAGAGTGAGCTTTAGGAGAGGGCTGTGGGCACAGCAAACCTTACATCTTGCTTGGTGGTTCTGTCGCAATAGCTGGGCTTTCACAATACTTACTGGAAAGCTTTATTTTCTGCTTGCATTGTCTAAACACTGAGCACCAAAACAATGTGATTTATGAAACTCAATGAATATAAAGCTCATTCTCTATTAGGTCTTAATCATATGTGGTTGTGAATCAGCAGTGAAGTAGCAGCTGCTGTGAAGATTATCTAATTTCTTTCCTTGTTAGTATTTAAAACTCTCCAGGCTTAGTGAGCTTCCCACTTACTCGGCCTCCACCTTCATTCAAATTACACTTCATTGCTGTTCATTCTCATCTGTTCCATAGGCTGTGTGACACATTCTTCCCTTGCACGTGGCTTTACTGGTGTTGGAGTAGTGCAGCATTTTCTCCTGGCTGTTTGGGAGCAGCAGGAAGGCCTCTGGTGCCTTCAGTTTTGCAAACAAACCTTGAATAAGAACACAAAGGTGAAGGATTTTAGCCTCCTCCCGCATCCAGAGCTCTCACAGAGGGACCTGCTCTGTAGCCTAAAAGTACTTTTCATGCTCATGTGACTGATTTCAGCTTACCCTTTAAAATGAAGATTACTGGATGAATAAGTTAAACTAGCCCTGCTGTGAGACTTGTATTTATTCTCCGGCAGTCTGGTACTTAAACAAATGTTAGAAAGAGGTCCTGAGATGGTGGCCTGCAATCCAAATGCACATTTGTGGTGCCATAAAACAGTGAGTAGCTGACTTTGTGAAGAAGGAGCACTGAGCTGTACACTTACTGTTGGTGATGCAAAGTGTCTTTCTTTTCTGCCACTGCCTCTCAAGGAACATCTGAGCTGAAAGCATCCACCCATGAAAGTGGACTGCTTAGTGCTGGGCACTTCGTGGTACAGATCCTTTGTGAAGTCATTTGTTTTACCAAAGACATGGTTTTGATGTGATTCGGTGTAAATGCAGTCTCTGGCTTCTTTTGGCTTTAATTACTGAGAACTTGTTGCTACCAGTGAGCTGTGCTCAATCTGCTCTTGAGCAGGAAACTCATTAGTGTGAGCACCGAGGGTGGTGAGGCACAGGGCACTGATAGAACAGAGATGCTCCCACTCACACACTCTGGGATGCAAGCCTGAAATCAGGGAATGTCTCCTGGGCTGCAGAAGAAGTGGCAGCTGGTAAAAAGTAAGCTTGAAAACCAGGAGTAGCTTTCTTAATCCCCCAGTGCCTGTATTTTACCTACTGAAGCCCAAGCACAGTTCATATTTGTTTGTTGGCTTGCCTGTAAGGAATGAAAACAATACAGCTTAATCTTTAAAATATATCTTGGAAGAACAAATCTGACAGGTATGTCTTCCCACTGTAAACAGGAAATGGGATCTGGATTTCTTGTGCAAATTACCTTTGACAGTTGTTTCTAAGCTAGTGCTTTCAAAAACCAATAAATTATTTTTTGTCCTTGTTATATTAATAACTCAGCCACTTGACAGATGTGATTATATTGAGGCCTGTAAAGGACATTACAAAGGGCTATCATATTAAAATAAAACTCAAGTGAGAAATAGGAAACCAAATTCTATTAGGCCCTAATTTTACACAGTAATTAAGAATCCTTGACCTCCCCCATTCCACTCATCTATTAGCAGTACGGATGGCTAAAGAGCAACAGAGGATATCAGCCCTGCTGCTAATTTTAGCCCAGTGCCCGGGGTGTGTGCCTGTGTGTGCATCAGCAGGGCCATGGATGCAGCTCCATCGGAAACAAATCCACACGGATGGGCCCCTTGGAGGAGGACTCTGGCCATGTCCAGCTTTGGCAGCATCTTTGAATGCTCACAGTGCAGGGCTTGGTGATCCTGGAGGTGATGAGGATAAGAGATCCCAGCATAAGATGGACTCACGGTGCTGTGCTGGTCGAACTCGCTGTGTGGTGGGCTCAGCGTGCAGCCCTACTCCTCAGAGGAGTCACAGTTAATCAGGATGGGAGAGAATCACAGTGAAATATTAGAAATTTCCAATTTCACCCTTCAGGAGGCCAGCTGGTCTGTTCACCTGCTGTGGCAGAAATGCAAGAACCAGAAGGGCAAAATAGAGAGAAGCTTCAAAGTGGCCAAATGGCAGCTGCATACAGGCTTAATAAAGATTATTGGCAACTGTCAGGCCCAGTATTGGGGGTTAAGGCCCAACATTAAGGAGTTAAAATGAGATTTGTGAGGGCTGTGAGTGCAGAGTGGGATCATGGGTGTCCAAAGGAGTGCCTTAGAGGACTGTTAGTGGCCCAGGAGCAGGAATGGAAGAGGCTTGTCTGTGCCTGATGCCACATCTGAAAGCACAGGGTCAGCATCTCTTGCATTCAGCACCTGCTGAAGAACAGTCAACTTGCACACTTCCAGCTCCAGCAACATTCTGAAACTTTACCCTTGTCCTCCTGGGTGTCTGCAGGTAGCCCAGTGTAGGTGGAAAGACGGAGAACACTCTTGGCAAGCCATCAGAAAGGTCAGTGTTCTTTAATCGGCAGCTGTGACTTAACCAGCTTTTTCCTTTCCATTCATAAGACAGGGCATGGAGGGATTACCAGTCCTATACATAGCTTGCTCTTAGCTGTGTCCTATTCTGCTGAGAACACTTAAGAGCTGTGTCAGCCTTGGGGCTGGGGATCCCACTGCGGCTTGTCCAGTGTCCACCCTCTGCACAGAGTTTCAATGGGACCCTGGCAGGACCAGAAGAGGACAGCTCTGAAGCTGGAAGCACTCCAAAGTTGGGTTTCTTCAGTGGGAGATCCATCAGAAAGGATAAATGTGTGGGCTAGCTACCGCTTCCCAGGGCAGGAGTCAAAATGTCGCTCTGAACATAATTTGTTGGGGGTTTTCTTCTGAATGCAAGGGTTTTTTGTGGGCTTTAAGTGCATGTTCAGCACGTAAGGGATTTGGCAGTGCTGTTGGATTGTGTGAGCCCATGTGTGCACATGGAGATAACCAGCCAAGGCATAATCCAGAATTCCTCTACTTGATAGCCCCTTATCTCTGGGCATGTGCTGTGTGTGTTTTCACTCTTGGTGGCTCCCTTCGAGGCGCTGGCTGTGTAAACACAATTGCTGTTTGTCATGGTTTGGGAGTGTCCTGCCTTGGCCTTTATTGGCTTCTGAAATAAAAGGCTGGGAAGAACCCAAAAGTGAGCTCCTGGTCAGGGTCATACAAGCACCCAAATCTTCTGTAGCTTGTCAGGGCAATGGCTGGTGCTGGCAAACAGGCACATTTGAACTTTCTTTAGGATGCTGTTGGAATTACAGCCAGCTCTGTGGAGTCCATAAACATTTTAACATTGTATATTTCAATGTCTGATTGTCAGGTCACACAGGGGTAAGGGTGTGCATAAGTTAACTCACAGCGTACGTCAAGATGTTGGTATTCTTAGCATTTAGGTTGCTTTTGGCAACAAATGCATTGTGTAAACTACTTAAAATCCTTTGAGTTCCGTGGACCGTAGCAAGAAGTGTTATCCTCAGTGAAGCTGCTTAGCATGGGATAGGTGACTTGACATTTTTTTTATCATCAAGGTCAGCAGTCACTGGAGTGAGCCTGTGCAGCCTGTTGTGCAAATGTGAGATGGCTGCATGAGAAGAGCACTCAAACTAAAACCAGTATATATAGGGGGGTGTGTGTGTGCATATAAGTGTAGATTACTCAAAAAGTGTTAAATTTTGTTGTATTCTCCGGGTACTGCGCTAGTGACTCTCGGAATGTGGTGATGGTGCTGTGTTGCTATAAAACATTGGCTTGGGCTTACAGACTGTTTCAGGTACTCTGGATTAGTGAGAATTCTTCACGTACACCCCATTTTGAGGTTTGAAGGAGAGTGTCTGGCTCAGCGTCAGGGATTCCTCCAAGGTGACAGCTTCACTGAGGGCAGAAATTATTTACAAGTGTAGCTAAAAATGAAGTTTCCTGTTGGCAGAGTGGGGATGAGTCATTGTGGTTCTGACTCAAGGGGTGGGATCTTCTCTTCACTGCAGCAGGGTTTTACTTCCAGATCTGCTCTCGGAGCAGCAGGTTCAGGTGTTTGTCACTCTTGTCCCTGTTACTGAGAAAACAAGGGGGTATTCAGGAGATGTAACACCCTGGATGAGTCTGCACCCTGAGGTTAGGCATGAGGGTCTAGCCATGGCTCTCCCAATCCATCCTGTTACTCACTCCAGCATCCTTTTACAGAACTACATGCTGTTTATGTACCAGAGCCCACTGGCATTAGCTGTGTTTTTCCTTTGCTTGCCGTACATGGCGTCTTTCTGTCTGCATCCAGCCAGGTCTCCCCCAGGAGGGAAAGAAGGCTGTGAATGTTACCAACTGCTTTGGAGCCAGGAGGTTTGCAGTCACCTCCTCATTTCATGAAGAGTTTCATACTGCATTTTAGATTCCAAATTAGACTGGGTAACCAGGTATATGTGAACGTGTTAAATGCTCCTGTGCAATTCTTGCTGAAAAGCAGAAAACCAATAATAATTTTAAAACTGAAGTGGTGGTGGAGGGTGTTGAAGCTGTGCCAGGAATGTTCTCCAGTCGCACCTTAATGGCTGTTGATTTGTAGGAGGCAGTCTCTAGCAATCCTGAAGGTGTTAGTCCTGTGGGAGGGTTTGCCTCCCTTGTGTTTACAGAAAGGGACACTAATTTTTCATCCTCCTACCTGTTTGAGTTCTGGGCTTTACTTTCTTTTAAGAGTGCCTGAACAGTGCTGCTGAGAGTCTACTCTGCTGCAGTTTCAAGTTTGATTTTTATTTTTTTTTTGCCAGAAGTTGGTCTTATCAAACTTTTGTCTCATGTGCTGCTTCTACATTGACTTCCACAGCAGAATTGCCCATTAGTTGAGTTCCTGTGTCACTTGGGAAGAAAACCTTGGACTTGGAACACACGTGGCTTGTTCTAAAATTGAAGCACAATGTATGCTTAAACAAAGGCAGAAAATATGGAATCTGATAGTTGTAGTGTCAGCGTTTTGCTGGTGGCAGTTCAATCTAAGTGCATTGTTCCTATGAAAATTGCAGTCAGACTTGCACAATTCATTTGTAAATCTCTACCAACAAAGACTTGACTTGGACAATAGTAATGTATCTTACTTTGGCAAAGTCTATTTTTTTTTTTTTTGCTTGAACGTAATATCCTATTACTGTTACACTAACTCACATGAGTCCTACTATTATTCTTGCATCTTCCATTCTGGGACTTCACATGGGTGCCAAATACTTTTTGCTTCCTCTAATAACCCTCTCTATTGTTTCTCAGAGAGATCTGTCAGTTTTATTGAGCTGCCGTCACAGACTCTCAGTCTGCTGGCTCCTGCAGCTGGAGACAGCTGTTCTGAATGGAGAATGCATACAGATGTGCGGTCATCATGCAGATATATCTGTATCTGAACTTAAACTGATATAAAATGACTTATTCCCCTGCCTTGATGGGGGGAACTTTTTGTGACATTCTTGTCAGATTTTAAGTGAGTATTTGGAAGCTTTGTAGGTGTTTAACTTGTAGGTAGGCACACTTGTCTGTGTGGCAGATAGTGAATGGTCTTGTTGATGAAGTTGGTTTGAATATGTATTTCAAGGGTCCTACAGGGGGAGACAAGTTCTTGGCCTTTTTAGAAATTTTAAACTCTTAGTTAAGCACTCTTGCAACAAAGCCAAAGTCTAGAAAACCTGCCATGTGTCCTGAGAGCTCATAGATCTGTTGCAGTTTACAAACTCAGAGGCCATGAACTAATACTGTTCACTCTTCGTGGTGTTGTACATTTTGCAGAAGGCGTTTTATCTCCCAGCGCTGCTCTCTAGACTTTTTAGAAGACATAGTGGAATATGCCAGTGTACGAAGGTACTTTTTTTCAAAAGCAGCATTAACCTCAGCTCGTTGCATGCAGTCCTCTCCTCCCTCCACCCTCTTCCACGCCAATATCTGAGGTCCTGCATGCTAGTGCTGCCATCTGATCATACAACTGGCATGAATTTTTCTCAGAACGCTTAACAGATTTGGGTTTTGTTTGTTTTTTCTTTTTATCATTGCAGAACCAAGCATATATCCGGGTCTCCAAGACACAAAAGTTTGAAGAAGATGCATTTCATCAAGAACATGAGGCAGTATGACACCAAGAACAGCAGGTAACTTGTGGAGATCCAAGTTCTCACTGTACTTGTGTACAATAGGAAACAGGATCCAGTTCCATGCAGTAAGACATTTAATATTGGTGGGAATTAGGGGTTGCCCCTGGGGCCTTGTTAGTTTTATCCAGACTGCTATCAAAGGCAGTAGGTGCTCCTATCTGCTACTTTTGCAGCAATACACTGATGATTCTGCCATCCTACTTTGAGGAGGTTAAATCATTCTCTCTTTTTTTTTTCCTCTCACTTTTCTTATTTCTCTCACTTTCCTTATCTCTGGCACACAGCAAGGTCAGAGCTGAGGAGGATTTAAAGAGAATGACTTGGTTTAGCCAAATTCTTGGCTCATAGTTGCTGAGCAGAAGAGAAAGGGGAGGCTGCATTTATGTTTATTATTAATAGAAGTGTGAGGTTTCATCTGAATGTAGAATATTATCTACAGCTTTTTCACAAAGTTTATGTAAAAATTACGTCAATATATATTTAAAGAGAGGCTCCCAAGGTGATGGCAGGTACTGCAGGCTGAGGTTTGATAGAGAGCCCCACGGACCTGCAGGGTCAGCGTGAAACCTCTGCTCTCCTGCTGCTTTCTGAAAAAATGAAATCCATAACAGTGTCTCTGTGACTTGCAGAGCAAGATAAGAAGAGCCTTGTGTTAATATCCCATAGAAAGCTGCTCTGTAACTTCTGGATCTTAATTCATATCCTGATCTTTTCCCATCTGCTTACAGGATAGTGTTAATCTGTGCTAAACGAACACTGTGCGTGGCGTTTTCTATCCTACCTTACGGAGAGGGGTTACGGATCAGGTGAGTCTCTACAACTGCTTTGTGAAATGTCTGCTCTCCTGTCTCAACAGATCTTTTGAAATGAGTGTGGTTGGTGTAGGTCACCTGTTCTGAAGGAAGTGAACCTATTTAACCTGCCATTCACGTGTAAGGACAAGAGCTTGCTATCAGAGCATTAAAACCAGACACTGCCACAGTGTCAGAGTGTTCATTCAAACTCCAAGAGAAAAATAGTGGAAAAAAGAGTCTTTTCTTCCAGTGTTTATTCACATTTTAAAGCACTCCAGTCCTGTGAAATCTCTGAAATCAGCTTTGAACAGATAATGTGATCTGCTGCTGTGTAGGTTTTCTGTACTCCTTAAGTGGTCAGAAATCAACTGTCTTTAGAGCCACAAACAATGGTGTCCGCAAAAAAGCACAGGAGTTTCAGGGAAGGGTGCTGCTGCCTTCACTGGAAATCCTCAAGGCTTTATAGTGAATTTACACCTAAATAAGTTTAAGATTCTCTTCTGTTTCTCATGTTTAAGCCATGAATGTCACTATTTGCAGTCCAAGAAAAGCAGAAACAGCTTAGACTGATTCAAACCTTGGACTACATTTTTGTATACAACTGTCTGTATGATCACTTATGAAAAACAAAACCTGCAAACTGGATTTCCCTACATCTTTCCTCAGTCGCTTGTGAAGTTTAAGTCCATTCTGTGAAGGTCTGTTATCTACAAGTGTACCATAAAAACCACTAATTCTCTTCTGGCAAAACAATTGTGTTGTCACTTCTGTCCTGTCCATAACTTATGGACAAAGGAAACGGATGCTTAGTGGTGGGAATTGTATTGTATGCAAATACATGCCATAAAAATAGTTGATGGGAAAATATTCTCCCACATAACAGAAAGGCAGCAAGGTCACTGTAGCTATTTCAGAGCAGTTCTGAGCACAGTGCTGTTCTGCTTGCAAGCTGGCAAGGCAATTTTTCACCTAAAAGCTGAT
>VZRN01003130.1:2016819-2070292 GCA_013397935.1 Dasyornis broadbenti | reverse complement strand
TTTTTGTATTGGAATATTGGTGACAAAGCCACGTGCTGCCATCGCTGACACAGAGATCTGCAGCTTCATTTTTAACTTGTGTGCACAGGGGTTGGAAAATTGCTGTTGAAAGGCAAGTTTCTAATCCTGGAAAACAAGTAATGTAAATCATGTTTGCTGTTAGGTGTTTGAGCGTTAGTGGGCTGGGAATGGTGTGATCTTGTGCAGAAAGACCCTATTAAAAACAGTTTACTTTTGATAGGTAGATGGGTAGAGATTTGTGTTAAACTGAGATGAAATCTGATTCTTTGGTTAATGACCATCTCCACATTTTGAAAAGAGAAGTTAAAAACTAACGCACTCCTGGAGGTGGCATTGAGGAGGTGGCTTGTTTCCACACAGGAGAACTCTGACCTGGTGGTGTTGCTTGGTGTTTACCATGGGAAGCTGGGCTTGCATTTTTTGATAGTGCTCTTTCTTATCTGCATTTAGTGATCTGAAAATGGAAGGACAGAAGCAGCGACATCCTTCTGGGGGAGTTTCAGTCTCTACTGAGATGGTGCTTGGACTAGAAGGAGTAGAGCTGGGTGCTGATGGCAAGGTAAGGACATTGATTTTTTCACCCCGGGACCAATTCATGCTGGGACAAATCACTTAATTTGTACAGTGCTTTGCTATCCATTCTGTGAGAGCTGTGGCTTTTCAGAGCAGTGGAAGTTTTGGATCCTTAGTTTGAAATTTTGGCTTGTGATAATGCTGCTTCTGAGGAGGCTGCTGAAGATTGTGATCACTTCTGCCACAGTTTCTGGAGAATTGATTTGACTTTGCTGTCTGAGGCAAGATATGAGTGAAGTTTTGATAGAAATATGGGTGAAATTTATACTGCTTTAGTTAAATTTATATACTTCCAGAATTTTACTCATGTGATTCTCGCCTTTTTTTTTTGCCACCCCACCAAATTTTCTACAACATTTCATTTTAAAGTTGTGGAAATAAGGCATGCCTCATCCAACTTTTCCCTTCCTCCTATCGCTCAGTTTCAAGGTCCCTATTTCCAAATCCAAATGCCAGAGGACTCTTGAGTTGGAAAATCCTAGATGTCTGGAAACAGTCTTTTCAGTAAATTTCCCCCCATAACCACTACAACTTTCTCTTCTTTAAGGTTGTGTCCTATGCAAAATTCTTGTACCCGACCAATGCTCTGGTTGTTCGCAAAGCTGACGCCTACGGTGCTGTTCCCCCCTGTCGAGGCACTGCTTCCCGGAGTCTTCCTGGATCAAGATACAAACCCGTGACAGCAAAAACGATACCAGCAGCGACAGACCTTGGTAAGGACAGGAGCCAGCTCTGTCATCACAGCAGAAAAGGCACAGATTTGTGTGCGAGAACTGCAAGTGGTCACTGTGTTACTGGGATGGAGGTGCTGCAGCTCATTAGTGCAGTGTAAATGATGAGCCTTAGGACTGACACTTCCACACACTCCTTACATCCTCCACACATCTGGCCTAGTTCTGTTTAGGCCATTCAAGAGGCACAAAGCTTTTGCTTGGGAATGAAAAGTCTCATATTACTCACCAAGAAACATCTGGTGTATGTGGATCCAGGTGGTTCTCCTTGCCTTCTAGCACAGTAACAATGCATAAGCCAAGGAGTTTGTGGCAAGAATCCCTTCTCTTGTGTAAAAGAACAAACCTGTCCACTCTGCTGTCTTTTAGACTGTAGGCAAAAGAATTCAGTCTTGTGCAGGTTTTTTATAGGTGTATTTGTAGATGATGAACTTAGTTTGCACTAAATCTGAAATGGTATGTCAGGCATGTGGTGGGGGAAGGAGTTTGTGTGGTTTATTTAATTGTTTTATTTTGTGACTGGTGCACTTGTGAGATGCAAATGTGCCTGAAGCTGCAATTTGCCTGTACTCTGGGATCTGCCAACACTTAATGTTTGCTGTTTGAAAACTTTTAACAGGGAATTTAAGTTTCTTTATCTTGTGATCCAATGTGCTTTCCTCATTCCCTCAGGAAGTGAAGTTGGGGAAGCTGCAGAGTATGATCCAAATCTTCTGGATGATCCTCAGTGGCCCTGTGGAAAACATAAACGTGTTCTCATCTTTGCCTCTTACATGGTGAGTGACTGGCATACCTGAACAGAGGAGAGACTGAGTCCCTGAAAGATCATCCTATAAAGAGCTTCCTTGAAGAAGAAAAATTCCTCTAGGAAGAAAAAGTTGTGCCTTTTCTCATAATTGATCAGGAAAAACTACAAACAGTTGAGTTTGTGCAGTGAGCTTGTCAAGGCCAACCTGACACCTTCATGTTGTCACTTCTTGTTACCATTTGCTTACTATTTTTTGAAGATTTTGTCTGTAGTTGGGATTCAACATGGTCTGTTACTCTAGGGCATTTCATAAATGTTAAATTGTGAACAATAAAAACTGACTGGTTGTCTGTCCTGTTCACAAGACAAATGATAAATTTTGCCTCTTGTGTTTCAGACTACAGTCATAGAGTATGTGAAACCCTCGGACCTTAAAAAGGATATGAATGAAACCTTTAGAGAGAAGTTTCCTCATATCAAATTGACACTGAGCAAAATTAGGAGGTAAGAAATAAGCCTTGAATAAGGAGAATATCATCCACACTGTCTGAGGCTGCACTTGTATGGAGCAAATACTACATCTATTAATAGCATATATGATTAAACACTAATCTCCTGTTGTCAGTTGAGCTGACTGTAGGATGACAGCCTTGTACAGGAATGTTTAGGATGCTGAGAAAGGGTAACAGTTGGTTTTCATAGTTCCACCTAAAGGGTTTTGTGTCACCAACTGTGGTGTACTAACACTAGGAGCCAATTAACAGTGCGGCAGGATTAGCTTTGAAACAAACCCTTGTAACCTGATTGCTTGGCTGCAGTGCAGTCCCACTCAGCTGGATTGGCTTTCTGGGCCCTCTGGCTATTTTTGCTTTTCAATTACCAGACTCACTGATGACCATGGACTCTAACAAGATTGTAGGATAAAGTGTTAGATCTAGGGAGTCTTGGTAAAGAAAAGCTGTTTGTGAAGGTTACACAGAATTTCTCATCCTTCAGTAAATACATCTTGTCTCTCCTCAGCAAGATGCACTGTTGCATGTTCACAGAGCTGTAATCTTGCTGGTGTTACAGGGAGATTAATACAATCAGAGCCTGCTGAAATAGCCACCTTAACCATGATTCTGCTGAGTCACCAGGGCCAGGTGTAGCTCAGCTCCAGGGGAAGGTTTGCTTGGGCAGTCTGTTCTGCCCGAGTCCTGCATGTCCCCCTTTGCAGCAGTTCACAGCAGTGTGTTCGTGCAGAGATCATGCAGGTGCAGCATGGATGGCAGCCCTGAGAGGTACCATCCACCTCCAAGCCTGCCTTAATGCTGAGGTGAAGGGCTGGCTGTGTGGCTGCCTTCCCGCTCACACCTGGCTCTTACACAAGGTGTGTAGTAGACAGGTCTCTACGCAGCAACTGCTGTCATCTGCAGGGCCCTGATGTGGTTTTCTGTAGGTCAGAGTGGTTCACTCTTATGATATGAATCACAAACCAGTTTGGGAGCCCAGAAGGAATCCTACAGCAATAGCCTGTGTGTCAGTGAGGCAGCTAAGCCCTGGTGTTTATGGGCAGATGAGGAGTTGTGCTGCCACAGTGGATGTTGTCAGCCAGGTGAAATCAGTTTGTGCATCAGCACCAGCTTGCTGCCAGCTGCGCTTTTCCACTCTAGGATAATACTTGTCAGGGTTTTCCAAATAGGAGTCTTGCCCATATGCTCCTCTGAGTTGCTGTGCTGCAGTATTTCTACAGCATTTAATAAAATCTGTCATGTCTGGGGGGGTGTCTTTTCTCCTATTCCCAGTTTAAAGAGAGAGATGAGAAACCTGAGTGAGGAGTGCAATCTGGAGCCAGTGACTGTGTCCATGGCTTATGTTTACTTTGAGAAGCTTGTCCTCCAAGGCAAACTCAACAAACAGAACCGCAAACTGTGTGCTGGTGCTTGTGTCCTGCTCGCAGCCAAGATCAGCAGTGACCTCAGGAAACACGAAGTTAAACACCTAATAGATGTAAGTACTATGAGCCTTGTTCCAGCTGTTATCAGAACCTCCTCCCTAGCTCATAGGCAAAGATAAAAGCCAAAGTTTTCAGTGGCACATGCTTGCATGGAAGACCAGCTCTTTCAGCCAGTTTTCTGTCTCATTAGAGTTCTTCCTTGCTTTTTTTTTTAAACTCATTAAAACTATCCGCCTGGTGCAGGCTAGTGTCTTACTGATCCTACAGTAAAGTTATTTTTGCACTCGCATATGTTTGCCTGAGAAGCAGAAACTGTTGTGTGGGTGTCACAGCTGAGCTGATAAGCTGGTTTACTTCTCTGATCTCTGGCAACATGTTTTGATTCTGAAGATACAGCTCAGGGCACGCATCACTGACTTAATCTAATAATGCCTTGAAATCACCTGGATTAACTGATTCACCCCCTCCTTTGTTCTGTTTTGTTATCACTGTCATAGAAACTAGAAGAGAGATTCAGATTCAACAGGAGGGATCTCATTGGTTTCGAATTCACCGTCCTTGTAGCTTTGGAACTGGCTCTGTATCTCCCTGAAAACCAAGTTTTACCTCATTACAGACGGCTCACACAACAGTCTTAACCAAAGCTCCATCCCAGCCAGCATCCAGCTGTGCTGGGAGCACATCCCAGGATGCTGCTGGTGGAGGTGCCACTGGCTCCAGCTCGTTGGGAAGGCTGCAGGGTGTTGGGAACTGTCGAGGTCTATGGACACAGATGCCAAGTCTGGGGGATGGTACGAGAAGAGTTATTGAACTTTTGTTTTCTTTTGGACATTTAAAGCACAAATATTCACCAGTCAGCTGTCATGGCTGCTTATTATTCCTTATTTATCTTCCTGGTTTTACTAAAACTGTTCTTCCCTATGAAGAATACTATGGTATTGGTTCTTTTACTTTTGTTTTGTTTTAAGCCTTTATTGTATTCCTTGAACTAAAGGAACATCACTTCCATTCCAGTGCACCACAAAGTTCAGATGTTTCTAAGAACCTTCTCACATTTTTACATTAATGAAATGCATACTTTATTTTTTTAAAGATGTGCCTAAAACCGGCTGGTCTGGTACCAGTGCTTTTTAAGTTAGTTCTGTTATTTAGTGGGGAATCCTGAATTTGTATAGCCATTTATTCTTTACCTGCATTGGCCTTGCATACCAGGAAAACAATTCCAGTATATCTGCACTAATAATATACCGGACATCTATTCTATGATCTATAAGTAGCGAGGTTGAAATTACTCCTTTTCAGTTTATTTACTATAAATACCTTAAGAACATACATTTTACTTAAGAAGGAAAGGTGGTTTAAAAACCTGTCATGAAGTATCACACATTGAACGAGGTAGCTGGGAAGTGATTGCCGTCCTAATTCACTCTTGAATGAGGTGAGCACTCGACTAAGAGCAATTTGCTGTCAAATGTATCATTTAGGGGTTTTATTTGTTTCACTGTTCCGTAGCCTGAAACAAGCACCTTTTTAGTATGACTGTATTATATATGGTCTTATCTGAGCAAATATGAAGCCAGTAGTTACTGCTGCCAAACGAAGCCAATGAAACAAAGCATGCTCGGTATGTAAAATGCTACTTTTTTTACTCTCTGTTCTTCCAAGCGTTGCATCACTGTGATGGTCCTCATGAAACTGGCATTTCTTGCACATCTGAGCAGCCACTACTGGCTGGTGCCCAGCAGCGCTGTAGTGCATACACTGAGGTTAAACAACTTCTCTGCCCATTGGCTATTCCTTCCTTTATTTTTTACAGTATCCAGGTTGGGAATGAATTCTTGATTATATGTGGAACCTTCTGTGGTATTGGCTCTTGGGTTTATTTTCTGAAGCAATATTATCCTACAAGTTCCTGTGTCTGTTCGCAAGGAGCAAAACTGATACTTGGTTATTCTGACTGAGAAATTTGTAATTTAAATTTGACTCCTAAACACTAGACTTCATGCTGAGGTCAGGGACTTGCTATCCAATATGTAAAGTAATGTAAATTCCTGTTCCTTGTATTAAATATTGGTCGTAGCCAAAACCAAAGCTGAACTTTGCTCTTCAGCTGTGTTTTGTCTGAAGCTAATTTGGCTTCATTAGAATTGCAGCAAACTTTACTGGAGCCCCTTCCTCTTTGAGTGGGGTTCAAAGTGTATTTTTCATATATAATAATTACAGTGACTATCAAATCTTTTGTAACTGTGTTCAGCTGTATGTAGCTTCAGGTTATTTGTGTAAAATTTAATATGCTTGTGGCTTCTCTAACACAGAAGGACTTTCCAGTCTCCAGAAGTGAGGTGGTAGCTAATAGCTTAGACAACAAGCTTGCCAGTTATCTTCCAAAAGGTTTAAAAAAATTGCCTACTAGTTAAACTCTCTACTGAATATAACTGTCCTTGCATGCAGAAATAGTGATGTACTAAACATCTAGTATGTAATGAGCTCCAAGTTAGCAACCTGTGGTGCAGACAGCTGAGGTGGTCCACCACTTCCCAGGGCATTGTGCAGGGGACAGAGGTACAACAGAGCAAAGAAATTTCTCACAGAACAGCTTGATTAATATGAATGAAATCTCAAAGTGTCTTTCTCTGGGAACTTCTTTATTTAGTGTATAAAGAGTTTTGTGTAACAAAATTAACTTTCCTTTCTCACCATCTGAGGGAACAAAACACACTCTGGTTTGCAACACTGCAGTCCCTATTCAGTGGAAGTTTGTCTAGTTTAAGTGGCCATTTGGGCTGTAATTACACTCCCAGAATCAGCAGGTTTACGTCATAAAACCGGCAAGCTTTTGTTTTCTTCCAGGAGAACAAATTGGGATAAAGGAGCATTAAATTACAGAATGCTGAATGTTGTCTAATAGTTATTCTAGAACTTGGCTTGGGCACACACTCGAGTTTGGAAGCTGCTGGGAGCACGGGCCAAGGATGACACAGGGCAGCAAGGGCTGTGCCAGCCTTGTCTGGCAGAGTTTGGGGGTGGGGTGATGCTGTCCAGAGCCCGGGGCTTGTCCACAGGGGTACCTTGTGTGTCTGCGCAGGAACAGCCCTTCTGCAGGGATCCACCACCACCTCCGTGTGCGTTTGCCTGCTGCTTTTCCCGTTTCCAGAGCGCAGCTTGCAGTCCTGTGTGGGAATCTCTCTCTTTTCACTTAAAAGCTGCCACCATGTGGCAAAGGACTATCAGTACCTTGTCTGTTCTCAAACTCAACGGGGGACCCAAAGCCAGACCCAGATCTGCCGGTTTACGTTTGTACAGCCAAACTCCTCTTGCTCTGAAGAGAAACAGGTTTACACCGAGGGAGGGGTCTGGTGCTTTGTGAAGGTGCTGCTGGGGTGGCTCAGCATGAAGAACTCTCTTGAGAAGAGCCTGTACATTTCCCTGTAAACAAAAATTCTCCTGGTTTTGTCATACTCTATTATTTAAAAGTCTGAGTTGTAGCCTGGTTTTGGTTTTTTTGTTTTTTGGGGGGTTTTTGTTGTTTTTTTTTCTTCTGTGAAATTAAGATGCTGTGAAATAAAACCTGTTTTGGTACATGGTTTGTAACCAAATGTCTCATTTTGGAATAATAGAATGGGTGGTGTTGGAAGGGCTCTCTGGAGACCATCCAATCTAACCCTGGTGCTAAGGCAGGTCACATGGAGCAGGTGACACAGGGATGGGTCCAGGTGGGTTTGGAATGTCTCCAGACATGGAGACACTGTCTTCCCTGGGCAGCTGTTCCAGTGCTCTGCCACCTTCAGTGGAAAACTTTTCCTTACATTCAGGTGGAATTTCTTATGTTTTAGTTTATGGCCATTACTCCTTGTCCGATCATTGGGCACCACTAAAAAGTGTCTGGCAACATTTTCTGGCACCCCTTAGATATTAGTATGGATTGCGATCTCCTCTCAAGCCTTCTCCAGTATGGATTGAGGAGATCTCCGCTCAGCCTTCTCCAGATTAACCAGGCCCAGCTCCTGTACAGTCTCTCCTCATTAAGAGAAATGCTCCAGGCTCCTCATCACCGTTGTGGCCTCTGCTGGACCCTCTCCAGGAGCTCGGAATGGTCCTTCGGGTTTGTGTGAGAGTTCTGGGGTGGTCTGGTCATAGCATCATAGAAGGGTTCAAGATGGAAGGGACGGACCTCTGAAGATAATCCAGTCTAACCCAGCTGCCGCGGGTCACCTGGAGCAGGTGCCACGGGAACGCGGCCAGGAGGGTTTGGAATGTCAGAATGTCACCTGAGAGGCCCGCTGAGGTGTGTGGCGCTGTGACCCTCCCTAACGGAGGGATGTTCGGGGGGGTGGTACGACCCCCACACCCCTGAGGGGACGGATCCCGGCCCCTTCCCCCCTCCCGAGCCAGGGCACTCGTTCTAAGCCGTGCTGGAGGCGCTAATGGGACCCTGAGGGGCGGATCCCCCCGGCCGGAGCTGCGCTTGCCCCGCGCTGCCTCCCTTGGGGCCACTATGGCCCGCGCGGTGACGTCACGCAGCCGTGCCGGAAGTGCTCACGTGCCTGTGACGTATTTCCGCCTCCGGCCCCGCCCCTTCCCTTCTGCTCGGCCGCGCGCGAGGTGGGAGCGATGGCGGCGGGGCGGGAGCGGCGGCGGGGCCGGCGGGAGCCATGGGAGCGATGCTGGGGCCGTGGGCGGCGGGGCCGATGGCGGCGGAGCTCCGGGAGCAATGCTGGGGCCCGGAGCGGCGGGGGTGGCTCTGCGGCGGAGTCCGGGCTGCAGGGCATGGCCCCTGGGCCCGGCCGGACTCCCACATCATTTCACGGCGGGGGCAGCTCTGCTCTCTGTGCCCAGCGACAGGACCCGAGGGAAGGGCTGCAGCTGTGTCAGGGAGGGTTAGGTTGGATATTGGGAAAAGGTTCTTCCTCCATTGGGTGCTGAGGCACTGAACAGGCTCCCCGGGGAATGGTCACAGCTAGAACTGCCAGAAGGCTGCCAGAACTCCAGGAGTGTTTCTCAACGCTCTCAGGGCACAGAGTGAATTCTGGGGATTATATGCAGGGCCAGTACTTGGACTTGCTGATCCTTGTGGGTCCCTTCCAACTCGCGATATTCCGTGATTTTTCCAGGTGTTTCTGCTTAGTGCCTCAGCAGGGACTAGGACGAGATGCAGAACGACGCCGGCGAGTTTGTGGACCTTTATGTCCCTCGGAAATGGTGAGTGGGGACCCGAGGGGCCAGGCCAGTGCAGACTGTGCAAAGGGGCTTTTTGTAGCAACAAGTATCTGGGGGGTGGGGAGGGAAGTTTTCTGTCAGTTTCTGTATTTCTAAGTGTCTTATGTAAAGTATACGAAGAAAAGACTAAAGTTGAGTAGAACCTTCTTTTCCAAAACTGTCAGCCTTACACGGGCTAGGGATGCTAAGTTGCTAGTTGGCAACTTAGCATGATGCTGCCAAGTGAAAGTTTCCTTTAAAACTGCATTTTCATTTTCTAAGTACTGAAAGCCTAAACTGTTACTGTCTAAATTTCTTGTGCAGTTTTAATTGGCGTGTAGATTTGGCTTTAGTAGTTTTTTTTGTTATTGTCACTGCCTGTCTCCTTTTGTTTAAATGTATCTTGTTTTATTCCTTAGCTCTGCTAGCAACCGCATCATTGGTGCTAAGGATCATGCTTCCATTCAGATAAATATTTCAGAGGTAAGTTTATTAACGGAATATGGGGTGAGAGAGCTAAACCTTTAAACTTTTGATAAAAGTTACAGAATTAAACAGCTTGTGATGCACTTTCAGTAATTCAGTAAAGAAAACCACAGCAGACCTTGACTCCTGCAGGATCCCAGTTAATGCACTGAGTTCCATTTAATTTAAGGTCCTTTTGGCATGATTTGGAGTTTTTTTCCTGTTTGTTTATTAGTGTTCAGCTTTCAGGAATTTTGTGGACATTATGTTCCTGTGGCTTGTGAGCTATAGAGCTTGATTTGGTTCTTGAATGGGAGACCGCAAGGCCACACTGCCATATCTTTTTAAAAACTGATTATCTTTAGTTATCTGATTAAAAAAAATAATTTTAAAAAACGCCCTGGTTGTGATTTCCTGTAATTCTTAAGGCAAATACTTTGCTTATTTGTCATATTTAATTCCTTCGGTGATCCCTATTTCAAAGGATAAGAGATTAGCAGAACATGGAACCTGGTATTACTACACTGTTAAATTTCATGATTTATATTCTTTAGTCTTTTTTCCTGTTAAATTTCTCATCAGGTGAAGAAAGTGAGGCAAAGCTTGTCTCTCAACTTGAACATTTTCCTATCCACGTAACAAGTCTGTCCCCTTCCCCCTTCAGTTCAGTTTTCCATGATATGACCTTAGTTAAAAGAAACAAATAGCAAAGGCAGGAAAATCCGGAAGTCAGCTTTACATTGAGCTTTTCCATTTTTCCAGAACTCAAATATGTTTTTCTTGTAGCTGCCATTCCTTGTCAATTTGTGTGATTGCTAAATTTTATAGCTGCACTCTGTAATAAACTATAAATTTGCTGTGCGAAGAGCATTGTAGTTGAATTTCTAACGTCACTATTTGCACTGAGATGTTGCGGTTTGTTTTGCTGCAGTTTTTAACTTTCGGTGCTTGGCAAGTGTGATGTAAGAGCATGAAACGTTGTAAGAATCTGTGTGCAGCAACTCTGCTGTGATTGCAGGTTGACAAGGTGACAGGCAGAGTGAACGGCCAGTTCAAGACCTACGCCATCTGCGGCCCAATCCGGAGAATGGTGAGTGCCCTCCTGACCTCCAGAACTCCTGTGCTGCTTTTTCTCATCTTTAGTCCTTAATTAGATGTCTGTCTGGCCCGAAAACACAGTGTGCCTGCAGCTCGTTTTAGAGCAAGAAGTGTTTTGGGGATAATGAAGGCAGAGTGAACAAATTCATAGAATCACAGACAGGTTTGGATTGGAAGGGACCTTAAAGATCATCCAGTTCCACCCTCTGCCATGGGCAGGGACACGTTCCACTGTCCCAGGTTGCTCCAAACCCGGTCCAACCTGGCCTTGGACCCTTCCGGGGATGGGGCAGCCACAACTTCAATGGGCAACCTGTGCCAGGGCCTTGGATTACTTGGAATAATCAATTTCTTCTGGAAATGTGTATATTTTTTTAAAAAAGTGAAGGGTGTAAGTGATTTTTTAAGTACTAATCCTGACTTTTATCTGTTGTTTATAATTGCTGGAGATGATACCACCGTGACTTAAAAGATGGTGTGAGGAGTTCACCACAAGTCCATTTATCCACAGATATATGTTGTTAATGCAAATGCATATTTTTATCCAGTGAAAGCTATTTCTTACCCTTAAGGATAACCAAGAATTAACAGTTTATTTTGAAAACACTAATCTGCATTAACTGCTGCAGCTGCCTCTTCCACGTGTGTCAGCAATTATTTGGACACTTCAGAATATTTTCCTTTTTCTTTTTACAGGGTGAATCAGATGACTCCATTTTACGTCTGGCAAAAAATGATGGAATTGTTTCCAAGTACGTGTGTTTATCTTCTGCTCTAGCTCTTACAGGGGGAACTTCCATTCCCAAATCCAGCTTTTAGGATGACAGTGTGTACATTGTATTTCTGGAATGATTACACAGTTAGTCAAAGATACTTACTTGAGCTATTGAAGCAAACAGATTTGTAACAATGTTTATTTCATTTTCTTCCAGGAACTTTTAACTGAAGAAAATCCAATATGGAGCTTGTGAAATAAACAGTTCAAACCTACACTATGCTGTGTCTTTTGTTCAAGCCGTAAATATGGGTGGATTAGTCTTAAAAGACTTAGAATTATGTCTTAAAAATATACAGATTCTGACTGTAAATTCTTACAACAAATCAGCTTGTAAAGCAATGGAATGCCAGAGCTGAATTTCAAGGATTTCCCCTTTATTCTTGGATTCACCGTTACTGTGCTTTTCTGGGTTTGCTAAGTTCTGCAATGGTAGCACAAGTCCTTTTCTCTCTATAATGGAACATTTGCAATGCAGCAATCTGACTGAGCTTGCTGCTTTTTCACTGGAAAAACTAAGGGGATTCTTGTTAGGATACAAGAAAGGGTCTGTCCTTTCTTCCCAGTGCTGCTTTTGTGTTGGTAGATTCTGTTTGCACACACCAGGTTTATTTGTCAGTTTGTGAATATCACTTAAATACGATGTCACATACGGGTTTGGGTTTAAAATAAAGTAATAGGATATGACTTGTATGGAAAATTTCCATTGTCGGCTGCGTGTTACCAGTTTCACAACACCCACAGCTACACAGGGGCTGTCCTGGTGGTGTATCCTGACCTGCATGTGCTCAAGCATTACTCAGAGGTTATATCCAGATTACACTGTGTTCCCTGCTGTGATCATCTCTGGGTTAACATGTGCAGTTGTCCGTACTCGAATCCTCGTAAAGGCCCTCCCAGAATTCTTCCAAGTGATAGAGGCTGTTTGGTGATACTTTCCTGTTTATGCTGCAAGCTGTCACCATTGAGAGGGGGTTACCATGGGCTTTATTTCTGACTTGTTTGCAAGTTACCGTGGGTGCATATGCGGGTGTGGGAAACAAGGCTCAGGCCTCTCCCAGGACAGCCTGGAACCAGGGATGCTCTTGCCTCTGGACTAAAGAGAGTGGCTGAACTACCCACGTGTAGTATCTTTCTCCTTACCTGTATTTTTCTTAGACATGTCAAAGTGCAGCGTATCTGTTTGGAAGATCACGTTTTGGCACCATGGATATTACTGAATACAGCAGAGCAAATCAAGGCCATGTTAATGTGTAGTTAAGTGTGGTGTGGTTTTTTAAATTCGAGTAATTTGTTCTCAAATCACAAAGTTAAATTACTTTGATTTAGAGTGTAAGCTACTGTACAGATACAATGAAATTCTCAACTAAACCTTTATTTCAGGAGCAGTTTCAGCAGAAAAGTCAGAACTCAACAGGCTCTAAGTCCTTTTCAGCAGAGCCATAACCTGAAACGTCTTTGGCTGCACAGTCTCACTTCCCACTGATAACACTTGAATTTACTACTACTCGTCTGAGCTGATAGAACTTGTAAAAGATAAACTCCTGGATGTTGCAAGTAGGGAGGAACTGGGCTAAAAAGACCAAGAAATGGTTCATGTGGAATTCCTGTTGAACTTAATAATACACAAAGCACATGAGAGAAACCTTTAAAATACTAAAATCGGGGGATGAAAGTTAATCCATACTTTATTTTTGAGCTATTTTCTTCTGACATCTTAGTTAACCATGAAAGATGCATTAAAAAAAGGGGAGGGGGGATGCCAGTGTTAGTTGTGATTCTCCTAGAAATAATTCATTTTTCCAGCAGATAAATCTGTGAAAACAGTTTCTGGAAAGACGAATACAGTCTCCAAACTGGAGAGATTTCAGCTTGGCTCATGTCCAATCCTTATTACTTTCCTTTGTACACAGTAAGAGGAGATAAGTTTTAATTGGGTTTGATGTTTTTTTCTGACATATCTTAAATTAGCTGCTTCTGCCTTGGCATTAGGGTAGAACTTTAAATAAAACCCTTAACTGTTTACTGCTGATAAATGCCTGGTTTACCAAAGATTTTAAATATTGTTGACTTGTTCCTAATCCCCTGAGACTCTGTTCATCCATGTGGATTTCATTGGAATTCCTTCATAAGGCACAGTGAACTGACAGCTTAAAAGTTCAAGATGAACTTGAGGTCTCTCAGATGTCTTTTTAAGCAGTACAACCCCATTAACATTCAGCTGACCCAAATTTACACTTCTGGTTTAAGTATTTTAAGGATTATGTTGTAATTTAAAATGTCCTGTGCTTTGTAATAATGATTGTTGCCATTTGGGTTTTGGAATTTTAAAAAATTGAAACAAATTACTCTCTCATTAATTTCTTGTCAAAATAAGAAATGTTAATGGTGCCATATCCTAAAACAGTTCAGTTGGGAATGGATCAGTGCTGTGCTAAAGGATTCCTGAAGTTCACACCATCATCACCAGCAAGACTGCACGTGAGTCTTACAAAAATTTCTGCAGAATCTGATCAAAGGAAGATGTGTCCCTTTAAAAATCCACTTTCAGTTGCATTTTCTAGTATTGTGATGTAAAATGTTCTTTGTTTTCCTGGAACAGGAATAGTTCAGATGTTCGAGAGCCATGAAAGGGAATGAACTGTACTCGTACTGTACAAGATGGACAGAGTTGCCCTTACATGGTTACATTGCACCAAGTCGTGAAATTCTTTGCTGTTACTTACGAGGACTTGGCAGTGGCATCCTAAAGACATCTGATTTAACTGGGGCTATTTTAGTGTCTTTGGCCAAAATTTTGCTGCTCAGACAAGAGCCTGAAACTCCTGCAAACACCTGGGGGCTTTGGTAGGAGCTTGCGGATGTCTCATCATACTAATTTTTCTTTGTAAACCTTGCCATTCTTCTAATGAGCTACACGGTGCTGAAAAGCTGCTTTAGTGGGTCTCAGCTGTGAGCCTGTTGAGATCAGAGCCCCGGGGCTGGGAGGTCACTGCTGCTGCTGTCGCCGTGGGCACGGAGATAACAGCTCTGATAACATCACCCCTGCTCCAGGAGCCAAACAGGCACAGCCGTGCCAGGGCTGGCAGGGGACAAGAGGCAGAAGCGCTCCCCTGGCTCTGCCCGTGGCTCACTGCACGGAGGAGACTGTGACTCAGGGGAGGGGGAGAAAAGGCCGGGAGCGTCCTTTGCCTCCACGTGTGTCCAGGCACCAAAAGAGTGTTTGGAGCAGAGCTGTCCCACCAGTGCTTTCTGCAGAGGGGAGCCTGGGACAGCTGTGTGGGTTATCATTTATTTTCCCAAAACATATGCTGATGCTGGAGGCTGCTGAAAGCCTACCTAGAGGATTGAGATAATCTAGTTCCACTGGATTTGGCAGCAGTTTTGTTTTCCAGTTGGATGTTATGGAGAGCTGTCTATTCCCAGCTCCTGTTTTGTTCGATTGCTGTCACTCTGAGTGATGCACAGAGACAAATACACCTCTGCTGCAAATATTACTTTGAGCACGTTAAGGGAGGTTTTGATTTTAGTTAATTCATTTATGGCTGTTTGTGTTGAGGCATCCCTAGGGAGGCAGCTTCCCTGTATGTGTGTTGGACTAATCAGCCATGGAAAAAACCAAAGAAAACTAATTAGGCCTCTTTTTTCCTGCTGGGAAACACTATTGTTTAATATCAGACAGGAGTTCTGCTTGGCTGAAACCTCAACAGGAACTGCAGGTACTGAGATTTTAAGAATTAAGAACAATTGATAAGGTCAATGTGGGATTTTTTTTTTTTTAATAAATTATGATGAAAAAGGTATTATTTTAACATCTGTTTTCAGATAGCTCATAGTAAAACTACTGTGACCAGACTGAACCAAGTGTATTTTGCAATGTACACACCTGAGCATCTTAACAAATGAGCAAACTTTACAAATTTGTTAACAAATCCTGTTCTGTGATTTATTTCCACAGGACTGGGACCATGGAGCAGAGCAGGTACGGTGCCTGTTCTGCCGAGGATTGGGGCCCCTTTGGCTGCTGTTTGCAGTCCTGGGGCTGACCACGGCCAGCCGCCAGTGCCCACCCAGCTGCTCCCCATTCCCCCTCCACAACAGGGCAGCAAACAGGGTGGAAAAGCACGTGGGTGACAGCAGGGAGGTCACTTACCAATTACCACCATGAGCAAAACAGGAAAATTCACGTATTGCTTATTAAAACAGAACTGGATTGATAGCACCAGGATTAGTCTGCAGATTGTGGGAGCCCCAGAGCTGTACATACATTATCTGTTAATTCAGGTGCTCCTCCAAGAGGACGGAGGGCAATCCTCGTGCAGGGAGCCAAGGCTCGTGGGGTGTTGATTGGGGGTTCCTGCAGGGATGGAAGAAAGAGTCACACTTGCAGTTTGGTGAGCCAGTTATAAACTGTATGCTGGGACACAGTGCATCTATCAAAATTAAGGCGTTGCTTATCTGGCTCTAAATGCAACAATCTTTTTGCTATTTTCACAGGGCACCAGAGTCCAGACAAGCACTTTGATCCATCCATCAATACCAAAATACACTGCACTGGTGCTCTGGTGTGAAGTTACTCAGGGTGTCTTACTCCCATGAGCTGTATTGCCTGTCAGGTAAGTCAGGATGAGAAAAAAATGCTAAAATACAATGTGTTTTATTTCACAGAACAGTGTTTTCATAAAGCGTTTAGCACAACTCTGTGCGGGTTGCTCATCGAGCTGGGAAATGTGATATTTCATGCTCCAGGCAAAATGTTTCAAATGTCTGAGGCTGAACAAAAATAGCACTTCAAAATAAATTGGGTAGTGCACAGGGGAGGTGGCAGAGATCATTACTTGCTGCTTGTCCTTCTTTCATTCAGTTCTTTCCCCTACAAGGGCTAGAAAGGCTGGGAATTTAATTCTCCCTTTGACCGGTTTGAGGCTAAAAGAAAGGGATTTACACGCCTGATTTCTGTTCTGGCCAATGGAGCCATGCTTGCAGCAAACTCCCTCTGCATTCCTGGGAAAATAGGGTCATTTGTGCTGGATCACTCAGCCAGGCGTGGATGTGTGACAGTACAGCCCCCAAGCCAGCTGTGCTGAGAAAATAACCTTAAAAAGTTGATGCTGCAGCTAAGTTCAGTGTCGGCTGATGGGCCACTTTTGCTCCTGTCTTGTGTCTGCTCTCAAGTGCCTGGAACTCTGACCCAGCCTTCAGTACAGGAGCTGGTAATCCCAATCTTGGAAGAGTTTCCAGGCAGGCTGACCAAAATCTGAGGATCTAAGACCGCCTGTACCCAAAAACAAGTAAATAAGAGGAAGTTAATCCCAGATGGTGCTGATTAAAACATGGACTACAAAGGGAGGTTGAGGAAGCAGCTTTCAGGCTGCGATGTATATTACCTGAGAGGGAGCTTGATCATTGTGCACAGAGCTCATATATCTGGGAACCCAGCACTGCCTTTGGAGAGCCTGCATCCTCTGCAGGAGATAACTGTGCCCAGCTTTGGGGCTTTTGATTACTGAGAGAATTAACATCTCGGCAGTCATCCTCTTGACCAGCAACCCAAGTGTGGCCAAAATGGGGATAAACCCCTTTCAGGTTAAAGGGAGGCAATTTTATATGATTTTTCTGACCTTCTCCCAAATGCTGGGCTTGTCCAGGGAACGGGAGGCTTTGCAGGTGTGGGACAGGTGGCAGGGTACCTGTCTGCCAGTGACACTGTGGCCAGCGCTCACTTCTGATCTTGGCTGAATGGCTGATAACAGGTCTGCTTTGGTCTTAAGGCCCCAGGTGCTGATCTTTTGTTTCCCAAAATGTATTATTTGTCACCTATCTCTGTAGTTTTGCTTTTTCAACCTTGTTTGAGACTGTCCTGACAGGAAGGTTAATCCTTGCCTCAGTTCAAACAGTGCTGACTCACTGCTCGAAGTCATAATTCCCTGAAAACTTTAAATATCCAGGGAAGTCTCATACATGTATCACAGCTTTCCATATGGTTATGCAAAAATCTCAAACTATGTCGCTTCATCAGACACCTTGTGGCTCATGCCTGCTCTGTTACTCAGCCTTCACTGCTTGCAGTACCTTTAAAAAGAAAGAGGAAAAATGTTCTGTTTGTTTCTGCAGAGCAGTGAACTGTTCCTGGTGTGCTCCCCATTAAATGTGCATCACAGGCATTCCAAAAAACTACAGCACTTGCACAGAGGCTCAGGAGACTCATTTCTGCTTCCAGCAATGACATTTGTTTTGAGCAAGACCTGTCAGCTGCTACATCCTATACTAGAATTTACTCATCTCTCAAATTAATGTAATTTTAAGAAGTAGGAAGCTTTAAATCAATGTAAGGAGTGCTCAGAAAATGCAGTACGAGGTGGCATAGCTCTCTAAATAACTTACACAAGGCAGATAAACTTTAAAGAAGATCTGCAGTGAACTCAGAGTTGAGCCAGAGGCAGGTGTGCTAATTCACTATTTTAACCCCTGGTTTTATCCTGTATCCAGCAGGGGAAGTTTACACCACCAGTTTTCTGGAAGGGCAAATAAAATAGTGTCATTTTTGTCTTTTTGAGTCCAGGAACATTTCTGGGGGTAGGACCCCTAGAGTGTTCTTGCTTCCTTTGGGGAGTGGGTAATGAGAGCAGGGGCCGTATCAAAGCTGACTGCTGGAAAGAATTACTCTGATTTACAATGCTCTGCAGCTTGAGATAATGCCTCTGGTATCTGGAGACTCTGAAATGCAAAATATAGAGCCTGCTCTCAGTCACCCCTTCCTGGTATCAGTAGCTGGCACCCCAGGAGTGTGAATCCCACGAAGGACTGGTCACTGTCAACTCACTCCAAGGCACAAAGCTGGAGCTGCCATGTCTGTCTGCTCCATGTCTTCTCCCATGTCTGCTCTGGCCAAGCTAAAGACTTCCTGCATCTCTAAGGTCAATGCAGCCTTTAATGCAAACTCACAGGATACCATTAGCCTCAGATTCCCATCCTCATGAATTTGCAAGAGACAACTCCGACACTCTCCAGAAGTGCTCAGAGTTGGGAACAGAACAAACCAAGAGAAATTCCAGCAAAGGAGGCGGTGACTGATTCCAGCCCCAGATAACAGTTCTTATCAGAAAAGCTCATAAATCCACCTATTTTAAACAGTGTCAGCAGCATCCCGTGCTGCTTTGTGTGTCCCCTCAAGGGATCTACAGCTGCTTGTTCCGATCAACGATTTCCATTCCATCCTTCAGGTTCCCAAAAGTCACTACTTCCTGGAAAACGTTTGTGGGAGTGCTAATTCTGAATATCTGTGTGGCCTTAGAAGGAGCAAAATATACTGCTGTTGTAATAAACAGCCCAAATTACTGTTTGGCTGTCACTTGTGATTAAAGCAGCAAATGCTTGTAAGAGCAACATGCCAGGAGTATGGAGCTTGTTTAAATGTTGGCTTTTGGCTCTGAGTTTCAAGACTATGGTGGAATAGGAAGTCTTCACTAAGACACATTGTCGGTGTCTCTCCTGGGACTTGTAAAGAGACACCTGATAGCCCCACCCTTTGTGAAGCACAAACATGTGGGTAACAACAGCTTCTTTGGTCACTGTCACCCTTCTGGTGTCATCACTGCCACTGCAGATGAAGATTATTTGAAGAGAAGGACACCAGCCACGCCATGGTAACTTATGTCTCCTAAATCTAGTTTTACCTCAAGCATTTTGGGGTTTTTAGGTTTAGGTACTATGGCCTAATAAAAACAAGGGAGAAAATATGTATTTACTGTTTGGAAAAAAAAAAATCCCACCGCTTTGTCATGGAAAGGTATGGACTTGCTGTTAAGGAATAATGCAGATGTGAGATGAGCATCCCTCTCAAAGAGCTGGTCCCAAGTGAAATATCAGGCTGACACTTGTGCTCCAAGTGATTTCTCAACAACTCCTTCTTGCTGCATGAAAAAAAAGTATTTGTATTGTGGTCAGCCACCCCTTTTAGGGATGTGCAGCAGCAATTATGAGGAGTGAGAGGGAGTCATGACCTTGCTGTTACTCTAGCAACTCTATTAGGGGAAAATCTGGATTTTCTTTCAGCCACATTTTGTCTCTTCCTGCAAACAGTCCAGTAGTTTCCAATACACCGAAAAGAGCATCAGGGGATTTTGTCTCCAGTGTTGTGACTTTTGAATGACCTTGCAGAACAAAGACCAGATGATGAAGTGACCTCATAAAATGAAAACACCATGTCATACGCAGTGCTGGGACGAATTGTCCAGAACAGGATACTGAGAATAACTGTGATGCTTTAGAGGAACCTATAAAACAAAACTCTGGACTTACCCCACAAACTGGAAAGAGAGAGGGGACCCTGTGGGATTTGGTGTCAGCCAAGCAGATCCATGAAATCTCTCTGGCAGCCTGCAGTAAGTGGGGGTATGGAATGGGGAAGGTTGTTTTTTCTGCCATGTGAAAAAGTTCAGCATCTTGGCTACCTTCACAAGAGTGTCATAGCCCCTTCCTGACTTCTGTGGTGAGGAAACTTGGGTCACAAAAGCTGTGTCCTTTTATGTATCAGAGTACAAGGGGTGTTCTTTGGGATTCCCATTTAGAGCAAGAAACTGATAAAACAAGAAACTAGCACCACAAATATTCTTTTTTCTTTTACTATTGTAAAAATTCACTGGAAGATAGGAGCAGATGCAAATGTCTGGTGGTGAGTGAAAGGTGAATACAGGTTGGGGCAGCAAGCTCTTCTGACTGTCCTGAACGGAGCTGCTCACCTGAAGGATGAGCCCATGACCCTGTGTGTGTCCTCCTGCAGTGTTTTGGAATGTGCTGCACAAGGTGCAGGAGATGCTCCACAGCCGGGTGCAACCCTCTGTCCTGGCCAGGCAGGGAGGGCAGATGGACCCGAACAGAGCACAAGGGGTGAGGTGTGAAGAGACAGAGTGGCTTGGTAGTTAGATAAAGAGCAGAGAACCACGAAACTGGAGCTGATGCCACCAGAGCAGGAAATACCTGAGCATCTCGAGTGGGTCTGCTTGCAAGGACGGATAAAGTAGGATAACTGCAGGAGCAAAGGGCACATTCAGGCAGGAGGAGTGGGAGAGGAAGGAGTGTGCATCTGGCAAGACCGAAGTGCTCAGTGCTCATGACTTGGGGGGAATTTCAAGGAAAGCTGCACTGAGATCTGGAGGGAGGCACTGCTGCCTGCTGGAAGAGATGGGGAAGGGAGAGGTTTTGTGTATTTACACACTCTGTGGGGCCCGGACATTGAGATCGCTGTGCAAGTACTGCACTGCCACGCGTTCTTTATAAATGCGTGGGCAGCTGGATGTGTCCTGTTGAACCAGCAGCACCGTGTTCCTCTGCCCTGTCTGGTACTGGTTAATCCTGAAAAGAAGCAGTGCTTCCCTGCGTGCTCCTCAGAAATGACCTGAGCAGCAGCAGCGTAATCACTTGCACTAAGCACATGGCTGGAATCCTTTTGATAAAGTCCAAGACACGGCACAGCTTCCTACAAGCTGCCTCAGGGGCAGACCTGACCGTCTGACTCCCACTGTCGTGACTTTTCAGAACAATTTTATTTGTTCCGGTCGGCTTTAATTGAACATCTGTGTTAAGAACAGGGAGATTCCCAAGGTTGGCATCAGAGTCAGGAAGGAAAAGGAGTCATTTTTGGAGCCCTTCCTTAATCCCAGCTCCTTTGTTACAAGTGTTGGTGTTATTTAATTGACTGTTAAATCTCAGTCACATGAGCACCCTCGAGTGTAATCTGCTGTGATAAATTGCCCAGTACTCGTGTCAGAGGCACATTCTGGTCTCCAGCCTGCACAATACCGAGTGTCCTGTGATTACAGTCAGTCCCCTGACTTTTGCATAGGGAACAAGGGACGAATGGTTCTTATTTCAGTTTAAATTGATTTAAGAAGACAGTTGACCCCAGGTTTGGATGAAGACACCGTTCTCTAACCTGCTTGTCTTTGTAGACGCAGTTATTTTCCCCATGCTTTTCAGCAAATGCTTACAGGGTCCAGGTTTTATCAGACGAAGGCAGACAGCCCTTAGGGGGGAAAAACCAGACAATTGCACAAGGTCTCAACTCACAGGTGGGACAGAAGGGAGGGAAAGGGCTCTGTTAGGGTTAGGTGGAGCTAGTTATCTGTTGGAAACAGCCTGCACACAGCCAGATCTCTAGGATCAGGAAAGAGAATCTGAAAGTGGAAATGGAAACTAGATATGAAGAAGGAACTGAGCAGATAAGAGAAGGATGGCAAGGAAAACCTTTAAGATGTCAAGAAAACCTTTTTTGTCATACAATCCTCTTACATTTCTCCTTTTGATTCTGGTCATTCTCACCCATTAGAGGTTTCACCCTATGTCTTATGGTCTCTGAGACCAACCAGAGTCAGAAAGAGGCCGGAGGCAGAGCAAGGTGCTGGCATCCCTGCGGGGCACTGATGTGTGCAGCGAACAGTGACTTCTGAGATGCTCCTGACTCCACTGGCACTGTTTTCCCCAAACCTTGTGAACTAGGAAGGTGGCAGCCTCTGTGAGATGCCCAGAAAGGTCTCTGCTCTCAGACCTCCACATTTGGATGAGGGGCACAATTTGTTGTCTCTCAGGTGCAGATTTTCATCCCACTTTGAAGCCACTCATGTTTATACCCAGCTGAGAGGGCAGGTTTAGCTTTGCTCGGTCAATCTCCACTGAGAGATTCCTCACCTGATATTTCCTTAATTCTCAGGGCAGCAGCAGAATAGCACAGGGCTCCTGCCTGTCCTCAGGAAGGGGGTGATGTAAAGAGTCGTCTGGCATGGCCCTGCTGATCCCAGCCTGTTTCCTCACCCTCCACAGTCACATCACAGCCCATCTCATTTTATCCAAATGCCATTTTATCCAAATGCCATTTCACCGCCTCCCGAAGCCCTGAGTCATCACCAGGCTGATATCAGTGCCCGTGTGTCAGTATCAAAGGAATGCCTGATTATATCCCGATTTTCTCCTCAGCCTTTCCCAGCTCTCTTGAAATCCAGAATAATTTGTGCTTCCTTATGACCCCAAAGGCGCCACAAAACAAATGTATCAACATGAGTGTAAGCACTTTAATCACTAATATGCGAGATTTAAAAAAAATAAAATAAAATAATAACAGTACCCTGCAGGGAGACAGACTGAGAAAAGAAGAACAAATAAAAAGAACTGCTCTGTATGTTCTGGCTGGGAGCCAAAGGCCCTCTGGGCCAGGTTTGGATAAAATGGGGCTTAATTTCTGGTGTGAGAAACCGCTAGAGTGAATCTGTAGCAAACAAAGGCCAATTCACAAAGGGACATAGGCCAGGGCTGGAGGAGGAGACGGCAGCCTGCCAGTTCTGCCAGCTCCCGTGATTTTATCATGTCTTGCAATATCAGATGTTTTACTTCTAGCTTCCTTTTCCACTTGCATTTTTGTTTTAAAAAACTGCATTTCTGCTCATGAAATCTGTAGGGGAAAACTTGAGATACACTCCAAAGACGGTCCAGAAAGCAAATTGAAAGCAAATTGAAATGAACTAAAGTTCATTAACTTAATTAAAATTAAATTGCAATTCTTAAACAAGACTCAGGGAGAGGAGGGGGTTTTTTAAAAATGTTTGGGCTGGGCAGTGTGAAATGCTTTCTTGGACCATGAACAACTGTTTACATTTGAAAAGAAATGCTGTGTCAGCAGTGCTAGTGGGCTCATCGCTCAGTGACAACATTATCTCCCTGGAGAGCTTCCAGCACCAGGGCAGTGTGAGATCCCCCAGATCTCACAGGGCTCCGCTCTGCCCTCTTCCACACCACCAGAACCTCTGCTCTGCCCATCCGGGGTTCAGTGAGATGACAGGAAGCCAACTATGGTAACAGGGTGGTACAAACCTACCAAGGGAATTCTCTCCATAGTGGGAATCTTGCCCAATTCTTAAAAGTCCACTCTTTCCCTTGGGAGCACAGCAAAGAGCTTGTACCCAGAACAGTGGCATTTCCATCTCACCCCACAGTAGGGGTGGTACAGACGGGAATGAGTCGTGATCCCGTTATTCCTCTGATTCTTTCCAACAAACAGAGCAGGGAGAATGGCTTGTCCTGAAAATCCAAAGCTCTGCTATTAGCTGCACGCTGTGTTTAATACCCTTGATAATTAACCAGTTGGCTGGTAGAACATACTTCTTTTTCTCTCTAATTGCTCAGATCCAGGCAGTGTGTTCGGGATTCAGCTCTCAAACAATTCAGCATTTACTGCAGCTACACAAACCAGTGGCATTACGTGCAGTGGTGACAGCTTTAGAGCCACTCCCAAGGAGGCTGTTGGGGATACAGGATTGCTTCCCCAGGGGTCATCCCTGTATTTTCCCATGATATTATCTGATTTTTGAGGCCAGTTGTGGATGCAGGAATTCTGCCCACGCACATTTCTTCTGGCTGCTGCAGGTCCTGGGATGACAGTGGGTCAGCCCACACAGGGCAGCCTGCGGTCAGTTACCAACACAAGCTCAGTCCTCATTTTTGGGTTTGAAAACACCATTCTGGGAGTGTACACAACTTTGGTGTCACCATGTCCACTTTGGCTTTGCCTCAGGCCACCGTGACTTGGGCTTTCCCCATAAGATTTGTGATTGAACACAAGCAATGTGGGGAGCATCTGTGGAGTGGTTTGGGCTGTTTTGAGGTTCAGTCCCAAAGGAGGCACTTCTAGAAACTGTTGCTTGAGCTGCTGCACTTTAGCAGGCAAAATAATTAAGTTTTCACAAAGATAGTGGGCTAAGGAGCTGTCATGATGTAGTTGGTTGAGAAGAGGCTGGTGGAGTTTACATCAAACCCCACTCTGTTACTGAAGGATTTAGTCCTCATCCCATAAGAAGGGAAGCCATATATGCAGTGGGAAGGTGAGGGATGAAAGAACACTGCAATTTTCACTACAGCAATCCAAAGACTTGGAAAATTCAAATTCCTCCATCCCCTCTATGCTGGAGGAGTGCTGCCAGGCAGAGGTGGACACAGATTTTTATACACCCAAGGCACCAGTGACAACCAGTGGCTTCAGTGACAAGCAGTCCTGCAGCATTGGCGACGTGCATTTCCCTCCAAGACAAGTGTGCTGGGAGTGACTGGTGAACCAGTATCCCTCTCCCAGTGTTCTGGTGCCACACACAGGTGTCCCTTGCTGGGGGAAGGAGCCAGAGCCCCCCGTGTCCTTGGCCACGTGCCACCACTTCCAGCCTGCCCATGTCCAGAGCCCAGCCCCTGGCATCGTGGGGAGGGTTCCTCTGTGGGCACTGCCCTGCTCGGTGCCCAGATGCAGATGCAGGTTTTCCACTGTGCTGCACAGGCTCAGTGGGACTAATGGAAGGCAAACAAGGAGTGTTTGACCCTCGTTAGTGTCATAATTTCAAGAGATGCCCACTGTTTCCCCCAAGAGTCTTTTACACCGGGGCTCTGACAAAGAGGGCTGTGTTCTTGCTGTGTATGATTAACTAAATCCTATGTTGGATGTTCCAAGCTGAATGGGGAACTCAGGACCCTGTTTGCAAAGACAAAGGACATGCAATGCACTGGCACAGGCAGTGCCTCTGCAGGAGTGAGTTTGGAGAGGAGAGCGAGCCTGGGTCCTGTTTTCGTCTTGTTTGTAGCTGTGGCACTTACTGTACATGAAATTTGAAAAATCCCTTTGTTTCGCTGCCCTCAGGCTTCCCACATGGAAAAAGGGTGTGTGGGGATGGGAGTGCCCAGGCTGTGAACACAGTGTGCTCTCTGAGCGAGGCAGTGGCGAGGGAAAGAGAAGTCGTTGCCGCACGTAATGGGAATTGTTTGGTTACCACCATCACACAGGAGAGGCTCTGCAGGTCGCCCATCAGGGAACTCTCCCAGGGATCTAAACCTGTTCTCTTCTGTGCTTCCACCCCAGTGTTTCTTTAGCTACAGACATGCTCAGACATCACATTTTCCTACTGTTTCCACTTGCCTCTGTTCTCCTGAAACAAGACCACATATATCAAAATATCACAAGGCTCAGGAGCTTGCAGGGTGAGGAGGTACAGAGAAGTCCCCAAGACTTCATATGGTAATTCATTTCTGCATCATCTGTCTCCTCTGCTCATCATCTAACACTGTTTTTATTACTCATAAATTTCCAAATGGAGTAAAAAAGGTTGGGGCAGCTCAATCTGACTGCAAATGCTTTTGGAGATTGACAGGAACAACACTTAAATTGTCACATTCCAGCATAAGCATACTTTTCACTTCAGATATTGGGATAAAAGTGATATATTATGACGGTTTTCCAGGTTAAGTTTCACCTACAGCATCTTGTATGGCAGCAGCTATCAGAAATGAATGATGCCAGAACCAGACAGAGCCTGTGCTCTTAATTGTAGGGGCCATTTGCTGTGCCGATGACAGACAGTGTCTGCCTGTGTGCTCTGACTCCACCTGCTCATGTGTTTCTAGTTTTGCTGCAGTGTTGAGAATGGACGTAACTGAGAATATGCCTTTTGTACCAGCTGTGGTGTGTTTTGTACCCCTCAAGTGTTCTGAAAGATCAACTTGTACTCAGACAAGTGCGATGTCTTTGAGCTGAATGGAGAGATGCCCACTTCAGGAACTGATCCAGGAGACACAATTCATTAATTATTGGGGTCCAAAAGCTTTTCCAGCTCACTCTGGTATGGCTGTGTCTTGGCTGACACTGCACAGCCCCTTCCAAGCAATTTCACTCAAGGGAGGAGCAGGTGTGGAGGCAAAGGTGATGGAACAGCCTGTGCACTTCATTGCCCAAAGATGAGTCCTGAGCACGTAGAAGCAGCTCCTGGCGTGGTGTTCATTAGCACACAGGGCACCACTTTTAATGGGTTTCTGTTGGGGTAAATATTCAGCGTGGGTTAGGGTAGCCAGTGGGATTGGGACAAGTGGGAGATCTCTACTAGATGCTTTCTGGAAGTGACATTAGGGCAGTATATTTGGCCTTTTTTTATTTCTGTTTGCAAATATTTTTGTGTCTATGCATACGATGAGGTTTTTTTTAATGAATCTTCACCTGTTTGCTAACTGCTGCAAGGCAAAGCCGTGCTGCATTTGGCATCTGGTTTCCTATGAACACCTTCACTTCTGGATATTACTTTGACAATCCAAACAAAACCATCCTGACAGCTCTGACTGATTGTCCCCATTCATAAAACTGCATCTTAATACCTAATCCTCCCCACCGCTGCCAGGCAGGCAGTTCCATTGTTAAAAAGATTAAACTGTTACCTCATGCAAACACCAACCTCTAATTTTTAAATGTTAGGCTGGAGTCCTCCAATGATGGAAAATGCCAGGATGCTTGGGACACTTTATTCTCTGGAGTTTTATGGCCAGCATGTTTAAAATTCATTAAATACAAGCTACAGCCTCATTTACTACTTCTGTGGGTGAATTCGTGTCCCCTCCCCTCATCCAGTCTCAGCTGGTTTGTAACTCAGAAATGAGAGTGAAGCATCTTTTGTTTTGTTTTAAAAATGTTTTTGTGGTGGTTTTATTTTTTTTTAAATTCTGCTGGAGTCACAGGCTAAAATTATAGTTGATTTTGGACTATTTACAGCACAAGGATTTTAATAGCAGGCGCTTGCTGAAAACTCAAAGAACAGACATGGACAAATTAAACTCTTTGCTACTGGGTCTTGTGCTAATACCAACTTTTTCCCATGGATTAGTATCAGACATGATCTAAGCGAGGTGCATTTTGAGTCAGATTCCTGCTCTCTCAGAAGAGCAGACTGGCAGGCACCTTCATGAAAACTCATTTTTACCATGTTGGGTCTTGGAGCACTTTGGGTTTTATCAAATCTGCACTGAAAGGTGCGATTACACCCCAGCATAAGCTCTAAATGAACCCTCTGGCTGATGGGAACCTAACGCAGAACAGGTTTAAGTAGTTTGAGTTGCAATCAGAGAGCCCCACGAGGTTGTGTTTGGCCAGCTAAACACTTGCTAAAGGATGACCCATTTAACCTTCGTCCTGGTGGGAGATGGTGCATGGTAAACCACACAAGGGGATGTATGGAACAGTGAACCTTTGTCCAGGCAGCCCCTGGCGTGGGGCACTGCTGGGAGTCCTACCCAGGAGCACAGGGTGGGTGCAGATGCCTGTTCTTGCGTGTGAGCAAAGGCAGCAGCAGCACCGAGCTGTGGGGTGGATCATGGGGCCATAGGGTGGTTCATGGGGTGGATCATGGGGCCATCGTTCATTCCTGTCACTTGCTGGAACTGTTGAGCTATTGCATGCAAAACCTGGGAAGTCAGCATGGCCTGGAGACAGTGATTAAACAAAGATACAGGGCCTGAGGAAATGCCCTGCTTAGCTGAGATTTATGAGCCATGCTCGGATATGTCACTTGAAACTGCCAAAACACAGGGGGATGGGCACTGGCCCCTCTGCATGTGGTGGGGAGCTGCAGGCTGTCCTTTCCCATCCATTTGTGTCCCTGCTACAACACAGCTGTCTGAGTGATGCCTGGAGCTTCAGGTGTGAGGCTCTTCCTTGGCTTTTCTTGCCTTGGCTTTTTTCCATTGGTAAAAAGAATTCTGCAGTCTTGCTTATTTTACATCTTCAGTTTTAAAAAATACAGTGTTTTTCTAAGTGGACTTGGCTTTTTCTGTAAATTTTTTACTAAGCTGAGGTGAGGAACTGGGGCTGTGCAGATCCCTGGGTTTGATTCACAGACGCTGATGTGGATGGGAAGTCTTGCTGACAGAATGCCTCTTGTCTATAGCAGAAAAGGACTCTGAAGTGAAACTCTTATTTTCATAAGACAGCATCGCTCTTCTTTGCCTGAAGTATGAATGGGACTGGGATTAACGGCTTGTGCTTCTGTGATTTCTGCTCCCACCTGTTCTGGAAGTGAAGGGTAAACACCAGCCTCCAGCTCCTTTTCAGAGCTAAAAAGAGCCAGTGTCCAAGCTGAGGAGTAGATAAAGCAGATATGCACTGACTACAGAACTCTGAGGAACCAGGAGTGACCTATGGGATCTGTCCTCTCCCTCCTATTTCTCCTGCCCAGCCCTGACAGGTGTAAGAAGTGCCAGGTCACCTGTGGCAGTTGTCCCCTTTGCCACAGCTGGCTTGTCGTGCCAGGACGTGACTGGGAAAGCAACCAGCCATGAAGTATGGAAATCCCTGGAATGCTGACTGTCTTCCTCTCAAGGAGGGGATCTTCTCCTGGTACATTTTGTCTTGCAACTAGTTTATTAAGGGGGAAAAAAACAGAGCTGCAGGGGCTAGAAATGGCAGGCAGGCAGGGGGATGATTTCACAGGAGAAAAATGCTCCTGAAACCCTCTGCTCCTCCCAGGCAAAGAAGCTGCCAGCCTTCATGTGGCATGTCATTCATCAAGCTGTCACCCCGGGCTCTGTGGGTTCACCCAGGAGGGAGCGGGGGGCACACCTGTAACCTTTGCCTCTGGAGCTGTCTGCGGCGGTCCCCAAGGCTGGTTTCTGACTGCAAATGCACCAGTGGGCTGAGGGGGAGGTGGGGAGGGGCTCTGGGTGCTCATACCTGCAGGGCTGGGAGTGGGCAGCGTGGGGAGGGTGCCCTGGAAAGCCTCAGCTCTCTGTTGTAGGGCTGTGCTGTAGCCTAGGGACGCTTCCCTCACACCGAGCAACAGCACAGCTCCTCTCTGCCCCGGGGGTCCTGACACTACACCACAGACCCTGCAGGGATCCATTTCTGGGGAGGGATCCCCTAGTGCTGCATTTGCTCATGCTGAGGGTGTTTAAGAACTGATACAGAAGATTTCTGGTCACCTCTGTGGGATGCAGAGCACCTCCCAGATCTGCAAGCAGACAGCTCCTGCCTAGAGGCTGGGGCTCTTCTGTTTTGAAGTAACTCTTCCTCTCCCCATCAGCTAACGATGTTCAGGTTTTCTATTTAATGCTGCTTTTCAGATGTTATAGCAGCTCAGCCTGTGCGGTTTATCTTAGAGCAAAGCACAAAAGAGCCCCACGACCATTCCTGGCTGGGCACAGGCAGGAAAGCTGCAATCCCACCCACTGGAGTGACTGAAGGCGGGCTGGGCAGGCTCTGTGCCTGCTGGGTATGAGCTGCAAGATGCCAACAGAAACAACAGCTAGGCAGGAGATAAAAAACACACCTGGTAGGAGAAATGAGTGGGTGCCAGCTTCTTTTGAAGTAACCTGTGAGTATCTGTATAGAGGGAGTGGTCTTTAAATTAGGGTAAAGTGCTTACTTAAAGGACTTACTATCAGGCCAGTAAGGCCCACTCTTCATGGTTATTGTATAATTTATATAGCACTTCAAAGGTATCAGGGCTCTCTGCAAGAAAATACAGGGGGAAATCCTCTCCCCAGGAAGTCTGCACTATGACCTTAGAAGCATTAAATCCCCGACTCTCCCTTTTTGTTGGAACCTGGAACCCCCTTCTTTTCCAAAAAGTCTCCTGAGGTCCCTTTTCCTTCTCTTTATCAGTTGCTTTGTTCTTATTGCATGTAAGTTTATGGATTAAAGCAGACACTGTTCTTCCTGATATTGAAGAGGATGATGCTGTGGATCAGGGAATCAATTTCATTTCTTAGCCACTGGGTATTTACAGATTTTAAATTTTTTTTAATTCTTGCTCCTCTTTTTGTTTTGTTTTGCTTCTTGGTGTTTGTTTTGGGCTTTTTTTTTAATTTTTTTTTTTTTTTCCCTTTAACATCTCAGCTCCCCGGGAAGTGGAATCTGGGTGGCTCAAGTATTTCTGGTATCAGGGCTGTAGTGTTTGCTGAAGATCAAAGGAACCTTTTCAAACATCATTGTTACCATTAAGAGGTGGCAGCCGCGTCTTAAGTAACCAACCTTTTCATCCGAGGCACGGGTGATTGAGACACACCAAATCCAGCTGTGGGGGCTGGATTTCAGTTCCTTTCTGGTCAATTTGGGCAGCCCAGTTCTCTCGTAGCTGAGCTCTGGCCTCAGCGAGCCCCCAAGGGATGATCTGACCTTTAGTATGAATTTAGATCTGCGCTGTGACTTCTCTAAATTATGACTGCCAGAGGTCCTGGGGTCACAGCTCTCCATCGTCAGAGCACTTCCAGCTCCCAGCACACTCCCAGTGTGGGAGAAGGGATGCAATTATTGATGCTGATTTAAAAAAAAAAAAAAAAAAAAAAAAAACTGGTTGTAAACTGGATGTAAAAATGACAATCTGCTGATCTGCTGGGGCGTGTCCTTGTTGTGACTGCTGTGTATTTAGAGATGCTTCTGACAAAATATAAATGGCACCACCTAAATCACTGGTGTGGGACAACAGATTAGCTCTGCAGATGTCCCAGATGGTGTTTCTGCCACCTTATAAATGGTTAAAGTAGAGGAGCTGCTCTCTTTGCTTAGATACACAGGGTCTCTGTGTGAATAGCTTGCAAGCCCAAGTCATAATCCCTCTCTGATCTCTAGTTATAAAAATGATAGATGGTATGTAAACTCCATGAAGATTAGTAATCACCAAAAGAGTAGAAAAAGTATTGGGAAGAGTTGCAAGATTTTTCTGCATTCCTGAGGAATTCTGCAGGGACTCCTTTTCCTTGGTGGAGCTTGTGCTATTCCCCAGCTCATCTCCTCTCAAACTTGCTGTCTGGAGATGTTCATGGAGGATTTTCAAGTATTTCAGAAGAAGTCTGGCATGGATTCACTGTAACCTCGTGTAAATGACACGACCGCTGCTCGCCCCGATTTCCGCAGTTGTGAAGCTGGGTAACAGGATGTGTGTACTTGTCAAAGAATTTGGGGATTTACTGCTGGCTCGGCTGGTGCTGTGATGTTCTCAGGGAAGGAGTTTTGACTTCAAAGCCTCATTGCAGTATGGCAGAACAACCCTGTCACCCCTTACATTTCAGAGTATTCATGTGGAATCCATTTTTCCCAATCTTTTGTATACAGGGCAGCACTTCCAAACACAGCTATTGATCTTGTGTCTTGTGTTGCGTGTCTGATTTTCAGAAGTTCATAGTTTGCCTTAAAATGTAACCATTTTACAGTGTACAAATGCGATTGCAAGTCACATCTCTCTCAAAAAAACCTCTAAATCTGGTCCTTTAGTACACTTTGTGAAATACTCTGGGGTTAAAACGTGTGAAGATGGATCTCCCCAAAAACAGAATAGTTGGAAACTGGGTTATGACAGCTGCAGTCTTTGAAAAACCCAGCCCACTGTGCATATGATAAGGAGATTTACTGGATTTGAAAAAAGTTTCTGCTAATTGGTGATACTAAGGCAATTTGGAGAAGGGGAAAATGCACTCAACAAGAGATGATCCCATCCTTTGGGATGGGATGGAGTCGGGGGGTGAAGGTCCCAAGTCCAGCTGATGCAGGTGGTTTGGTGGGGCAGGGAAGATCCACTGGGAACAAACCCATCAAGCACTTGGGGTGTGGTTAAACCACCGGTGCAGGAGCCATGCCTGGGCTGTGAGCTGAGGGATTTGGGGGAAATGAGGAGGTTGTTTCACCTACACTTCTGCAGGGTTTTCCCAGGTACCTCCCACCTCTGCAGGGCCTTTGGACTGTGTTCAGAGCAGCTGTGTCAGGTTGAACAGCTCCCAGGACAAAGTCAGCCTTTCATTTAGTAGGAAGGTGTTTGAGGTATGTTGCCAAGATGCTGTTTTATTGCAAATTATCAATGTAAGCTGCATCAGAGACCACCCAGAATTTTCCCTGGGAACATGGCTGTGCTCTGAAACCCCTGTGAGACTCCATTGCCATCTTGTCCCTGCTGTGAGTACAAGCTGCCTGATCTCTCCTGGTGCCATGTGCTGTTGGTGAGTCTTTTTCCTGTTATTCGAGAAAAGTGTTTTACTTCAGTGTGTTTGCAGTGTGATTGTATCTGCTTTACAGCTGGGAAACTGGGGTGCAGGCGGGCAATCCTTTCAAGACCACGTAGGAAACACATGAAAATCAAGGACTTAATCCAGACCCCAGATAAGCACTTAAAATATTTTGGTTTTTTTCTCTTCCGCTGCTGATTACTGCAGCTCATTTATCTTTCTTGACTAGCTCAGCCATCCCCATTGAAAATCTGGATTTGGCTGGAGACTACTCCAGCAAAGCATTTGGGATTTTGCCCTGACAAGATCTGTACGGCTGGCTGAAACAGCACAGCTTATGCGTGCTCTAAGAATTAAAAACTCTGCTCTAAGTGCATTGACCTGTCTTTCTCTCCTGCAAAACGGATGGATCACTTTCAGTTCTGGCCTAATGACACTCCACTTGGCTATACATCATTGCTTCTAATATTAGGAACTGTTGTCTTAAATCAGCAAGAGCTGGACGTCCCTTTCAGCAATGCTTACCTGTGTTAACAGCCTCACACAGAAAGAGTTGTGCTTCCAGATGCCTGACTTGTGCAGTCTCACAGGGAGGGCTATTCCTTAAATGGGTTAAGAGAGCTTAAAAAAATAAACTGTAAAAGAATTGTTTACACCCCTTTTTAGAGCTGGGCCAGTTCACAACCTTGTTCCACAAATGGTTCTGTTGGCACAACCGGAAGGGGAAGAAGGGCAGAAAGTGATTGTGTCAGTGCTGCTGCCAAAGACAACATGTTGTGAAGCCACGGCCTCGGTCCCTCCTGTGTGGGGAGCAGGTCCCCTCCACTCCCTCCAGCCCCAAACACCATCAACAAACAGCAGAAGGGAATCTGACGCTTCCTCTCCCAAAGCCAGTGAGTGCCTGTAATAATAAGGATTTGATAAACACCCCAAAGCACTTACTCTGCTTTTTCAGGGAGCTGCAGGCCAGGGAACAGCCAGAGAGACATTAAAGAGCAGAAGCAGAATAGAGGGTAATTAACTTTAAACCCCTGTGAAACTCCTGCTGCTGTGTGTGGCAGGCTCCCTTTGGAACACAGTTGGGTTTAGCGCAAGTTCTAATCTTGGTATCAAGTCAAGGCTTGTCCAGAGAAAGTGTGTGTGCCTTTATTAGCATGCAAATCACATATCCTCCTTATTACACTGTCTCTGCATCCCTCCCTCTAGAGCTGTTTAATAGAAGCAGGCAAGAATTAATTAAATTCCTTTATTCATACCTCATCCTTGAAGTGCAGAGCCCAAGGCAGGAATGCCAACGGGCACACGCCCGTACCCTCTCTGCTTCCACAACCAGTGTGGCAGGTCTGACCTTCACCTCATTAGGCAAGGAATAAATCCCCTGCCATGAAGATGAGGATGTCAGGCACTATATGCATAAATCACATAAGGAGTTTCCAAATGGCTTTCATCTTCGGAGTCCTTAAGAGTTCAGAGCCATGGATCAATCCAGTGTGGATACCTTTCAGCAGTAATTCCACATCTGAAGTTCTTTAATGATGTGGCTCCTTTAAATAAGATTATAAAAGCCCAAGCCAGCTGAAATGGTAGCACACAATCAAGTTAATTACTTTAATTACTATAAAATTATCAGACAGTATATTTGTAATTTTAATCTCCTAATCCGCAAAGTACCTTTTTCCCTTTAGTGTTCCTAAAGAAAGTAAAATAGCTTTTGGTTTCCTTGCCAACTTTTCAAGGATCTTTGAAAACTGAGAAGAAACCTCCCACAAATAGCCTAGCTGTGATTATGAGGTTTCTTTTTTCGTTATTTAAAATATCATCCCTTATATGAATGCAAAGCATTTAAAAGCAGTAACAGGATCTATCCCAGCAAACAGCCATTTGAGTTTAGGATTTCTTGGGTTACCTGGACTGTACAAAGGTAATGCACAGCATAAACGTTCCTTAAAGTGCTGAGGAAATTGGAGATTACGACAAGGGAAAACCAGTAGTCAAAGAACGTGCCCAGGGCTACTCTGTGTTATGTTTCCAGCTGCTTTGTTTGAAGTGTTGTGGCTGGAAAACTGCGCTCAAAGTTTTGCACTGAAGGACCCCAAAGTGCTTCCCCATGGTACAGAAAAGGGCTCCTGACCTCCAGGGCTGCAGCCATTCTGCACTTCAGCTCATCCTCTGGGATCATCCCAAGACTCTCCAGTGTGGCAGGGCTGTTTATAGAGAAACATCCCACTGCAACCTCCTGAACTCCCAGCCTGGAGAGCCTCTCTGGCTGCCCTGAGATGAGACCTGGTGATGGATTTTCCATTCACCAGCCCTTGGAGTTGAGTTTAGGGCCCGTTGTGTTTCTGATCTGTGTAAATCCTGACACACTGTTAGTTTTTGTGCTTGCTGTTTGATGTCCTGGAAGGTGAACTGGAGAGGCTGGGTAGATTGTGTGGGATTTTCACTGAAGTTTACTGGACCTACAGGGTCCAAGCAGGGTTTAGCTGTTAAATCTATTATTTGCAAACTTTAAAATGCACCTACATTGGATGGTTGAACATCTTACAGCTTTTATTCTCATCATACCCCCATGACTGCTATTTCTTTTCATTTTGAGTCAATGGAGAGAGACAAAGGAAAAGTTAAGTGATGTGTCCAAGGTCACGCAGGGAAGCACTAGTTGAAGGGATTTGACCCTCAGATACGGTCTAAGTTCTTGGCTGTGGCACCATCTCTCCCTGTGATGTCTGAAACAGGCTCATAGCTCTTCTTCTGTGGAGAAAGCACCTATTTTCCTATTTCCTACCTCTTCCTACTGGAGGGAATTATTTTTAAGCAGAAAACAGCTGGCTGTTCCTATTAAGCTACTGTAGGAATAATCTGCATGGAAAAAATCTCAGATGCTTTCCCAAATAGGAAGTAATTTAGATTTCAGATTAATGGCTGTGACAATGGAAATATATAAAATCTTTTCCTGATGTGGAGCCCAAACCATGGGTTGTTCTTATCTAAGGGAGACACAGGAGTGAAATCTCACTTGTGCTGCACACGAGGAGCAAACACTAATGAGAAGCACAAATATCCCTGTTCTGCAGAGCTCCCAGCCTATGGTGCGAGCAGTGAGGGTGAGTCAGCTGGTGCTGGTGAATGATGACAACTCTTGCAAGTTTTCCTGTCTTGCAGGCACTCTGCCCTGATCCTGCTCGGGGAAATGAATCGTATTCCCAGAAATAAGAGCAAGAGTGAGAAGTAGGGAGAATCAGGGCACTGAATTGTTCTCTCTGGGACCTAGAAATCCTCAGTCCTGGCTGTGAAAGGAGCTTCACAAAAGGAAAATTGAGGGTTGGGGTGGACAGCTGGGATGGAGGGAGCCAGCACAAGGAGCAAGCCCAAGTCTGGAGCAGTGATGGTACTCTGGGCTGTCAGCTGCAGTTTACAAAGGAACTGAAGTTTCCCCCTGCCACTGCGCTGTGGGTGGGATGGTGCCAGCCTTCCTGGGGATAGCAGGGCTGTAATCCATGGCTTTCTTCAACGGCACCTGCTCAAACAGAGAATTTCTCTTTTGTGCGAGCCTTCAGCTGTACATGGTCAGCAGCACATACCTGAGCCCCTCAGATTGTACACAGCAGCCGGGACTGGCGTGCCTGCAGTGCCAGGGAGCCTGGCAGGGCCGTGAGGGGAGAGGCTTTTCAGAGCGGGATTTTGTGGTAGAGGGGCTGCTGAGATCTGCGCATGGAGTGCCTCTTGCTTTGCATTGCATGAAGGCCCTCAGCATTCCCCACGTGTTCCGCTCTCTGATAAGGTTAACAGGATAAAGAAAATGTTACCAAATGCATTTTAACAGATGACTGCAATTTGCACTCAGCTGTTAGGCTGCTTTTCTGTCTTAGGAATTGCAGAATGGGAAAGCCTTGCCTGTGTTATCGAGAGGAGCGAGATGAAAGTGAGAAGCTGCAGAGTGAAGCTCCACAAATTTCTCTTGCACTTGGTCAAACTACAAATAATCAGATTAAGCCATAACTGTATAAATGGAGCTTGAGTGTGTTTGCTCTGCTGACTTGGTCATGCATTCAGGACGTTCGGGCTGGTGTAACTACAGCCCAGGAGGTATTAGTCACGCTGGGAGGACTTCAGTGAATATAAGAGGGCTTCATCTGGGCAGTTACCAAGGCAACTCTTGCTAATATTTCATTACAATGCTTTTGCCCTCTGCAAGTCCCACGGATTAAGACCGGGAATCTCAGAAAGAAGAGCTGATTGTCAATATTGTGCTTGGATTGAATGTATCCCAGAGGAAAAAAAAAAAAAAAAATAAAATAAAGCATTTCCCATAGGCAGAGCCCACAATGTGCAGCTCGAGCTAAACTCCGTCTATCATCCAGCACTGCCTTGTGCCCTGAGGAGAGTCTTGGGTAGTAACTAATCTCCCTCTTTCCAGCTCTGAAATAAATGGAAAATGCAGGTATGAACTCATCCTCATCTGTGTTGAGATGCAGAGCAGCAGAGCTGCGCCGGGTTCCATTCAGAGTGGCTGCAGCACAACCTGCACCAGTACAGGCTGGTGCCCTCAAACTGGGGGACAGTGCCAGCCAGAGGGACCACCCCCACACCTCAGGGCTGTGGCTGTGACCAGAGTGTTTGCTGGCTCTGTGCACCTTCCTCTGACTTGTGACTGACACAAGAGCTGTTGCTGATTTCCTTTGGGGAGCCACAGCCACTGTGTGTTGAACTGGGCATCCCCTTCCTCTGAAATAGACACTTAAAAGTAAAAGGGCATCTGCTGGTGTGGGATATTGCTCGAGACGTTCCTTCCTCTGGGCCAGCTTGGCATTTGTAATGCTGCTGGGGTCTGTTGTTTGTTCCTAATTACACTCTTCATTAATTGTGTATTATTTCTCATTAATGAACTAGGACTTAGTAAGAAAATGGCAATGCTACTATCCTGTATGGCAGAGATCAGAAGTGCTACTGGGTATTTTTTCTGCCACCAGTAATTTCCATGTAGATTTGGAAAAACTGGCTCTGATGTGATGTTGGTGGAAGCCAGCAAGGGTCTGTCATGACCCCATGCCTGAAGAATATTTATATGCACATAGCCACAGGGTACAGAAACAACCCGGGTGAAGTAATGTGTGGGAGGATGAGCTTCCCGGTATTCAAAGAAGTTACAATGACATAGTAGGAGAAGTCCTATTCTCTGAGTCAGGCTTGAGTCAGTTTCCCATTTGCAGTGCTGGATGTGTCCCACCTTTCAGACAAGCAGCAAAAGCATGTTCAGAGTGTCTCCAGTTTGCCCCCTCTGCTCTGTCACACTCGAGCGGGTGTTTTAACCGCCAGCACTGCACTGGTTTTCACCCTGAGCACATTCACTCATCCCCTGGCTTCCTCCGTGGATTCAACTTGACACCGCGCTCTTGGTCCTCCTGCCGTGCTAAACAGCTACCAAAGCTCACCCCAGGAGTAGCTGCACTTTTCTGGTGGGTGAACTGATCTCTGTTGACATGTCAGCTCGTTAAATCTGCAGGGCCCTTCTGGCTGAAGGCAGGGCTGTGTGGCACATTTGAAGCATGATTTAGTTATTAACATAAAAGCAGCTGTGTTCCTGTTTGGGCTGTGCAAGGAAAAACACGTAGCTAATGATGACCGAGCCTGAAGCGTGCCTAGGAGACTGCACTTATGTATGTTTTCCATGTGCCCCAGAATAATACAGAGTTTAGGCTTTAAAAGAAAGTATTTGGGTCCTTGCCAGGTAGACAGACAGTATGAATGAAACACCTGTTCTGGCTTTGGGAGGGTTTTGGAACCATTTGATTACAGGGAAGGTACAGGCTGACCTTAAAGTGAATTGAATTCTCTGGTGTAGAGTAACACGTCCTGCTACGTTATGAATCTTCTTGATCTCTTCGTGAAAATGTCCACAGCAGACAAAACACAGATGTCTGCTCCTTTTGGTTTTAACTAAAAGGTGCTGCTTGGGCATGGCAAATTGACCATCTCTGTCTCAAAACAGTCTTTTTCAATTTTGAATAAATGTTAAAGGAGGAACACGATAAAGGAAACAAAGATAAAACACATTAAAGTAATTCTACCAAGAGAGGAAAAATAACTGTTCATTCCAGATGTGTCCTAATTCAGTTCTTGCTGATGCTCCTTGGCACTTGGCAGTTCTAGGGGGTTGGATTTTCACATGGTGTAATTCAGCTCCAAAAAGATATAATGAATCCTGGCTTTCCTAAAGCTGCTTCCTAGTGAATCACCTTATCAGTCTGGTCTGGTTTGTGCAGTTTTAATTATTTCTGTTAATATGGCAAAAGCAGCACCACAAATACTTTCATAAAAGCAGACTGTAGCAGATGGCAGTGTGATGAGTTTGATCTTCCCCTCTGGCTTTTGGCTTTATACATTCATAAGAACCAGTCTGAGAAACCAAGGCAGATCCTGGTCAAATTCCTCATGCCTTCAACAAAACCCCCCAGACCTTTCCCACTGTAGATTCAAGCTGTGCCCTAGCTCCCCCAATGCAGAAGGGTTTAAAAAGCTGTAATTGAGCTGTCAGTTTGAAGAACAAACAGGGAAGATGTACTTTGGGTCTCTGGGGGCTGTTTGCAGAACTGTCTGTATGTGCATGTGTGTGGGGGTCTGTGTGAACGGGAGGGGAACTCCTTTCCGAGCCTCTGTGAACTCAGCAAACCTCACACGGAACCTGCTTATGCCTTTTCTGTGGGTTTGTTTTACAACCTTCTTAGGCAGAGCCTGTGGAGACTGTAAAATTATAAAGCTGGAGATGTGCTTGAAGGATATTGATTGCACTTCTGGCTTGTGTTAGTCCAGCTCCAGCTCATGTGGAATTAGTTCTTAGCTTCTGGAAGCTGTTCCTGACACACTTGTGTCAAGACAAAACACGCGTATAAATGGTGAGCTTGGCATGAAGTTCTTGGGTCAGCACGGAGCACAGCTCAGGAAACGCGTTCCTTCACAGAGCCTGCTGCAGGGTAGCAGGAAAGTGATTAAATCTTCCCTAAGATAACATGTTTCTGACCCTATACCATACAAGAACCATATGCTCGCTTATTTCTCTTGGCTCAGGCCCTGCTCTCAGCATCGGCTCTGACTGTGGTGGTGCCTTGGTAGGAAATACTGCAAGTGAAGGCAACGTGTCTTTCTCCTTTTGCCATATGTTGCCCTTTTTTTCCCCTCCTGTTCGAGAACTCCTTTCATTTCTCTATGTAATAAACAACATGAAACCAGAGGCCTCATTCACAGCAAGCAGAATGTGTCTGTGTCGCCACTGAATTACCCAACGGGCCTCGTTTCTGGCTGTGGGATGCTTCCCTGTGCTCCTGCTGTAGGTTAAAAGGGTCTGTGTAGACAGGAAAGCTCTCATTTGTAATTTGCAGAATGTTTGTTCAGATTTAGGAACTGGGTTCCCTCATCGAGATAAATTGTTTGGAGCCCATACATTGAATTTGTTCTCAGATCTCTTTTAAACTCTTCCTGTCCCTCTGCACCCCCAAAACCTTTCTGTCACTCTACAGCTTGCTTGAAGAAAGAGCTTGTGGTTTCTGGTAGCAGCTTTGGGCAAGCTCCTCATGATCCTGCAGTTTTTAGGGAGGCAAAAGTAAAACTTTCAGTGAGGCTCAGATGCGTTTAGCGGATGCAGATGGATAACAGCATGGCTGATGTCGTGTTACTACATGTAGGCTCAGAGAAGATTGGAGTAGGAATGCTACAGGCTGGATTCTTTTTTTTCCAGCTCTTTCTGCGTTCACTGGTAGTGGATTGGATTTAAAATGAAAAGTCTCTTCTGCTTCAACACCTCATATTTGAGAGCATGTCACTGTGACCAGCTTTGTGAAGCTGAGCCAAGAAGCGCCACTGCAAGGCTCAAGAAACCAGTAGAAGTCAAAGAGGGATCAGAGCAGTAAAGGAATGGCAAAAGTCCAGGGATGCTGAAATTTATGCTTAGAAAAACCTCCTAAATGGAAGAAAGGCTTCAGTACTCGAGCTAAGTTCTAGCTGTTATGAATCAGGTAACATCTCTTTTGGGAGCAGAGTATTCGTAGCCCATGGGGGTTTTCACTGTAAATGTTTGTGGCTGGTGACTCTCAGATGATATGTTAGACCAGATGGGACTCGTGTCCAGTCCAAATTAGCAAATATTACTTTTTCCTTCGAGTGTGGCTGAACAGAGATGGAGTTCAAGAACAGGATAGGAGTCAAAGCTAACAAAGTTAACATCAAGTTTTTTGTGGTAAACCTCTAAACTGGATGTTTAACAATGTCAGAAACCCTCTGTCCTTTTCTTCCTGTGCTGGAAAAAGACCCTCAGAATGCTCTTTCTTTAAACCATTTCCATTGCTTCTTGGAAAACTTTATATCCCCTCTGTTACAAGAGATCTAGGCACGATTTCAGTCTTCAAACTGTCTTTGAAAGAAGCTCTGCAATCGACTGGAGGCCAGTTCAGACAGTAGAAGGGTCATTTTTTCTGCATGGTGCTCCTGAGTCTGTGCCACAAAATCCACGTGCTAACTGTGATTTCACTTTCCTTAATTGCATTTTGGAAGGGAGATTAATTATATTACCACTAGAGGGATTACAGATATTAGACTGGCCCTGAAAGTGTTTTTCCCTGAAACTCTTGTGGGGGTGGGAGAAAGTTATTTTCCTAATCTGTGCCCTGCTTTGCTTGTTAACCCTTTTTACATATTTACAGGTGCCGTGGGGTGTAAGTAGCTAATTGAATACGGCATTTGATAAAGTTTAAGGAAGTTTTAATTCCTGTCCTGCGGAGTATTGGTCTCCCCTACATAAACATGTTAGTTAACGATTACTGCAGAGCACAAGTATTTTCAAAGGTGGCTGTTCCACTTTCCCCAGAGGAACCTACTCATTTTCAAGCCCGGTTTAAAGGGCAAAGATTGCCTGTTCCCTTGATAAGAATTTGTTTTTAAAGGCTCTATTTAGCTTTTAAAGAATACATTCATCCACGGAGTGATAAGATCTTGCATTAAGTGGGGAAGCCAGAGGAAAAGGCTCCAAAGAGACGAGCGAGCAGGAAGGGGTTAAAAGATGTCTGAAAGCCCTTTAGGAAGTCTTCTAACTGAATGGGCTTGGCGGCTGTGCTTCAGTGCTTCCTCACCATGTGGAACCAGGCACCTCTCACCGCCCTGCGTTCACAAGTCCTGATGTCATGATAATGTGATCCCCGAGAAACAGCTGGCACGGGATGGCGCCCTGGCTCCCGATGGCATGAGGGCTCCTGCGCTCCTCCACCTCCCGGTGCTGGCACCCACCAGCATTCCCAAGCAGCACCTGGCCGGAGGGCTGTGAGAGCCCGACTGCCTGCAACGCGCTGTGGAAATCTTACAATAAATCGATATATGCACTTACATACATTTTCTGAGCTCCAGCTACAGTAACAGGGATCTTTCAAAGGCCCCTGAAAGCGCTGAAATCAGTGTAATTGCAGAGCCTGGCTGGTACATGCCATGTGCAAATTCATTTCTCATTTTATGGAACTACCTATTTGAGCCACACACTTCACAAGGTTTTTTTTTCTTTTATTTTGTTGGGTTCCCCCCCCCCCAAGCTTTTCATATTTAAGACAGTAACTTTTCCAAGAGGACTGGTACCACCTAGGCTGTCCACAGGAAAAAAAAAGAAACAAAGAGGATGATTTGATGTAAAGAGCAAATGCCCTGCAGCAGCCTGTGAAGTCCTGGACTCGCCTGAGAACTTGTTTTGCTTCCTGTGGGGTTCAAATACCGCAGCAATCCAACTGTTTGGAGTCCAGACCTGGTCTCTTGGTATCGCTTGGTTTAAAGGAACAGTCTTGTCCAGTTCAGGCACATTTTGACTGTATCATTTAAATTTTGGATTTAAAAAGAGTTTGTGTTTGCTAAAAAATCAAAGCAGTGGTTTGATGAGTTAATTTATGTGCTGTCATATATTTATGCGCAGGTTTTTATCTGTAAAGTGTCTTCACCTCAGCAGCATATAAAGACCTGACAGTGTGTGTGTCCTTGCAAGTCACACCACGGAGGGATTGTCCATGGGCAGCGGAGGGATGGGAGAAAGCTGGGTTATCGCTGAGCTGCTTCCTTCCCCTTTAGGTGAGAAGGTAAAGTCATTTCCCAAAAGCCATCCTTTCCGGAGAAAGTGGAAGTAAAATTTTGACCGGCCAAATTAAATGAGAACCACAGCACACCTCGCGGAGACCGAACTGGCTTTGGTGGAGCCTTCCCCTGTTTTGTTAATTAGTAATCGAGTTTTTCCTGTAGATAACCCGATCTATCGGTTAATGGAGTTTAACGTACTGAAACACCAGCGAGCCGCCGCGGGCAGCGCAGCCCCGCGCATACAATGGGCACATTGTTCCCGGGGGATCCCGCGCTGCGTTTATCGGGGAGGGGAAGCATCACTTCAGCCCGCTCGGCCTCCCCTCGCTCCGGCGGGGCCGGGGGGTGTCCGGGGCGAGGCCGGTTGGGCGGAGGGGGTGCCGGGGCGGCAAAGGGTTAATCGGGGCGGCAGGGCTGCCGCGGCTCCTCCCCACCTCCGGGGCTGAAGTAGCGCGGCGGCAGCGGCGCGGGGCAGAGCCGAGCCGGGGTGGTGGCAGCGGAGCCGGGAGGGCTGAGCCGGTGCCGCAGCGCTGCCCGGCCCCGCCGAGCGAAGATGGCGAGGGCGGCGGAGCGCGGCGGTGTTCGGCTCCTGCTGCTGCTGCTGGCGCTGCCCGCCGCCGCCGCCCGGCCGCCCGCCTCCTTCCCCAGCGATGTGAACGGGCACAGCCTCCACCCGCCCTACTTCAACCTGGCCGAGGGCACCCGCATCTCTGCCACCGCCACCTGCGGCGAGGAGGCGGCGGGCGCCGGCAGCCGCCGCGCCGTAGAGGATCTGTACTGCAAGCTGGTGGGGGGCCCGGTGGCCGGGGGGGACCCCAACCAGACCATCCAGGTACGGCCGGGCCGGGGAGGAGGGGACGGACCCCGTGCTCGCACGGGCGGCTGGCGGAGGCTGGCCGAGGCAGCGCACGGTCCGAGCCCCCTCGGGGTGGCCCCGGTTCGCGGTGTCGCCGCGGAGGGCAGAGGCTGCGGCGGGGGCAGCCCGGCCCCGCTCCGCGCGTCTTTTCCCACGCATCGCATCCCCGGCTGCCTCGGGCAGAGCTGGTCCAGCAGCCGCGGGTGGGTCGGTGCTGGGGGGCTCAGGGAGGGTTGGTCCCAGGGCATCCCCCTGCCCAGGCCCGCCCGGAGCAGCCCCCGGAGCAGCGGGTTGTGGGACGCACGTGCTCCATTTCTCTCCCAGCCTTGCCAAGAGAATCCCAGCTTTGCTCGCATGAATCGCGGCTCGCTGAGTTCCCGGGGCATTATTTTTGAAGTTGTGGGTTCTTTGTGTTTATAAAATTCCCGGCAAACCAGCACCCAAATTCCCTTTGCTAGTCAGGGAATCGTTATGATAAATGCGATAATGTTTACTCTGACATGTCTTGAACGTGATAATATCTACCTTGATGTGTTTTAACTCCGCCGTTCCCGTCTGTTCGGGGAGGCGTTGGGATGAGCAGAGGGGAAAGTTACGAGGGTGGATTTTACACGGGAATGTCAGGTGACTTATCTCAGGGGTACCATTTTAAGCTGCCCAGAGAGAGCTTGCAGCCAGGAATGTAGACTGTAGAAGCTGCAGTGCAGTGTAAGAGCTATGACTCCCTTGAAGAGAGGAAAGAACAGTTGTAAAAGGGCTTGTAAAATACCAGGCTTAGTTGCAGGAACTCCAGACCCAGTGTCCCCCCTGAGGGCAGCCCCAAGCTGGGAAGAGCAGCTCTGATTTGAAATGCTCTTGCAGCCTGAAGCCAGCTATGGAGCCACCAGCTGCTGCTCAGTGTTTTCTGTGTGTTGCTGGTGAGGGTCGTGGTGCCAGTCACCTGTTGCACTGGAGCAGTGGAGTTGTTCCTGTTGTACATAACAGTAAGGACAAGGAAGGGAAAACTGTCACTTTCTCAAACCGAGCCTTTCTCAGCCTTTTGGTGTGGGGGTGGCTTTGTTACAAGATCATCTCTGAAGCATTTGTCTTATTCTGGCCACATTCTCCTGAGTTAGTGCTGCACTAGGAATTTTCGGGCTATTGTGTGGTTATGACATGGAATTTTGCTGTTATGTAGTGTAAATTGTTGAAGATGTCACTGGATGGCAAAAACCTGATGTATCCTCCTCTGAGTTTTGCCACCTTTTAAAGTGACGTTTCACTTCATTACACTTTAAAATAGTGTAACTCGAACAAGCTTTGCTGTAAATCCCAGTAGCAGGAGGCTTACCGGGCCCTCGATGTAGCAATTGTGCCTCCAGTGAGGCAAAGGAGTGCAGAAAGGTGAAGAGGTAACTGCTACTCCGTGCACTTTCAAACAAATACGTGAATGGTGTGCCAAGCAAAACTGGGAGGATAAGGCTTCTTGGAAAAGCTGGCACATGTGGGTGTGCATTTATCACTCCACGTGTGTCCATCTGTGCTCCGGCCACCCTGCTAGCTCAGCATGACACGCAGCACTAAGCGTGCCGGTGTCCAAAAGAAACCCTTTAGGCTATACCAGCTCTGGGGGCAGCCCCAGCGTGCCCCCACTGCCAAACACAGCTCCTCAGTTGTGGAATTCTGCAGCACCCCCTCCTCCTGTCCCCTGTGCAGCTCTGGCACAGGCGGGCTTTGATCTGAGCACCACTTCCCAGGCCAGCAGGCTTCACTCAGTTTGAAAGCTTTAGAAAAATCCTTTTGTAGTGGCTCCTTTCCATGACCACAGGCAGCACCTAAAAGGAAGGGGAGGAAACAGGAGGCATCAGAGCAGAGGTCAGAGTTCCCAATTCATCCCCTTTAGGGGTTTTGGCACCAGCCGGTGACTAGAGCAAGGAGGGAGGTGGGAGGGAAGTGTTCAATTTGAGCAGACTGAAACAACAATAATGAACTCCACATGCATGCCCTTGCTGCCTGCGTGTCCCACCAGCCCAGAGTCCCTTCTCCATTCACCTGCTCAGTACTGCTCATGTGTGATGTGGCTGGGGCATGAGGGGGTTTGGTCAGGAATACTGGAAAAATGTCATTTGGGGACCTTCCAAGAGACATCCACATGCTGTGGTGGGGAAGGGACATTTGGTTGATTAAAGACCTAGGATAAACATTAATACAGTAATATAATCAATTGGTTCAGTCAGTTCTCTGTTTTATGCTGGTTTAATTTGACATCGTGGAAGACTTCAGAAAAGAGAGTTCACTGACTTTAAAACTTGAATATGTCAATAATCATTAAGTTTTCTGAAACAGTGCTGCCCTAAAGACACTTGCAGTGGTTTTGGCACAGCTTGTGGGAAGGCTGTAAACCTTTTCAAGGAGTTTCCTTTGCTTTATTCAGGGCTTTTTGGCAGAAGACTGCATTTCCAACTGTGGGGGGCTTTTCAGTCTGGAAGGATGTGATGCACAGCAATGCTGAGGTGTGCTTAAAGGGACTTGCCCTGGAGGTTTGCTTCCCTTGTCAAACTCACTCCTCAGTGTGGGCAGCCCTGCCTTAATGATAAAGTCTTGAGGAAGAGGCAAAAGAAGAGAGATCATAGGTTGATTAAGCTTTACTGGAGATGCTTGTTACTCTCTGTCTTCCAAGACAGACAGCTCTGCAAAGGCAGACATGTTCTCATGTTCCCCATCCCATTCGTGTGCCCTGGGGGCTGTTCCAAAACCAGCAGGGATCTTGTGCTGCTCCCGGGGTGGGGCAGGGTTGTAGATGATTATTTCCTATTAGGAGTGTAACAGTAAGGCAGGTTACTGGCATTAATTGAAGCAATTATAGACCTTAGAATTTCAGAACATGCAACAAATTTGACTGATTTCAAGTAAGTGCTGCTTTTACCTTCCTATGAGGCCTCTCTTCACCCCAGCCCTGTGTTCAGGGCACTGCAAGCTGGATTGCAGCCCTGAGCTTTCCTTGCCTGAGCAGCATGGGCACTGACCAGAGCTCCGGTTCTCTCAGTCTTCCAGGCATTGGTAACAGATGAAATCTGAAGCTGTTTCTTACCTGAGTGTCTCAGAATTAAGTGTCATTCCCTTTTGATATCCTGCACTATCAGTGACCATTTGTTCATGTGCCTCTTTATCCCATTCCATGTGTCTGGTGTGTGGCCCTGTGTGGCTGAGGGAATCTGGCTTAGCCCAGGGCTCTCAGTGCTGTACCCATCTCTGTACGTGTCTCTTACCTGTGTACGTCTGTGATAGTGTTGGATTTCAGTGGTTTCACTGTGCCTGAAAACACAGTTATAGAACAAGTTGTTGTTGCCCACAGAAAAGACACCTGGTGAGACAGCACCTGCTTAACTCTGTGTGAGCACTGATCTGCAGGGACAGTCCTGCGACCAACTTGCACTTTGAAACAATACTCTTTACACCCCATTTCCTGCCCTTTTTACTTCATGCCCAGCAGCCCTATGCTCCCTGTGGCTTTCTGATAAATCAGGTGAGGGGAGCTGGTGTTGGGTCATGGCAGGGCCAGATAAACTGGGACAAAGCCGCCTGCATCCCGCAAGGCGAGTGGTGCCAGCAGGGTGCCTGGCTTGTCTTTGTGCTCAGGGGACACTTCAAAGCTCCCCCTGACCTGAGCAGGATCAGGCCTTGCAGGTCTCTGGAAGCTGCCCTTCATTCAAACCTCCTCCTTATCTCTCCCTCTTTGCAGTTTGCTCTGCCAGTGGCAGATTTATGTTCTCAGAGCTGCCCTGCAACTCCTTCCATTGCTGAAGTTCTTTCTTTGGCTGTACCTACAAGTGTCCACGCCTCTCCTGCTCTGGCAACCTGCTGTCTCCACTAAGCCTGCAGCTCACAATTGCTGTTTAATTAAAATTCTCTTGTTGATGTCAGAACTTCCCTGTGGAGAACCTGACACAATGTGCTGGAGCCTGAGTTGCTCTAAAATACAAATAGCTGGAAATGATTCTGGTCAGGTTTAGGTCTGACTCTAATGAAACAACTAATGAGCAACTGTGCATCAGAGAGGCTAATCACACTTTGAACAGCAAACCTGCTTCAGCTGTTGACGTGTTCCCAGCACAGCAGGCTGCCCAGGGAGGGACAACAGCAGCATTATAAATGTGGAGCAGCTGATCCTAATTTTCACTCCCTTCTTACTCAGCTTGATTTGACTGTCTCCCATCGATGTGAACTTTAGGTTCAAAATGGTTTTTACATCTGTGGCAAGAATTTGAAGCATGAAAGCACTTTATTTTTTTGTTATTTATCCCCGTTTTGTAATCTTGCCTCACTTCCCCCCCGACCTTAGTGTTGTGTATTGTGCAGCAGAAATTTCCACACAACCTGTTGCACCGGTTCCCATTAAAGGTTTGTGCTGAAGAGTTGGGTCAGTTTTATCTGGTCTGCTCTCCCTCCTGGCTCAAAGCATGTCCAAACCAGCCTTGTGACCTCTCTGTGCAGCGGGTGCTCCCTGCATGAATGTCAGGGTTACCCGGATGGTTTCAGCTCCCTTTTTCTTTGGCTTTGTCCTTGCCTGTCCCTATTTTCACATCTTTAGAGGAGTTAATTGAAAAGTGTTCTTTTTCAGGACAATTTGTGTTGCATAATTACCTGCAAATAACAAAGAGTATGGCAGTGGGGAGTAATGCTGTGAAATCTGTTTCCTTTGCACTGAGATTCCTCCAGAGTTTGGAGCATCTGGAAAATCACATGCTCTGTGGTGGTTCTGTCTTGCCTCAGCCCTTGTAGTGGCAGGAAGGGGATTGCCCGTCTTGAGATCTTGTACCTGGTGTAATATTAACGCTGGCTGCAGCTGGGACAGGCAAGGGCAGCATTCCTGCCTGGGGATAACTATGCCTTTAAAAAGAAAACTGCCTGTGACACGGTTCCCTTCCAAGCTGTTTGTAGCAGCAATTCAAATGACACAACAGTGGCTCCACAAAACAATTTGCCAGCTTTCGGGGCTCTTTGCAGGTTTCTTTGAGCATGGGTCAGATTCATTTGTCTATTAGTGAGAGAGAAGGAATTGCCCCTAACAGCTCAGGTCTTTGTCTGATCCTGCTCTGGAGATGTTGTTAAAGTTGCAGGGTTGTTTTCTCTGGCAGCGTGTCCATGGAGCTGACAAAACCACCCGGGCCACAAAAGCAAGGCAAAGAAGTGATGGCAGTCCCTGGCCAGCTGACAGCTGGGGCTGTCCCTTTCTGGCCTTGCATTGCAGCATCATCAGCAAAGGGAACTTGGCTGCGAGACTAAGCTTGAAAATGTAGCTGAAAGAACTATATTGTGAAATGAATAGGTGGACAAGAAACAGATCGCAGGGAGTCAGACAGAGGAACTGCCAGTCTGAGTCCATAGAAATGACTGAATGGTTCTGGTCAGGATCTCTGGGCTCGGCAGGGGTGGGTGTGAGTGGCAGCCTCAGCAGAGGAGCTGCTGGCCATGGAGTTTGAGCCACTGCTCTCCACTGCAGTGCAGCTTCTCCCTCAGATACTGCTCTGCTTCTGATAACCAGTCCTTTGAGTCTGGGATCTTCTGCCAATGCTCACTGTATATCTGAAATTCAGAAGGGATGCTGCTTAGAGCAGCCCAAATTCTGCACTCAGTGGTTGTGCGGGTTTTGAGCTTTTTCATGTACCTTTTTCCATCCGCACTTTCAATGGGTGCAATCAAGAATTTCTGTATCTTGATTTGCATTAGCATGCTTATACCCTGTCTTCTCTGAATTGCTGTGATACCTGCCTGCTTTGTACCACACTTTTCTGACCAGAGCTAAATGTTTTTGTATTTTACACCAGGGCCAGTACTGCGACATCTGCTCCTCTGCCAACAGCAACAAGGCCCACCCCATCACAAATGCCATCGATGGGACAGAGCGCTGGTGGCAGAGCCCCCCTCTTTCCCGGGGGCTGGAGTTCAACCAGGTCAACGTCACTCTGGACCTTGGACAGGTAACACAAATCCTTTCTTTGTTATGTTGTAGACTGTGCTGGTGAGGAACAGCTGCTCTGCTTCTAAAATCCTCTAGTGGACCTTGCTGGAAGTATGGAACAACTACTCATTTAATGACAGGGCAGGAGGCCCTGGTTAAAATAGGGAAGGGAAAACCTCTTGCCTATTTGTAGCATTAACTACATTGTGCTCTTTGTTGTTACTATTTAGATTTTTTCCCTAAAAGTTGAGTCACTTGTGGAAACTCATCACATTATGTAGGTGCCATTCCCCTTAGAGGGTACCTGCCTCTCAAAGGGGGACAGTTAGCAAGGCTTCACCCCAAAATGGGAAAATACAGCCCTGAGAAATTCAAGGTTGCACTCTAAAGCTTTTAACTGGTGTGTTGAAAACTCTTTTAAAAATGGCAAGTCTCTGTGAAGGTCTTCCTATAAAAGACAAAGGGTGACAATGGACGTTTGGTCTCTAATGCTGGCAAATCAAATGGAATTACCATTGTAATAGCAGGGCTGCCAGCCCCCACCACCTCTTCTGCTATTCCTATTCACCTGCAAAATGTCCTTCTGGAAATGCAGTGTTCTCTCAGACTTTCTTCAGCTTAGAGGGAAGCAGCAGGAAAGGATGGAGCTGTGGAGGCAGGAAGGCATTGTCAGCCAGGGACCTGAAGAGCTGTGCGATGTGGTTCTGCTCTGTGGTATAGAACTGCTGCTCCAGCTGTTGGATGGGGGAACTCCTCAATCCTTGGGACTGGGCATGTGTGAGGCCTCTGCTCCCTGGCAGCCTTAGCCCTTGTGATTCAGGGTTTGGGACGTTTGCTGTGTTAGTCTACAACACTTTAGGAGTATCTAGTGAAGTGCCGCCAGGAACAGGTGGGGATGGGCTCTCACCTCCCAAGAGATGCTCCCCAAGCTCTGCAGCCGCAAAGGCCAAGTTTGGGACCTCCTTGGCTGGGGAGTTGGTGGGATGGGGCAGTTTTGGAGCTGTGGACAGCTCATCTCTCCCACAGGAATCCTGTTTGCTGTGATTGCCTGGCAGTCTTTTGGGGGCTGAGTCATGGCTGCTTTGGGAGTTTGCACTGTTTGCAGGGATTTTGTGCCTTGATGGACACTGAAACTTTACAGTGGCTTCACTGGTGGCTTTTTCACTCTCTCTGCTGGAGTAAAGGCTCATTTGTCATCTTGGTTTGCAAGGTGCCTGACACCACATTTACATCCTTAGATACCTAAGCTGTATTGATGATGATACCCTTCTATTAGATGCCTCAAACACACACTTTAGTCCCGAGGATTGGCTCTGACCCACTCCCTGCCTTGCTGTAGCACTCATTTGGAGTCTGCCAAACACCCTTGATCACTTTGTTCTCTCCATGAGTGCCAGCTGTCTAAAGCCGTGCTGTGCCAGCACCAGTGAAATATCTGCTACTGCCCAGAGCACAGAGCTGTGTGGGCAGAGCCTCCCCGGGCTGCACACAGGGAGCAGAACCCTCACCAGCGTAGGTGGCATCTGCTGTGTCTCTTAGAAACAACCCAGCTGGCAGGGATGTACTGGTGGGTGGATTGCTTTGCACTCACTCCCCCTGTGACCAAGGGCCAGCCTGCACTGTGGCTTTTCCATCAGTCACTGCTTCTCTGGAGAGGGATTTTCAAAGATCAGCTTTTCTCGGGAGCTTCTCCTCTTCTTTGTCTTTCTCTGTGGCAGCTTTCTGGCTGTAGGCCAGAGCTAACCCAGCTGCACTGTGTGCCTGCAAGCTGCTGAGTTTGGCTCACCTGGGACTTGCAACCTTCAGAGCTGCTGTGCTGGGAGCCAGAGCCTGGAATAATTTGGGAGGGCTGCAGTGCTGTTAAAACTGAGTTGGTCTAAGTGGACCTTCTGTTTCCTGGATCTGTTTGCCCTTGGCACCCAGGCAAATGGGATTGCACCATCATTTCTGCAGGATTGGTACCAGAATTTGCATGTGTGGTGTTGGTGGCAGATGCTTTACCTGGTGTGGATTTTCTCTGGGCTCGGAGACCTCCTGCTTCCCTGTCACCTTTGCAATACATTATAAACCAGCTGGTCCCAAGAGCAGCACATGCCTAAAGCTTCAGCCTGTTTAAGTGGCTTCCCCTTTACACATGGCCTTATTGCACGTAATTGCTATAATAATCTGTTTATGCTCCTGGTGAGAGTCAGTTCTTTGCTTTTAACTCCTTTGTTTTGGTAGGTCAGGCAATAGAAACAAGATTAAGTGTTAGAGAATTGCTAATTTCCTCCTTTTGAAGTTGGCTGTGCTTGAAAGGATGGAAGAGAGAGAAATTCTTGGGACCCTGTGTGGCCAGCAGGGCAAGTGCAGGATCAGGCCAGTGTGCCTGACAGCCAGGCTTCCCAAATTCCTTGGATACATGTGAGAGCAGTACAGGTAGCACCACCATCCTAGGCATGTGTGACAGCAGGGATTTTTTTGTGGCTGGCAAATGAGGCCTCTCCTTGCTCTGTGTATCAATCTAGAGAGCTCTTGGACCAATTAAGGTTTAATTTAAGGGGCTCACAGCCACTAAACGCTTTTGTCCTTCTGGGGGCTGAGTGCCTGGAGTTCTGATGGCATTGGGGTCACAGCAGGGGCTGGCACAGGGGGTTGTGGTGTCAGCCCCTTCTTTTGCTGCTTTGCTTCCCTGCTGGCTTCATCCCTCTCCATACTTAATTACCAGCTGGAATCGGGTTCCTCTAGCGTTTGGCGAGGCTGTGGCAACTGGGAGAGGGTCAGTTAATTAAGCAGCCTGTTGGTCTTTGCTTTTGCTGGCCGGGAGCTTGCTCTCCTCACAGGAGCGCTAAAATCCTGTGGGAAGGAGGAATATTCACAGCCAGCAAGTAAGTCCCAGAATGGCTTGGTTTGGCCACCCAGCTGGTGTGAGAATATTAAACACCCTCCTCACGTCATCTTAGTGCCAACGACAGCCTAATCTTAATGGCTTCATCAGCAAGGCGGATCAGGGCTGCCACCATGGCTTGGGAAGAGGCTGTGTCTGATTATCTGCTTGGGGGGTTGGATGGGAATTGTCTGGTACCTTGTCCCTGCCTTCTTGGGGAGGAGTGATTTTTCTTTTCAGAATAGGTGGGGGAGAAATGCTGCAAGAGGAGGAAAAGTCCTGTGAAGGTTTCCATGTCAGACCCAGGTCTGAGCACCAGAAATATGACAAACAGCTCCAGGAAGGAAAGTTAAATGGATTTTAGGAGATGCTGAGGAGTATGGAGAGGGAATTTTTTTTTTCTTTCTTGCTTTTAATCATGACCCTGTGCTTAGTATATTTAGGATGAATGGCTGGGCCACTGCATGAATTTGGTGTAAAATACATCATGGCGCCATGGTGAAGCACAGCTCAGGTATTGGAGAGGAGAAGAACTGAGAGCGCTGTGTGCTGGGAGGACACTGCTGTTGCTGGACAATCTGGACTTGTCAAAATCCCAAAACTGGCTGTCCTACCTGGCTTGGAGGGCAAAGGTCCATATTGTGGTGGAGGCTCTTAAACCTGCCCCACTGCTGCTCAGCTCCAAACTTTCCTCTCTTGCTCAGAGCCTCCAGGCCAGCTGGAAATGAGGATGTGCCTCTGCTGCAGAGGGGCTGCACAGAGAGCAGAGGGACAGGAGACCATGACTCACTGCCACCATGGGAATTGTCCCCTGGGATCCTCCTGTGATTAAGTGTCACAGTGGGTGGAGGGGGAGGAAGGGGTGTGATGGAAGATTCCTTTTTCTTTTTTTTCCCAAAAAGGTCGTTTGAGTCAGAGCTGACAAGGTTTAAAGAAACATGAATGGCTGGCTCCTTGCCAGCCTGACATCTTTCTTGCATAAAGGTGAACCCAGGCCAGCCCTTCCTTGAGATGTTTATGGATAGTTGGTGCTTTATCATAAACTCTGGGGGAGGAATGCTTGCAGTCATGCAAGAGCAGGAGCTTCGTGCCAGTGCTTGCTTGAGGTTGATTACTGCAGTGAGAAGGTGGCTGGGGAGCAGCCCCCATTTTCCCCTGCGTTGTCTGCTGGCCCTGGTGACACTAGAGAACAGCAGGATTTCAGACTCAAGCTTTGCAGAGAGTTCTGATTTACACCCCAAAAGTGTTTAGTTGGGCAGTGCCTGACAGAAACTGACATCCATTCACTTCTGCTGAGGAGAGAAAAGAAGCCTCCTCTGGAGAGCTCCAGGAATTTACGCCTTAAAATGCAGCTCCCTTTGGGGTTAAAAAGCGGGGGGGGGGGGGGGGGG
>VZRN01003130.1:1894647-2016786 GCA_013397935.1 Dasyornis broadbenti | reverse complement strand
GGTGGTGACATAAGGTGGTGGGCGGGGGGGGAGGTTGCATCATTGGTAATTCACAAAAGTGGAAAGGAAATTAATTGTAAGCCAAGCTTCAGGGCCAGTCTGAAGGTGTGTTTTGTAGTCACTATGGAATGTGTCTCGGCAAGGATTGATAACTTTCTAGATGTTTTGAGAAGCACCTCTTGAGTTTTCTAGTAATTACTAAAGGATCTGCCACAGCTGCAACTTACTTGTCTTACTGCCGAGGCGTAACTACTTGGTAACTACTCCTACTTGGTCTTCACTGTGCTGTGCACCACTGTGGGAAAGGGGTAGGAGGGTTTAGTGACATTTATTGTGAGCTTTTGCACCTTAAATAAAGGGCTGGGGCGTAAAATCTCTAACAAAGACCTTCTTTCTCCAAATTGTTCTCCGGCTCTTGGAGCAAAAGCAGTATTAAAAATAAAGCACATTAAGTAGGCTCAGCAGAAATCTTTTTTGCTTTCAGCAGCTGAGCCCATGGTCTCTTCTCCTGTGTAGAGTCCTCTCCAAAGGGCATGAAATCCTTCAAAAGTAGATGTTTATATGTTTACAGCCTTCAGAACTGTAGTTCCCTGATCTGAGATGTCTGTGGTTCCCATTTAACTGCAGAGGCTGTTCAGTGCTGCTGTCCTTTGCCATGGCTGTGGAATGGAAGCAAGGTGCATATTTGTAATGCTTCTTCTGGGAAAAGCAGGAAAGGTGTGACTGAGTGAGCATTCAGTGCTGAGAGCTGGCACTGAGCCCAAGTGGATGGATCTTCTCTCCCATTTTATTTCCCACTTTATTGTTTGAATTAACTTAGCTGTGAAATCTCTTCTGTTTTCTTGAAAACTGTGGTTCCCCTGACCTAGACCAGCAGCTATTTAAATTTTTTTTCTTTTTTTTTTTTGTGCTGATAAAGTGAGATTTTTGCCTTCACTTAGCACAGAAAGGTCGAGAAGGATCATCTGCCAACTCCCACCAGATTCCTGGCTCCAAGGGCTATGTGGGAGCTGCTCAGGTGAGTGGGAAGGGAGTGTCTGGTTGTTAATCAAGTGGGGATCTGTCTCCTCTGGCAGCAAGAGCAGACCCATGCTCTCCTTTTCAAACAGCCTTGCCAATTTGGATGCCAAGCTCCAGAATCCAGAGCAGCCAAGGCTGAAACTTCTTTCCTCTTTGTTGCTGCTGCTGTTGATTGCTGTTAAGGGAAAAGATGTGCAGAACACCAGGGTAGGTAAATCATGGGTGACACATGAATTTTAATTGTGCATTATGTTTGCTCAAGACATGAACCAGTACTGCTTAAAATCAGTCTTCCAGGGCTGCAGTGAGTGGATGGTTATTTCACTTGTAACATCGGCTTCCCAAAAGACCTGCCCTGCCTCACGTCTTCAGGGCTGTGAGCACACGGAGGAGCAGGAGGCTCTGAGCAGGTCACTCAGCATTGTGGCACCTTTTGGTGCCTCCAGGAGGTTGTTTCTGCCTGTCCTTTGCATCTTGTACAAATGACCCTTGTGCTTCAACAGCTTAATCTTCCCAGAGGCTGTGCTTGCTCTGCCTAGACCTGAACCAGGTGTTAAAATTAAAATAAGCCTCAGCTTCCCCCCCCCCCCACCCAGAACAGCTTCAGGTAACGACTGATGAAAGGATAATTGCTGGTTCTAAGAAATGCGTGCAAGATTTCCACTGCAGTTTCTCCCTAGGTGTTGTTGCCTATTTATAATGTTGGTGTGATGAGAAACAAAGAGGCTGATCATGAGGTCTCCTACCGTGAAGCTCCCCATTCCCTCCAGGTTGTCCCTTCCTTCTTAACTCCCTGGGATTCTTCAAAGATTAAGAGAGAGCCTCAGGGCATCGCGGGCTGGGGAGAGGTCAGGCTGGCGTAGGGGAGGCTTTAGTTTGTAATGAATAGCTGGAAGGCAAGCCTTGTAATTTCTTGCTGTTCTCCTGGAAAGTGTCTGCTTGGCTGGGCTAGAAAACAAGAGCGTGCCTTGACTGGGGTGTGTGTGGGTACACGTGCTTGGGGTCAGCTCTGGCCGGGCTGTGCGTGGCTGTACCAGGCGAGTTCAAACACAGCGGGACTGACTGGGTCAGGCACCTGCTTGTGTTGTGTTTTCCTCCTTCAGAGAGATGTTACAGGGAGTTCTTGAGGAAGGTCAGTGCACACGCTGGAACCGAGAGGTTCACAGCTCTGACACAGAGCATGCTGACACCCTGTTAAGTGGTTTAGCATTTTCTGTGCTTTGGCTTGTCCCACCCCCAGAATGGGAATGCTGCATTTTTATCTCCACCACGTTCTGTGCACGGCCTGCGTGCAGGAGCCTGTGCAGCACCAGACCAGTGTCTACAAAATCCGTGGCAGAAGAGAATGATTTCTTGAGTCAGGCTCTTGGCTTGGCTCTGCAGCCTTTCTCTGTCTGTCATCTTCCTCCAGCAAGTGAGAGCATCCCTCAGCCCCGTGGGTGCTCACCTGTTCATGAACTCGTGTCCTGCGCACACCCCCAAGTGCTGCAGCTGCTAAAGCCAAGGGCTGTGAGCCTGGAGTCGCTGCCAGTCCTGCTCTTCATGTGGGACTGGGGACAAGCTCATCCTGTGGCGTTGCACAGCCAGTCCAGCTCTTGATGCTTGTCCTGGTCCGGATGAGAAGCCCCTCAAGTGAGCTCTTCCTGCTTCCTGGGGCACGATTCCAGGTCCTTGCCCTCCGCAGCTCCAGCACGGCTATGTCCTGGCTCAGATCCACCGGCTGGCAGGGAGGATGCTAAATACACTTTTGATCATCTGCCTAGTCAGCTTCTCTGCTCTTTCAAGCCTGTTCTAGCCCCCTGCACCTTTCTTTTGATGCTTTACCAAGCCTGGCTCAGCCCTGCATTCATCTCTGCCTTATCCTTTTATTATAGTCATAAATGTGGGCCTTTGGGCTGTGCCCAGCCTTGATCCTCAGTTGTTTCCTGTTTTCTGGATTCAGTGCTCTTCAAATTCCAGACCTCCCCTCCTGTGTGTAATGCCAAGCAGTGCAATAAATAGTACATTGCTTCCCGTTTGATAGAAATGAAAAGGGAGATCAGCAGGAAGACACAAGGGGAGAGGCACATGCCTGGTGTGCTGGGGTGGAAGAGTCTTCCTAAATGGCTTAAGTGTGGACTCCAGATCAGTGGTAGTTTATTAGGGAAATGCGGCCTATTCACAGACCTGGTAACTGAGGTTTTGTGTCTGGAGGCATCCTGAGGGGATGGTTAGAGAGGAGAGATGGGAACAGGGATTTGTCACAGTGGGAAATCAGGGAGGAGGACAACAAGGCCTTGAGAGGGACACACGGATGACTCTGCACAAGGCAAGGACTGGGCAGTGGTTTGGGGCTGCTTTGGCCACCAGGGACTCTGACAAGAATGACAGGAATGACGTTTTGTTCTCCACAGAAGGGCTTGCCAAGCATGACTATAAAAAAGCCTTTGTTAACATGAGGTCACTGCTAATGGAAGGTGGGTCTGGATGGTGCCAGCTCCTGTTTGTGCAGTGTAGGAAGCCACATCGCCTGTTTCCTCCAGGCACCCCAACCTAGCCTCGGTGCTTTGGCAAGGCAGCCAGGCAGAGACGGGGAGAGAATGAGCAGGTAATGGGGCCAGCAACTGCTGCTGCAGCAAGACTTGCCAGGACTTGTCAGTCAGAGCTCCTGGAGGACAGTGTTAGGATGGAGGTTTGACTGTCCTGTCCTTCCCTCTGTCAAACAACAGAACATTCATGGGAGATGATGTGGCAGGAAGCACCATGCCTCTTGTTCCCAGCTACATCTACCTGGAGAAGCTGGGCCTTAGCCAGCTGAGCTTTTGTGTTGCATGGTGTACATGGTTATCTAGAAGTTAGAATAGCTTCCCTTAAAAGAAGTTTCCTTTATCCTAGAGGATTTGCATATCACTGATGGCTTTTTCTATGAAGCTGTGTGCTGAAAACTGTGTCCTTGATGGAACAGATTTCCTGGCAAAGCTTGTATGTGCAACTTGCTGTAGTTGGTCTGCCCTGCCTGAGAATCGCTTTGCATCTTCTGCTTGGCATCCTGAGTCGTGTCAGTGGTTGGTTGTGTAACCCATGCAGGGACAAGCAAACAGCCAAACTGAGAATTGCCACAGGTTTGGTTTTTTGTTTTTTTTTGTTTTTTTTTTTTTTCTCTTTCCCATTTCTTTCTCTGCCTGCTTTGATAGAGAGTGCTCCCTCACACACTCAGCTGAGCTCTATTTATGGGTTCCTGCAAGTTCCCATCACTGTGAGTTGGAGCATGCCCTGTGCCCAAAATCCAGCTGGCGTGCTGCTGTAGGCATCTCTTGGATCTGGTTAAATGTGCTCAATGCCAAGCCCCGATGGGAAGAGGAAAAGAATGGCTTTCTGGTATTTGCACATAGCTGCAAACTGTAAACACAGACTCATGACTGCAAACAGAAATCTGTATCACTGGCTTCATCATGACTTCACTGTTGTTATCCTGGCTGTTTGCTAAAGCTGTTCCTTAATCCTATTCCAGGCTTTTGCAAAGTCTGCATCCACCCAAACTTAGTGGGCACAAAGATTTTGGCTAGACTCCAGGAATGGGGTTTGGTTATTTCTTTCTCTACCAATCATCATTTTCTGCCTTGGAGCAGGCTTGCGTCAAGCCTGTAAACGGGGCTGGAAATACAAGGGTGTCTAGTGGGGATTGTGAGTACAAACCCCGTGTTCTTGTGAGCCTTGTAGGCCAGAACAGCAGCAAGAGCTCCACACAAACACTGGAGCTGCAGATCTGTGCTGGTGTTAGCAGTGCCGTTGGGAATGTTAATCCTGCTGTGACCCTGGTATGTGCTGCTGTTGGGTCAGCTCACCCGGCTGTGAATGGCAGTGTCATGGTGGGGAAACTTGCTGACAAATGCTAACGTAGTGCATGGCTGGGATGCAGATTTTTAGAAGAATAAACGTGCTTGCATGTGTGGGGTTTGGCTTTGTTGAAATCTGCTAACGACCAGACTTTAAAGCCAGCGTTATCAAGGCTTGCAGGGACCATGCAGAGGAATTACAGAAAGGCAGTGCTGCCTGGAGGCTGGGTGCTCTTGGGTTTGGTGCAGGGACCTGGTACAAGGGGCAAAGGAGACTCTTTTCCTGTTGGGACTGGGTCATCTTGGTACATGCGGGATCTGGAGCCTGACACTGGTCCAGAGAGCGCCCTTCCAAAACCACTTGGCCCTGGGAACGGTGAAGTAAGAAACACAAGGAAAGACAGGCATTTGCCACCTCCTAGAACTGGGTTCAGAACCAGATAGAAATAAGGTGTCAGAGCTTGAGCGTCCATATCCTCTTCCAAATCCAAATGGAGGGAGGATCTAGGTATACTCCTTTTGGGTGCCAGAGGGCATTGGGTTCCTCTGAGGTTTGTGTGAGTCATTCATCATTGGCACTTGGCCATTTAAAATGAAAAGCCCTTCCAGGGGCTTCGGTGGCAAGCTGAGACCTCTCACGTTGTGCCAATTTTTAGCTAATTCGTCCTCTTCCGTTTCCTTCCCCTCCTCACCCTTCCCATGCATGCAGGTTTGTGACAGGATATCCACTTCATCCAAGGGAACTGGGGGAAAAACTTTCTTGTAGCGTGGCCTGCTGCCAAGGTTGCTTTGTTCTCCTTGTCGCTGAAAGAGCAGCCCAAGGAAAGCCTTGGAGCTGAAGCTGGCATGCGACTATGTGACTTATCCTGCAGCTCTGGAAGTGAAGTGTATGACATGGGGATTTTTTTTTTCTTTTTTTTTTTTTTCCCCCCCCTCAGTCTCATAAATGCAAGGAAAAAGAGGACTTGGGTGGGTTACAGCCAGGCTGGATCTGAAATCCTCTCTTTGATGGGAAATTGCTGTGTCACGGATGTACAAATTGTGCCTTGTCAAGGTTAAAATCAGTCTTGTATTTTTTTTTTTCAGTTACATTAAGAGCTGAGCTTGCAACAGGCCTGTTTAGAAAAATTCAGTTAGTGGTGAAAATGCTGGTCAACCATGCACCGTTCAGTGTGTCGTAGCTGGAAGCTCTGCTTAGGGATTCCCTAGTGCTCCCTGAAGGCATAATTCATTTTTGTCACAAATTCGGAGCTGTATTGATAGTATCCAGCGAAGTAGTGAATTGCAGTGTTGGGGACTTAAGTCCTTGCTGTGGCCAAAGCAATGATGTCCCAGGGCCCTGGGTTGTTGTACAGAGAGGGTGAGACAGTTCTTCCTCGTTGTGGTGGGCTGACACCTGGGCTTGTGCTCTAACACCTTGCTCTGCCTGCTGTGCGCTGTGGGACACAGGATTTGGCTCCTGTTTGTCATAGCAGACCTGGTGGCATTTATCTGTGTGCATACTGTGTTGTGGGATCCTTACATCACTGCCCAGGACCTCCAGGAAGCTGGGGATGTCATAGAGATCTAATTCACTCTTAGCCACAGAAGAGCAGATGGTGTTTCAAGTCTCATCCAAAGCACAAAATCCTATTCGTATCCTGTGAAAGGCAGCTCTAGTGTTTCTCTTTTCAGCCCATGATTTAGCCAAGGGCTTCCTGAACAAACTTAGCAAATCAGCAAGGCCTTGGCAGTACTGAAAAGGGTCTTACTATAGCTCTTTTACAGTATTCTTTTAATTTCATTTTTAATACTGCAGAGCCTAGGATGTCTGGATGGAGCAGGTCCCAGATTTGTACAGCTTCTGAGAGTGCCCATCCCAACAAGCTTGTGATCCTGACTGATGGAGCTTTGCTTGCAAAACTCAGTGTAAAAACCACCCTGCAAGCTGTCTAAAGCACAGACAAGTCGTCTTTTGTCTAGCTTCTCCCTTTTAATGCTAAACTGGCCCAGGAACTCCTCTAAGAATATTTAAACACCTTGTGCAGTGAACCTGTATTGATCTTACTTGCTGCAACTCAAACAACTCACAGAATGTACAGTTGGGAACATTTGTTTGCTCTGGATGGTAGGAATGTCCCCTTGAAAATGTGCTGTGCTTTGGTAAGAATGAATAGAGGGTTTTTCCACCCCCTCTTCAGTTTTCTGAAGGCCAAAGTCTTGAAACGGCTTAGAAAGGCTGCTGAAGCTGCTGATAAGATACGCAGCAAATGTGCTTGAGAGCCTAATGTAGGAACAGAAATGTCTGAGCTGTTTGCTTTCCCCTTAACAGTGTGAAAAATTAATATGTGTCATTAAGGAGCCTGGGGGATTGTGTGCTCAGCGTGAGGGCTGTGCTGAGCTGTTACTCCTGGCGTATGTTATCCCTAGGGCTGGCAGCTGAAATGCTTGGTTTGGAGTTACTGGGTAGGAGAGTGGAGCTCATTTGGATCCTGCAGAGCCCCAGTTGTTGCAGTTTTGTTTTTAGCAGGCTCCCTCTGGCTCTGAGCTTGCTGCAGAAGGCGGGATTGCCTCTTGATACAGCAAGCTCTGTGTTTGGAGATGTGATTTTCCTGTCCAGTTAATCTCTTCTTTTCTTCCTCCACCACCTTGTCATTCATCAGTCTCTTGGGCTGAAGGAAGTTCCTGAGCAGTTCTGGTAGCAGATCTGTGCGCTTGCTAGAAGAGTGTGCTGGGAGCTTTTGGCGAGGCTGGGCTCACACACCATCAGCCAGGTCAGGGGGAGGATGCTGCTCCACACTGTGTATTTTTATACCAGTGCTGCTTTTTGCCTGAAATGTGTGAGTATTACCGCAGGCTGTGAGGGCAGAGGAACAGGGCACTCACCGGAGCTGTGGGATCCCACTCTGCACATGCTGGGCTACTCTGGCATCCATGAGAGAGCCACTTCCATGAAGGCCAGTTGGACATCATCAGACTGGTGCCATGACAGTGACAATGTAGCTTTTGCTCAAAAACTTGTTTTTTAACCTCTGAAGTCAACACACCTTGCTGTGCCTCCACCCTGGACATGTGCCACCCCATAAGCCTGCCCTTCTTTCAGCCATGGTCTTTATTTCAGTGGTGTGTCCTTACTCACCCAGACCTCTTATCTCCACTAAATCAGAGCTTTCTTGAGCCCTTGTGTTTTCTGTAGCACTCCCCTTATCTCTGTTCCTTCCCAGGGCTGGGCAATGGGAGCAGGGAAGCAGGAGGGGCTGAGCAAGCTGTAAATGCCTGTTTGTCCTGCAGTGATGCTGTGTGGCTTAACAGCAGCAGGTAAGGCTGAGAGCACCTGTAGTGCAGTTGGGTTTTCCCAAATTGCTGAGCAGGTGGGGTTTCTGCAAGGCGATTTTGTTGTTTAGGCTCTGAGGCAGTGGGATTTGTAGTGTGTTGATGCAGCACAGAATTGCAGTTTCTCATGTGGTTTACAGGTCACAGAAAAAGACTGAAAACTGGCTTGTGGGTTCTTGTCACATGTATCTTTGGTCTTGTGGCTGCTCTCTGTCCCCTTGTCCTTCTTCCCAACCATCAGAATAAGGATACTGTGAAATCCTGTGGGAGTTTGCCATCCAGAGGGAAGGGCAGCAGCTCCACAGCTCACCCCACCTTTACCCCAGCCTGTAGCCATAGGTGCAGGTTTGGTCCGTGAGACCAAACTGCATCTGCAGATGCTGTTTTGGGGGAAACCTGTGCAGTGTGAGTACACCTGGATGAGGTATGAATGCCTGCTGTGGTGCAAGCAGCTGTGGGGATGTGCATGTCCTTGGAATACGCACCGTCAGTTTTGCTGTTTGTAAGGCATCTGACCTTCCTTTTGCTAAGGCTTTCAACAAGTCAATTTACAGTCTTGGGAAGGGACCACCCAGAGCCTGTTTTGTGGCCGGGGAGAAGGAAGGGAGAGAGCTCTTCAAAGAGCAGAGGAGACAAAATTACTCCCATGGCCTGTATATTGATTTCGTGAACCGTGAGGCTCCGAGGCAGATGCCAGTCTGCTTTGCTGTGATCTTGGCAGAATGTGACCCCTGTCCCTCAGCAGCAGAGGAATGGAGGCGATCGCGTTTCCCCAGGCAGATCTGATTTCGGGAGGCTGTGAGGGTGATGTACCCTGTGCCTGGGAACAAGGCTGGGAGGCATCGCAGGGGAGGCTTTGGCTGTGCCTGGTGGACACACAGCTAGTGCACACACCCACCTCAGCAGCTCTGGAGACGATTGCCGAACTGGATTGCTTGTAGCTATGCTCTGTGTAGGAATGGCTTTGCCTCCCCTTGTTTGAAGATGATGGTTCTCTTTCGAAAACAGGAGATCAAGAATCTGGTCTCAGATGTGTTGAAAGACACTATTTACAAATGTTCATCCTGGAAAATATTTATAAAGCTCCCTTTGGGGGATCTGTTTACAGTACAGTGGCCTCCTATGGGCTGAAGTACAGCTGTCTGACGGCTCATGAGCCAGACCTGCTCAGGTTAGTGCCCTGCTGAGATCCCACTTCTTCCCAATAGCCACTTACTGCAGACCCCGTGGTGTTCATGTCGCTGTTACACACAGGGCTGTATTCAATGCTAAATTGCACTTGAAGGGCTCTGCCTCTAGAAGAACTGCGAGTGTTTAGCAAAGGGTAGAAGTTATTTGCCTGCTCTAAAGGTCTTTAGGGACATTCACACCAGATCAATAAAAGCTTATTGTTAATCTGGTGGCATGATGTGCTACAACAGCTACTGCCATCTTCCAAGCACCAGCCTCATGTCCTTGGTTCTTGCTCTGAGGAGCAGCACCAATACCAGTGGTGATCAGCAGCAGCGTGGGGTTAATGTGCGCTGTCCCTGCCTGAATCAGAGCAAATCCCAGAGCCTGACCACGATGACCTCACTGTGCCTGTGATGCTGATGGTTGCACACATCTCTAGTGAGGACATGCTCTGGGTGTTCCAGGCATGCTGAGTTTGTAATCCCCTGTTTATGCTGTATCCATAACCAGTACATGAGTTCCAGTCCTTTATTTTCTTGTGTTCAGGGATAGTAAATCACCACTGGTGATGTTATTTTCTGGGTAGGGAGTGTGGATAAGGACTTGGATTTCTGGAGTGATGGGATTGATCAATTACCTTGTCCCTACACTACCAGGAAGGAGGAAACATGAGATGGCTGGGGTGTTGTCTTTGGTGTCAGCTTTGGAAAGGCTTTGGGGTTTATTTTCCCCACATCCCAACGTCAGCAGTGGGCTTTGGTGCGGCTCAGAGTTCCTGCCCTGCGTGCCTCAGTGTCCTCGGGGCTGGGACAGGATGTGAGCGCGTTCGTGGTGTGGTGGCCCTGGCTCAGGTTGCTGAAAGGGAGAGCGGTGACAGGTGCATGGCTGGCGGTGCAGCCAGGCCCATGGTGCGGCTCCCTATCCTCCACAAATAAAAACCGCCCGGATTTGGAACTGGGTCAGGAGCGTGACCTGAAACACATCGATGGGCTCGAGGAGTTCTGGGCTGCGCCACTTCCGCCCATCCCTGGCTGCTGCCTCAGCCAGAAACTCCGTGTGAGCAATGTGAGCAGGTGGATTAGTGCTGCCGCTGGCTCGGTGCTGACTGAGCAGAAGCACTTACAGTGATGAGGTTTGCAGTTGCCCTCTTTCTTCTTCGTGTGCCGAACCCTTTCTGACCAGGGTGGCTGGAGGTGTGTTGAAAGCATCAGTCCTCAGCAAAGTGAAACTGTTGCAACTGGGCTGGGCTTCTCTGTCAGCTGCAAGACCCGCTCTGGGCAGCACTGGGGCAGGGCAGAGGAAAATGGGGCTCTACAGGGAGCAGAGTAAAACTGCTGTGAATGTCTGAGCCATGGGAGCCACCGGGGCTGGAGAGCAGAGTGACCGCACGTGTCCACAGCGTGCGTCGTCTTAATGTGTTGTTTATTTGATGTGCTGTTTGTTCTGGCACAGCCCCGGCACATGCTGGGGTGGATAATGCTGGAGAACAGCGTGAGCTAACCCTGCTTCTCAAAGTCCTGAATTTGCCAGAAGCATCTTTTCTCCCAGTAACTGGTATGTGGAAGCTTTGGATTTAGGAAGGGAGGGGAGTCTCTTTGCATGTCCCCAAGGCAGGGGATGTGGCACACTTCATTTTTGGAAGTTCCTTTGGTGTTCAGCATGGCTGCACCAAATCTGGACAAAGGCGTCAGGCTTCATTTGCCCCGCAGCTACAGGACACCGAGCGCGTGGGATGGGAAAGGCTTTGGCTCTGCATTCTGCCTTCCCTCTTCCCTTGTATCTTCTGCTGGTCGTTTGAAGGATCTCTGGAGCTTTCTGCAGGCTCTGCCACACAGGCAGCAGTGACAGCCAGCACACAGGATATGGCCGTGGTGGGGACAGTTAGCAGCCTGCCCCAGGGGGACTGCCTTGTGTCCCACCACATAGCAAGCCATGAATTTCCTGTTATTGGTTACAATAACACAGCGCCTATTTAAAAACAACCCGCAGGAGCCCTCCCTTTGAAAGAATTCGAACCTGTCATGAAAGTTAGAGGAGAAACATTTTCCCAGACATCCCATCCAAAGTGGAGCGTTTCTGTCCTTGTCAGCTGCTTGTGCTGCTGGGAAAAGCACTCAACGCATCCACAGCAGGGGCTGCTGAGGTGTGGGGACCTGGGGAGTGCCCATCCAGCACAACCTTCTGTGGCCTGGAGCAGAGGCAGATTTGGGCAGCCTGACATCTGCTTTAGGTGGTGGTTCAGCCGTGCCACAGGGCTTCTTTAGCAGATAATGTGCAGCCCTGCAGCATCATCAGTGACTGGCTCCAGACCTTGGGGTGCACTCAGGGTGTGGAGAGTAATGGTGTAACAGTGGAAGGAGAAGAATAGGGGTCCTCTCACCATTTGGAAGGGTTATTGTGAGGCTCTGGCCTGGACAAAGCAGTTTTTTGCTTGCAAGCACCTATGCCAGTTGTCATTCCCTGTGTTCATGCTGACACAGGCTGGAGGAGCTAGTGCCAAGGACAGCTTGAAGCTGAGGGAATGGAGGGGCCTCACTTGCCATCCCAGGGGGTCAGGGACATGTCAGCATCACCTAGAGTGTACCAGCTGAAATGGTGTGGGGTGGAGATGAAAAAATTCCCTGATATTTCAGTGGCTGATCGAAACCATACTGAAAATCTCTGCCTGCAGGAGTTGCTGCATTTCGTTAAATAAAAACAGCTTCTCTTCATCTTCCTGGAGTCAAGCTGACAGGGGCAGACAAAAACCACGTTGTTGATATCACACTCGCAATATGATCTTATCAGCCCCTGCCTGTAAATTGTGACCAAGTTTGACCCTTTCCTTGGATTGATTTGGGAAGGCTCCTCTTCTCCAGAAATGAATTTTCCAGATGCTTACTTTAAACAGGGGGAAAAAAAAAAAAAAGGTTAGGGATTTTCTTTGGCCACCTTTCCAGCTTCCAGCTGTTAAGTGCTGGAAATGTGTTCTTCATTATGTCCAAGAGAGAAATGTTTCTTTCTTCCGATTGGGGAGGCAATAAATATTTCACAACATAATATGCTGTAGACAAGTGAGTTAGTGTGGTTTATTCTCTGGGCAGCAGCCCCGGTGGCCGCTGTCGGGAGCGAGCACTGGTGTGATGGACAGGGCAGGATTCAGCTGTCCCCAGGCTGGGCACAGGCGCTTTATTGGATTATAGATTCAATAACCAAGTGTCTGGTTCCGCCTTCATATCCGAGCCTCAAAGCAGGAATTGGTAGCAATCCTTAGCAGCCCCTTTCCAGCACTGCCATTTACAGCCAACACGCTGCGTCCTGCGATTCCTTTCTCCTCATCTGACCGCAAAGCAGTTGAGTTCTGGGTTGAGCCTGATGAGCCGGCAGTGGGGCTATTTTGGATTAAGGGGAGGAGGGGTGAATTCCAGCTTTGTGGATTATTCCATCCTCTGCCAGCATTGGCTTTGCTCCTAGCAAGGATGCTCCAGCTTGCTTCTAGTGGTTTTGGCCAGCATGGCCTGGGCACTTCCACAAGTTAGAGAGCTGCAGGATATCACCCACCACTTATTCCAGCTTATTTTAGGCCATTAAGTTGCCGATATTTGGCACATACTTTCCCCTTTGGTCAAGAAGGTGCACAGGGTTAGAGCAGATAAATTTGGGCATCTGCAAGAGCTTCTGTCTGTAGTCACAGCATCCAGCTTGGTGGTGCTGGGGGATGGTGATGCCAGGGACAGCTGTGACAGTGGGATCTGAGGGGATTTTCTTGTGAAGGATTGAGATAGGGGGCTGTCATCGATGGTAGCAGCAACCCATGATCTAAATCAGCTCATGGAAGTGGTGTTATAATCAGGGTGCATCTGTGAAGGAGCCCTGCATCTGTGAAGGAGCCCTGGGAGCAGAGCAGCAGTGGTTGATGCCTTAGATGATAATTTGTAATGTCAAAGGAAAAAAAATAAAAATGCTGTGGGCTGATTAAAATTCAAAGGAGTATGAGCCAGCATAAGCCCCAACAGGGAGATGAGATGACTGAAAGAAAGAGCAGAGCTGGAAAATAGAACTAAGGTATTTCTTGGACAGGAAATTAAGAAGTAGCCCAGCAGGCGGGAAGGTGGTTGATCCTCAGAGCTGGGAATTCTCCCGGGTCTCTGCTGTGATCCCTGTTCAGCTCCTGGGATGGGTGTCTCTTATGCAGCCCATGTGTCCTTTGGGGAATGGGTGGAGGCACAGGTACCCATGTGGGAATGATGGGAATATTGGGTAAGTTGCCAGCTGTTGGTGTTGTAATTGCCACCTCTACAAAGCCTGACTTGGAGTGTAAATCACCTGCTCTCTCCTGCCTTTGTGCCTCTGAAAGTTATTCCACCCTTTTTGCTTCTCACATTTTCTGTGGCACCGGCCCAAAACTAATGGGAAAGGCAGGATGGGACTTTTCAGATGTTCTAGACCTTTATTCCCAATATGGGAAATGCTTTAAAATATCTGTTTTGACCATAAAAACTGCAGCATATTTTCCCTTTAAAATAGTGTTTAATAAGGGGGTTTTTTAAAGCAAATTAAAATACCAATAGAAGCAGGAGGGCATAAGCCAAACATTAAGAAAAAACCCTTGAGGATAAACTGAGTTTGTGAGCAATTTGGTCTTGAACTCTGTGGGAATGGGACTAAATCTGTGAAGTCTTCCCGGATATCCCGACATAATTTGGAGTCCTAAAAATAGCCCAAAATTTGAATAGCCTGGATGACCTCGAAGGTGCTTTTCAAGAGGCTTTTAGTGTAGTCAGAGTAGGTGAACACCCTGCAGCACGTACTGGTTTCAGGAACCCCTGATGAGTCAGTTGGAGGATTGCTAATTGGTTACTGGTCTTCGTTAGCATCGGGCTTTGATGGATTGGGCTCCTGGGTTTGCTCCTGCAATGCGCAAATAGCGGTGAGGCACAGTGGGCTCTTCTGGGAATGTGAAGCGAGTCTAAAGGGCCCAATTAAGCGGGTCCCAGGGAGCGCTGTTCCACAGCAGACCACAGCCCTCACTGCTGCCGGCTGTGCTGGCCCAGAGCCCACTGCAGTGATTTATTCCTGGGCTCCAGTGCTGATCCCCAGGGCCCGGGAGGAGATGCAGGCTGTGCAGAAAGGTACTTACAAGGGAGCTCTGCTTTGAAACAAAGCAGCCGATTTCCTTTCACCGAAGACAAGCTTTATCTTGGGAGATTATGTTGGTCTCCAGAGGAGCCTCTGGTGTCAGAACTGTGCTCTTCCTGGGCAGATAGAGAGGCTTGTGCAAAAATCCCATAGCAACAGCCTGGGATCTTGATGTGGCTGCTACTCACGAGCCCTGGGCTGTGCAGGAGGTGCTGGGACCATGCAGTTTGGGGCTGCTTGAGTTAGTTTTCATGGGTTCTGTGGTTTTGTTTTGTTTTTTTAAACTGGCAGATGAGAAGAGCTGCAGGATGTGTTGTCCTGCACATTGTGGAGAGGCTCAACTCAGGTGTGTTTTTAGGCACCTCACTGGTGCCTGACTGCTGTTCTGGGTACAGATGTGTGGATCCTGCTGTGCTCTCGGGAGAGGGCTGCCCACTGCCTGGGATCTGTCTTGCTGCTCTGACAGGCAGGGGGATTTCTCGCAGTAGTCCTGCATGGATGTTGTCCATGGAAAAGGTCTTCTCTGGGACACGTTCTCCTCAGTCAGACAAAGGTTGTTTTCTCCAGCTTCTGGGAAACACTACTCAGTGCACACTCACAAATATAACTGCAGGAATCAACTGCTTACGGGGTTGTTTTCCAAAAAGTTTGCAATGTGAGTTGTAGATAAGCTGCTTAGTCTGTCATACCCGAGAATGGACTATAGTTTATGTTCCTGGCATAAACGTAGCTGAGATGTGTTTGCTTTATCCCCTCCCACTGTGATCCCAGTGGGTGCTGCCTAGCTTGACATTACTGATGGGATACAAATAGGTTGGTCTGGGGGAATTTTGTAGTTACCCTGTCCTCATCAGCCAGGAGAGATTACGTCTCCTCATCTCTTCATGGAAAGCCCCATCCTGCCTCTGCAAGTGTGCTGGGTAGCCAGGTTGATGAAGATTTTGGGCTGGTGTTTATATATACTTTTTTTTTTTTAGCTCATTCATATTGTTCTGTGATGCTCAATGTTCTTTTTGAAGCTTGGGCAGGAAGAGGCTGGAGATAAGACAACAATAAAAGGCTGAAGTAAACCCTGCAAGCAGAGATAATGTACTAGGAGAATATGGGTGAACTGGCAGACTGGAAAGTTCAAGGAAATTTGAACTTTTGGCCAGTCAGGATGATTACTTTTCCCACCAAATGCTCTGCATGGCCAGCTTGGCTTGTGGTGTACCTGAGACAACTTTCAGTTTAACTGGGACCTCCTGTTAGATACAAGTTCATTGTGTTCAGAGTTGAATGACATAATACCTATTACTTCACTAATTTTTTTTTTTAAATATTAGTCCATTTAAAGGGTTTTGTTCTTAATACCTGACATAAATAAAAGGTTTCTCATGTACCCTCCTCAGCATTTCCTCCCCTGCATTCTTGTTCCACTAACCCATCTTGTGATACCTGACACTTCTACAACGAGGAGAAATTAATCACTGTGCATTTTGTCTTGATTTCGCATCCTCCCATCCCAGCTTGAAGTTTGGGAATTGGGAAGTTGGCAGTGCATCATTAGGAATTTCCTAACTTTGGAGAGGAAATGGAGAGAGGTCTCCTTCCTGTCTGCATTGCAAGTTTCTCTCTCTAAATGCCTGGGCTCGGGAGGTGTTGAAGGCAGAGTGATGATGGGGAGATACAGTGAGCTACAGGAACTGGTTGCAGGGTCACACTGGCTCCAGGGGGTTTAAGACACGTTCAAACAAAAATCCTTTCTTGATGGATGGTTTTGAAAATTGCTGAGTATTACATCTCTCAGGACCTTGGTTCTCAGGTTGAACCCGAGCTGAGAACCAGGCAGGCTCCTTTCTGATTGTGCCAGTTTCTTTGCTTGGCTTGAAATGCCTTTGGGGGTTCCATATTCATAGGCTCCCCATCTGTATTGGGGTAGAACTTACCCACAGACAGCATTTGCTGGGCTTAGATATCAGCAGTACAGCGTAGGTGCCACATGCTGTGCCACGCAGAGATGTACCTCAGCACTCCCAGACCTTCAGCAGCCCACGCTGCTTCCGTACAGAAATGGGGCAAAAATCCATTTCCAGGCTGTGCTGCTTTCTCATTTTCTGAGCAGGAGAAATGAAGTGGTATGAGAGGTCAGACCAGATTTTTTAGTGAGGAGCTGTTTGGAGGAAGTTGAGGAATTTTGGCCCAGCACAGGCTGAAATTCCTGCTTGGTTGTGTGGGAGCTTCAGCTCCGGGGAGGCAGCTCCGCTCGCAAATCCATTGAGGCTTCGCCTGGACTCTTATTTATAAGGACACGAATGGTTTGCATCTTGCAGTCAGTGTTGTGCTGGCTTGTAAGAAAGGGAATTGAAGGAGCTGTGCAGAAGAGCCTCTCTGCCTCCTAGAAAGGCTCAGGGAGAAGGAGGAGAGAACCTGAGCACACCAGAGGCTCTGAGCTGTGCTGTCTGGGTGTTGGCCTGCACTTTGTCACAGCTGTGCCCATACATCTGGGTCTAGAATGTGCCATGGTTTAATGACTTGGTTTCATCAGATTCACTGCCAAAGTCACGGATTCCTCCTATATGTTTTAAAAGCAAACAATCCGTGACTGTGGACACTGTTCCCTGTGCCTCTGCACACAGGCAGCTGGGGGAACACTTAAACCAAATTAACCCAGAGCTGTTAAATTATTCTAAGAGGAAATGAGAAAGATGAGCAGCAGTGACTGACAAACTCTTGGTGAAATGCTCTCACGGTGGTGATATCATTGGCAGGTAGAGGAATGAACATTGACTTTTAATGGAATTCTTTTTACTTGTGCTCAAGGTCGTAGTTTCTGCCGTGTTAGACTCCATGTTGTTAAACAGGAGGTACCAGGCAGGGCTGTCATTACTAAAAGTATTACAGCTCTTGACTTGGAGCCCATTCACTCTCTGTCCCAGCAGCAGATGCCCAGAGACGCCTTACAGACAATGTCTTCAGCTGCTGGGACACTTGGGCAGTAGGAAGGGCCTGAACTGGGCTCCTCCCAGCCGTGCTTGCTGTGCAGCAATGGCGAGTCACTGGGGAAGAGGGATAGGTTTTTTCCTCTAAAGCTGGACCTTCTCCCCATGAACTAATGGATAGTTCAGGTCTCTTTAGCCATGTGGGGAGAGGCTGTGGCAGTGCCATCCTCTCCTTCATGTCTCCTGTCTGTTGTTCGAGTCTTCTTCATAAAGTACCCAGATGATATCCTTGAAATACCGGTGTAAGATTGTTCCCTGAGCAAAGGCAGCATTGGGATCAGCAGCTCTTGAGGAACGTTTTCCATGTGAACAGGGGCATTGGAAGATGACCCAGATGGATTTAAAAGGTTCATTTGCAGATCAGTGCCATGCTGGAGCTCACTGTGAGGCACTGAGCCCTTCATCCTGAGCACAGTCACTGGTCATCTCCTTCCAGGACAGAGATCTGCTCTTTAGCTAAAATTTGCCAGGGTAGAACAGGACACTCCAGGGAGATTTTTTTTTTTTCCTTTAGAGTCTGTCTGGCATTAAAAACTGAGTCAGTTCATTCCCATTAGTTACAAAAAACTGTGCTTTCCCTGTGTGTGGAGTGACAGCTCCCTGAAGAGACTCTGCTTCCCGCAGTCTCAAATAACTGCAGTCAGATGACATCCCTCAAGTCAGGCTTTTTTTTTCTTAGCAATTTCAGATTTAGGCTGGAATTCCCTACTTTTTCTATTTATAGGAAAGCAATTTTTTCTGTATGTTCTGGGATTATGAGAGTTTCTACTATGGTGTAGTTTTCATTTTGCTAAAATTAGTCTCAAGCCCTTATTAGTTTAAGGGAGGAGAGTTAAGGCAGTGGACCCAAGGCCCTTTGAAAATCAGCTTTGAGAACCATTCAGGGTTTTCTTCTCCTCAGAGCCATCATGAAGTAGGTGGCTGGATTTATTTAGCGGGCTGCATTTGAGTGACTTCAGCTAAATTCCTCTAGAATAGCAAATCTTCCCGGGACACCTGCTTATTGCTCACCTGTCTGCATGAAGCTGCTTGCAGGAACTTTGGCTTTTTCACTTCTGCTCATTGGACAGCACTGCACAAGCACATGGTACTTCACAGTGAGGGCCATCAGGGCACCTTGTGTCTCTGTAAAGAGGTTTTTTTCCTTTGAGTCACTTTTTTTTTTCCTTATCCCACTTCTCATGAAATACCACATTTTACTGGGAGGAAGACTCTGGTATGAACTGCCACTAATCCTGCCAAGTAATTATTGATGAACATATTTTCCCAGAACACCCCACTCCTAAAAAAAAAACCAAAAACATTCCCAGAAGCTTCCTAGAAGCATTAACCATCAAGGACAATTGACACCTCAAGGTAAATGGTCTGAGAATCTGAAGTCCTGAATGTAGTTATAGTGTCGTATCTCTGCAGCACCAGGAAGTTTTAAGGACCTCTTTACAGCCACCTCTGTGCTGGGCTTCTGATGGTGTTTGCACGAGGATTAAAGCAACTGGAGAGGGTGGGAGTCCTTGTGGTGGGGGCACCTGATCCTCTGCACATTCTCTGGCCTCAGCCAGCTCCTGGGCTGAGCTGGCCTTTTGGGCCAGAGCTTATACCCCTTTACAGGGTGCCCAAGGATAGGGGATCCCCTTAGCCCTTCCCTGAGGGAGTGGTAGATCAAGTTTGGGCTAAAAGACAAATATTTAAGTCTTGCCTTTATGGGTTACTTAACACTTTGCCCAGCAACCTAGAAAGTTGCCAAGGCCATCTGAGCCAAATGCAGGGAATCTCATGCACAGTGAGAGGCTGGTGTGGGCAAAGTCCTTCTCTGTAAGTGACAGAAGCCTCATCCCAAGGAATTCCAGCCATCCCCCTCTGTCCTGACCAGTTTTGCTCTGCTATGATGCCTCTGGCTACCCAAGTCTGGCTGCAGTGACACTCGGGTGGCTGTTGGGCACACACTGGGCTGATCTGAATCCAGAGGGACCCCACTGCTGGGGTTTAAGCACAGGCTGGTGTTTGACCATGTACAGGTTGGTGTGTCAGCATCCCTGAATGCTGCACCTGGAGCTGTGTGGCACTTGGTATTTGCAGCTCCAGGTAGGCAAGGATGTAACAGAATGTTCCTCTGTGCCTCTCCTTAGTGCCAGCTGGCTGGAACTGCTGCGGATCAGACTCTCGCTGCTGCCCTGTTGGTGGTCATTTCTAAAACCTGGCTATCCAAATCTGCAGTTCAGCACTGTGCAGGCCACAAGTGATGGCCCTGCTCTGCCCTGCCATGTGCCAAGTGCTGCAGATTTAGTCCCATGGGGATTTTTGGCAGGAGGTGTGTGTGGCACTGGCAGGGGAAGGACAGGTCGTGCAGGAGGATGCTGTGAAGATAAAGCAGTACTGTGTGTGAAATCAGTGGACGAGCCAAATCCTTCTCAGAAGTGGTGTTTAAAGAAAAAATCCTTTGTGGAAAGTGCTCCATCAGCCGTTCACCTAAGCCAAGCTGCTTAGGAAGGGAACAGGCGCTGTTTAGAAAATAACATCATGAAGCGTTGGGTTGCTGCTGCTGCTTGTTGTGACACTGAGCAGGTTTCCTGCTGGCGGGTAGCTCTGAATCTGTGGTTTCCTGGAGAGGGTTTTCTTTGATCTCTCTCAATAAAACTCCAGAGTTTTGAGAGAAAAATTTGAAAGCAGGTTGGTGCAAAATTAAGTCTCAGTGCTCACCTCTCTCCCCAGTCCAACCAGGGTGTTTAAAAGCTGCCACTTTGCACCTCTGTCCTCCCCCGTGGTGAAAGGGATGGGTGGTTGTTTCTAAAGCCTGGCTGTCAAAATCTTGAGATACAAGCATAGGGAACCTTCTCATTCACAACCCTGTAATCCTCCATCAATAACTTGGAAAAACATCATTTTTAGAAGCGAGGATTTGAGACACAGACATACAAGAACAGAGCAAAATGGGAGCAAAGCATATTTCAGTGCTCTTTCAAACACTGACTTTCATGCTTTTATATGTGGGGTTTGTTTGCTCTCAGGTACTTGAGTATTTTATAAAAAATGACTGGATAAAAAGCCCTGCCTGCCTGGAAGGAAAGCACGTTTGTTTGCCGCCTGGAAGGGTTGAAGTAGTTCTAATGTAATTGAAAAGGCACACACTAAATGTGAGAGATTTTTTTAAAATTATTCTAATGGATGGGCTGGGGAGAAATAAATCTGCTGTAGAACAGCAGCAGCTCAGCAGGGGGACAGTCAGTTGTTAATGAGTAAATTCACTGCTTCCATGAGAATAAATGATTACAGGCAAAGGATGCAAAAGGGGCAGATCACTGACCTAGAGAAATTCAAAGTGAGTCAGAAGCCTATGCCTTTCCAGAGCTTTTTCACCTCCTGCATATTTGCTTGTGGGGATAAAAGGTGCACAAAAAGGCACCTTATTAGCTTTAGCTGCCGCCACTGAGGTGGTGCCAGCGCTGCCGAGCATTTCCAAGGCTGATTCCTGGCAACTGAGCAGCCACTTGCCCAGGCTGTGGACAGAAGTGACCTGTGCTCCCAGAGAGATGTTTTGCCCTGGCGCTGTGGATTGATAACACCATCCAGGCTCTGACATCTCCACGTTTTCCATGTGGGCTTGTGGCTGGAGTGATGGACCAAGGCAGTGCCTGGGGTATGGATGGGCTTGGGAGGGAGTAAAATGACTTGATTTCTGAAAGCAGGGAAAAAGCAATAACACCTCCCCACACATGCAATAGCGGTTCTTCTGCTTTCCCTGCTTGTAGGTTTTGCAGATGTCTGGAGCTGCTGTGCGGTGACCCAGACTGGGGTGCAGTGCGCCCCAAAATGTAGGTGCCCACTGAAAGGGTCCTGAAGCCTTGTGATGGGTGCGTTCATTCAGGAGGTCTCATGTGCCCCTAAGCAGTGGGATTTATTTATTGCCAATGCACTGGCACTGAGCTGCACCTGCTGATCAGGTCCAGCCGATCCTTCCAGGAAATCCCAAGCAGGAATAAGCAGTGCTGGTAATGCTATCCAGACACTCACTCCACAGGGGTATCGAGCCGTGCTTAGGGACGGATGAACTGCTTTGTTTTTACATGATGCTGTTTTCATAAGTCAACGCCAAAGGTAATAAATCTGTTCTGGGGGAAATTAGCGAGTGGTTTACTGTATAAACTGCTCCTGCAGGATCCGGGGCTGGGAGCAGAGCTGGGTGTAGCTCCCAGCCAGCACAGCTCAAACCTTTTTGTCAGAGGATCAAAAAGGGCCCCTGTTGCTGTTGGTGAAAATATAGTTGTCAATATTACAACAATGTGGAGATTTATTTTAGTTATTGAATGTTTCTGTGTGGCCTTGTGGTACCTTGGAGTATCAGTGAGACTTTGCCAGAACTCCCTCACCAAAGCAACACAGGATACAAACCTGGTCCAGCTTGTTGTCTTCCTCCAACCTCCCAGAGCTGGGAAACTGCAATCAGTGTCTTGAGGGAAGGAATAGAGAAGAAATGTGTGAGTTTGCTATCGTGTGCTGCTTACACAGAAGGGTGAACTAATGGACAGAGAATGCGCTGCTCCAAAAGCAGCTGAGTTTCTCTAGACTCTCTGGAATCTATTTTTACTCTTCAAGTCTTTGCACTGTCACAGTAATTAGAATTACATTTTCATGGGACTTTGGAGCTGAATAAAGCTGCCCACCATCTAAAGACACAAAGGGATGGAGTGTGGGAGATGGAGGAAATGCCCTCATCTCCATCTTCCTCTCCTGGCTCCAGCACTCGCTCCATCCTTCCAGGCACTGGGGCAGCTGGAAGAGATTGTTACTAAGGAAACTTGCTTCCAACCGACTAACAGCAACATCAACTACATGTAGGGATGTTACTATTTTCAAAGAAATCTGGTTGCTAATTAAGGTAGTGTCAGAATTTCCTGGCTGGAAGGCCGTTTTATGAAATCCCAGAGGCTGGTCAAAGGTTGAGCTGTACCTGGCATATTTTCAGAGGTGGGGAAAAGCAAGGGATCTGCCTGCCTAGAGACAAGCGTGTGCATCAAATCTGGTGTTTCATCTCCTTCCTTCATGAAGAAGGGGAAAAAAAAAAGGTCCTAAGTGGCTGGGAGCATAGAGGTTTTTATTCATCTGACTGATAATAGGAGCTAAATAAAGGCTTTGGAAAAAAACCCAACCATTTCTCTTGCAATATTGGTTGGGCAGAACTGTACTGGAACTAAACATGGAATGAAAAGTCTGGCTTTTCTGCCAGCTCTATTTTTAGAGCTTCTGGTCCATCTCTGCATCTGAATTTTCTCAGCAGATGCACTGGAAACAGGCAATTTGCTATTATTTTTTCCGCTGTGGCTGTGATACGCTGCAAGATAAAGATGTTGGATGGAGGGGCAGGGGACTTGCCAGACTGGACAAAAATCCCCCTTAATAGCAGGACACGGTTCCTGTTCCAGGTTTGGGTTCACTGTGGTCACAGCCTCCCGAATATTTTCTGTGCTCCATTAGGAGTGACCCTTCCGTGCTGGAAGGGGAGTGGTTGTGCAGTGTTGGCTGGCTTCTTTGTGTCCCAAAATTGCGGTCACGGCTGGAATAAAATTCAGCAGCAGTGTAACAGCACACAGCAGTGCTACAGATGGATTTGGGTATGGAGAGAGAAATTGTGTTTGGCTTTGAGAGCAAATACCTGCTCTGGGTTCCATGTGAGGTATTGCAGCTGGTCCAGAAATACCCAGCAAGAACCCAGAGGTTCTTGTGCTTTTCCTGTGAAAAGCAGCGGCAGAACATTAAAAGTGTGCTAGCCCTGCTCTTGGACATCTAACCCTGCCAGTGGGACTGGGACTGGCCTTTCAGAGAGCTACCAGTAAGCATGGACACAGTTGTCCCCAGTGCCCAGTGTATGTGTGTCACCCATGACTCAAAACGTACTGAAATCATCGATACCACCTTCTTTCAGCTGGAGAGGGCTCGGAGGGGTCAGGAGCCTGTGGCTGCCCGACCTTGCCCCTCCCTGCCCCAGGGGCATTTACACCAGAGCTTGCTACCAGCAGCACTGAGTTCTTTTTCTGGCTGTTGTTTTCACTTTGTGAATCACTGAGCCCGAGGCTTGGTTTTGTGTCAAGTTTCAGTGTTTGTGCAAAAGCTGCACCAATTTGACTGCACAGTAATCCATGCTCTCCAGAGGGAGGGGACTTCTGAGAACCAGAAGCGTGCAAGGAGTTGGATTCCAGAACATTTAATTAGGAACATTTTTTTCCCAACATAAAGCTGAACAACAAGGAGGACCCCCCAGAAATTCCATGGGATTTACTGGCAATAAACTCGTTACTGACTTTGCAAAAAGGAAGGCAAAAGAGAGGGATGCACCTCACATTTCTAAATCTGTGTTCGTGGTTGCTGTTCATTCAGAGCAGAGAATCCCCCAGTGCCTGAGGCCAGAACATACGCAGGTATTCTGGAGCTGCAGGGAATTTTGTCCAGCTACAGGCAGTGCTGGATTCCAGCAGGAGCATTAATTTATTCTCCGCAGAATAAAGCTGGAGGAGGATTTAGAGTGGAGGGAAGGTGCAACTTCACAGGCTGGTGTTCAGCCCTGTTCCCATGCCAGGAGGCAGATGTTGAGCTGTGAGAACTGGTCCTGCAGAGAAAGCAGCTGCCAGAGCTGAAGCCTCTTGGGTTTTACTATCAAATAACAGTTTTGCTGAGAGGGTAAGCAGGCAGAAAAAACTGCTCCTCCAAAAAAGCTTAGTGTTGTATGCCATGGCAACACATAGGTTGCAGAAGGAAACTAGGGCAGCACTGAGGTCTGTTTTCCCTCAGTTTTTCAAAAGGATGCCTGTTTCCCACTTGGTTGGGCTTGGAAGTCTTTTGGCAGCAGGGAACTGAGTTGGGTGACCACTTTGGTTTCTTTATTCTGGATGTCACTAGTTGTTACCAGTGCAAACCCTGAGAGTGGTGACAAATCCCACCCTCCTGCCCATTCCCAGCTGGAGAACAGCCTCTGACCTGCTGTGCTTGATGGTGATGTGGATTTCCCAGCTGGATGTGGTTCACTCCTCCCTGAGCATCTCTCTCAAGCCCCCTTAGCCTACACCCAGGTGTGGTTTCAGGTGCCACCAGCCTGCAGTGGGAAGCAGACCAGTTCCCCTGGTAAGTGGAGGAGAGGCTGCCTCAGAGCCACAGGAGCACTTGGCAGTATCCTGAGGAGTTCTTTGCCTGTTTGTCCTGCTGAGGGGGAAACTGAGCTGGTGCCAGTAGTCAGGGCTGCTCACGTCTGCTTGTTCCATACCTGCACACCGGCACTTGGACCCCTTGTCTGATTACAGTAAGAGATGTGCTTTATAGATGGCTTGGTAGATTTAAATACTGCTTTCTTGTTTCTTCTGCCCTCTAAAAAGCCTTCTGCAGTTGTTCAGGGCTATTTTGAAGGCATGTTGTTATTAATATTTGTCCTCCGGCTCAGCGATGCGTGTGGCCAGGGCAGGGCTGAGGTGCTGGCTGCTGTTCTGGCCCTCCTGCATGGCTGAGATGGGCATGGAGTCGTCCTTCTCCTCCCCTTGCAAAAGCGTCCCTCTGGATACCTGTCAGTCTTTAGGGGGTGAGTGCTCAAACAGCCCCAGCTCTGCATGAGGAGGGAGTCCTGGGCTATAAATCTCTGCCTTTCAAGCCGTAAACTCCCTTTTGGGTTGTTTTTGACATTGGGAATTTTCTCCGATAAGAGAACTTTATTTGTCTTTAAATATCACTTTGTGACAGGATGATGGAGTGGGGATTCTTGGAACGAGCCTGTGCCAGCCGGGGAAGGGAAATTCTGCTGGGGCTTTTGTTTCTCTCTAGCACTGACATTGTAGCTCTTTAAAGACTACATTTATTTTATACTTGGCAGGTGTGTGTGTGCACACGTCAGCGTCCAGACAAATGGGAGCAGCCCAGTGTTGGAGCTGTGCTGGAGCCAAGTGGGTCTCTGGCTCTCCCCTCCCTGTGGCGCCTGGGGAAGAGGAGCTGTGCTGGGGTCTTTCTGGAACAGGCTTGAAAACACAGATTGTGTTGGTGAAGCAGGGCTGGTATGTGGAATGCCTTAAAAAACTAGGAAGAAGGATTTTGTGATACTGTCTGTAAGGGGCAGTTGGATGTTCCCTGGGTGGCAGGCCAGCGTGTCACCTGTTAGCCCAAGAGCAGCCCGAAAGCCAAGTCCCCAGGACTGCATCGTAGCTGGTTTGTAGAGCAGCCTGCTCAGGCTAAGCCTGAGGTGTCTCCCAGCACAACCTGAGTACAGCCTGTAGCCACAAAGTCTGAGCTTTGTTTGCATTCAGTGGGAGCTGAGCTCCCTAATCTGGCTCTCTGCAGCAGCCGTGTCCTATCACCATCCCTTTAGATACGGAGGATTTCGCTCCACAGGCTGCTTGTGAGCAGCAGGAGCTGCAAAGTGCCAGCTCATTTATTCCACTTGGATCCCTCGAAGTTCTCCCTGCTTTTCAGGATGCCTCAAGCAGCCAACTAACTCTCTGTTCCTTTCTTTCAGCTCTTCCATGTAGCATATGTCCTGATCAAGTTTGCCAACTCCCCTCGTCCTGACCTCTGGGTGCTGGAGCGATCGACTGATTTCGGCCTCACCTACGAGCCCTGGCAGTATTTTGCCTGTAAGTATGACAGCGGCTGCAGCTCAGTGCCAGGTAGTGAGGCTGTGGTGAAGATGGCTCTGTGCAAATACACGGCTGGGTTTGGAGCTATTCCTGTGTCATTGCTGTGGTACTGCACATATCCTTTGTTTCATCTGCCCAGTAAGGCTGCAAGAGTTGAAGGTTAAATGCTCCTCAGGACAGGAGAGCTATTTTGCTCGCTGGTACTAAATGTATTTTTTAAAACACTGTCATGAAATGTATGGGGGTGCCAAAGTTGCACCAGTGTCAATAGTTGGGTGTTGTTGATCTCGGTCTGAACATAAGATTTCTTATCATCTCCTCCCTGCCCTGCTCTTCCTGCCTGTCTGCTCTGTTCCATCCCAAACTGTATTTCAGCTCCTCCAGAAGCCAAGCAGCAGTTCACTTCCAAGTGGCTGCTATCACAGAAAAGTCTGGATGCAGAAAGCATTCCCTTGTGCTTATTAGTACCGGAGATTGGATCCAGCCTGTGCAGGGCAGGGAACCTGCCGCTGTGCGAGGTGGGATCAGAGACAGCTGGCTGGAGAGGAGATCCAGTCTGTGCATTTGGCTTCCTCGTTCTCTGATTAAAACCTTAAGAAACAGCTGGTTCTACAAAACTCTTCTCCCAGAGGGTCTGTAGGGTAGCCGGATGCTGAGGAACTTGTTAACTACTAGCTCCTCCCAGAAGCAGCAGCAGTAATTGGGAGAAGATGTGAGTTAAGATCTACAGCCAGAGCTTAAAACCTGGCAAGAAAGGATCTGGAAGCACTCAGAGGCCTTGCCCTGGGCTGTCCCTAAAGGCTCATATTTCTGGCTTACCTGTCAGGCTGTGCTTTGGACTTCTGGCCTCTTCTTGTGCAAGAAAGAGCTGCAGACATGTTACCACTGTGTTGCCTTAGCATGGTAGCTCTTCTCCAGGGCGGATGTTTTTCTCTCTGCTTTGTGCTAGAAGGGAATTACTGCTGTCAAATTCCTGGTTTGCTTTTTTTCTTATCTTCTCTGAGAATTTCTCTGCCAGCTCTGAAGCCTCTCTTGGGGCCCATTACAGTCATGTTCCTGCATGGTCTGGGGCTGCACAGGGAGCTCCTGCCCTGCTGGCTTGTTCCTGTAATGGCAACACTGCAACATCTGGAATCCCCTTCCCTCCCACAACATCAGGCCCTGTTATCACTCCCCTGGAGAAGTGACATGCAGTGACACAGCCCAGTGGAAAATTCCCATGGAAATAGAGGTGGCTGCTCCAAAACCTGCCAGATTCGCTAGTACAAGAAGTCCTCTGTGGAGGTTTATTTTTGTCGTGAGGAATTCTGTAGGTGGTCTAATAAAAACACAGCCAGGTCAGTACCACGGTTAAAAGCAGCTGGGAGAAATGCAAGGTTTCTTCAGAGCTGCCAGCGAGCCTTGCCAGGGGTGACCCTGTGGTGACCCTGTGGCACTGTCCATCCTGGCTCAGTGATGTCCCGCGAGCTGCTCATCGTGGGAAGTGCCAAGGTGCTTTTGGGTTAGCCCTGCAGGAGGAGGGAGAAGTGACTGCAGAGTGAGGCTGTGTCCTTTTCTGCTGTTTCCTGAAAGCACTACTGGGTTACTCTGTTTTAGCTCAGAATGCCCAGCTTCTCGCTCACGTGGTTGTGCAGGTTTTGCAATAACTGGAGGAGCTCTTTGGTTTTCCTGAGTTGCTCCTTGGGCTGAGCATCCTGTCTCCATGCAGCCATGGCAGTGCTCTGGAAATCAATCACCTCGAGCCAGTGGTGACAGGTTCCTCGCCTGGGGCTTTAGAAATAAATTGCCTTTAAAAAAGCACCTGGTGAAGCAAGCTGTGGCGGCCAGAGACCTGATGTTAAATGTTTCCACATCTTCCTGTGGATGCAACTGAGTCCTTGGCTGTTGCCAAAACAGTGTTTGCTGGAGCGAGGCCATGTTCTGGAGACAAGATGTGGGTGGGTGCAAACCAGAGGTGAATACAGGGAGGCAGAAATTCTCTGCTGCCTCTTTGCTGTTCCTTCTGCCTGGCTCAGCCTACTCGTGCAGCACATGGAGCGAGGGACCTGCCTTCTGGAGGCACATTGAGGCAGATTTTGGAGGATTATTCCTGTGAATTGGGTTAACATTTCCCCATCAGTTTCCTGTGTGAGCTGAGCAGCGCTAGCAGGAACAGCAGGTTGTGTTGGCTGCCTTTTCTTCCTCTTCTCCACATGGAAACACTCTCAGGAGCACTGCAGTGATACACTCTTCAGCACGCTCTGCTGTGAGCTCCTGGCACCGGTGAAAAGGGAGTGGGAAGGAGCAGCAGCCTTTGCCCAGGTTCTTCCTGGGGGAACACTCCTTGAGAGCAGCACTGTGTAGGTGTTTGCATGGGTAGATGTAGGTGCTCACCACCCTGCACTATCAGGCCCTGAACTGCCCCAGCACATCCGCTGCGGTTTGGGTGGCTCTGCCAGCACAGGGATGTCACACATCCTGAGAACAAGGCTGCTGGACTTGCAGGAGCAGCCGTACAGGAAAGCCAGGACATTCCTGTAGCTGCCAGGAGAGTCTTGGCATCCAGTGTCCCCAAAGCAGGTCACCAAGCCAGCAGAGTCGCTGTGCCTGGTGATGCCTGTCCCCTGACTTTAGCCAGCCTTGCATTGCCACTTAGTGGTAGGAGCCCTGGTTTGTTGTCCCTGAGGGGTGGTTCCTGGTGGCTTTGGCATTTCTGGTTTGTTGCATTGGTTTAAGAGCAGAGTTCAGAGTCAGGTGTGAGGAGACAGCAAAGGGCCTTTCTGCAGTTCAGTGGAAGCAGTGTAGCAAACCCACTGCCAGCAACAGGCAACAGATTGAGACCAGAGTTGGATCTCAAGCTGGTTAAACGGTGAGCTTAATGCCAAAATGAAGGGCTGGATTTCTCTGCAGGTGGTGGCAGTAGGTACAGTGGCTATTCTGATTTTTCTCATTTACTGCAGAGAGGTAATTAGGGGGGTTTTCTGCCTATCACGGTGACTCCCTCCCTTACTGGAGCACATGTATTTAGCCATGACAGAGTTAATGATACAAAGCAATCTCTATGTAGTAAATGCTTAACAAAGATTGTACACCCATCTCTCTTGTGGTCAGCGTGGGAAAATCCGTACAAGGCTGGGAATTGTTCCTTTTCTCTTACTGCTCTCATCTCTGCTTGATGACCAGCTTCCAAGAGAGACTGCATTGAGAAGTTTGGCCAGCACACCGTGGACCGTATCACCAGGGATGACCATGCTATCTGCACCACAGAATACTCCCGGATTGTGCCTTTGGAAAATGGAGAGGTCAGCAGTTGCCTGTTTTCATACGCTGGGGTTTCCAGGGTTTCGCAGTGACTGTTGGTATTCCTATTAATTATCTTTCTCTTGCCACTTAAACTATTCTGTTAAACCAAATGAGATTCACAGAGAACAGATTCAGTCAACTGGATGACTGGGTTCAGCTGAGGCAGAGATGAATTTCCTCCCACCCCACAGGATTACCCAGATTTGTTCTCACAGAGTCACAGAATGGTTTGGGTTGGAAGGGACCTCAGTGACCACCTGGTTCCAAAACCCTGCCATGAGCAGATACACCTTCCACTAGACCAGGCTGCTCAATGCCCAATCCAACCTGGCCTTTTCCCTCCTTCCATTCACAGATTGTTGTCTCTCTGGTAAACGGGCGCCCAGGAGCCATGAACTTCTCCTACTCTCCTCTCTTGCGGAATTTCACGAAAGCCACCAACATCCGACTGCGCTTCCTGCAGACAAACACTCTGCTGGGGCACCTGATGGGCAAAGCTCTGAGGGACCCTACGGTCACAAGGAGGGTAAGGCAGGCCTTGATATACCTCATGCTGGTGAGGTGGAACTGTCTGAGGGCTGTGCAAGCCTCCTCTGGGGAGAGGACATCCCTGGGTGTCACCTGTGAGTTTTTTCCTCTGTATTGCGCTCCCTAAGCTGAAGGTGTCTGCACTGGATGCTGCTGTGGCTGGGGCTGGAGGCTGCTTGGGAAGACACCAACAATGTGAAACTAGGAAACACCTCTTGGTGTCACACGTGGCTTTCTGGCTGCGCTGGGAGCCCCCAGCTCTGTTATTGATGATGGCTCTTACCGTAGGCAGATACTGCAGCCTACGATGTCCAGTTTGTCACTGTAAGGGAAATATCCCAACACATCATTTTACTGTATCGAGTCCTGCTGAATCCTGAGTAGAATGGTTATGAATCTGATTTGTAAAGATAGTAATGGCCAACTTTTCTTGTGCTCCTCAGTATTACTACAGCATCAAGGATATCAGCATCGGAGGGCGCTGTGTCTGCCATGGCCATGCAGATGTCTGTGATGCCAAAGACCCCAATGACCCTTACAGGTACCTTTTTCAAAATCCCAGTTCTGTGTGAAAGCATCTGAGTTATTGTTCTAAGAATGAAAGATACCAGTGTTAGTTGTGTCCTGTCCTGAGCTCGTAATGCTGCAATCACTGCTGTTTGTGGCTCTGCCATAAGAAACAGAATCTGCTCTGGGCAAAGCAGCACCAATTAAACGTTTAGTCAGACTTCAGACTGGTTTTCAGCCAGATCAGCTGCTTGGTCAAGTTTCCCTGTCCGTAACTTTGCCATCCCATTGGAGCAGAATGTTAGAATGGGAAGATGGGATACTGATGTGGAACATGGAGGTTTCCCATCAAAGTCCAGGGATCATTTCTCAACTTGTGCAGAGAAGTCTCTTGCTTCCTATATGGCTTCTTAAGCATTGGGACAATGCTCTCACAAATAGATGTTCTCCCATGAAACCAGAGAGTGCTGCCCATTTCTACTCATGGGAACCATAAATTGGTTATGTACATATCTGAACAACTCTTTGCAAAAGCGCAAGAGCATCCAAAGAAGTTATATTTTGGCTTATGGGACTCTTCCCATCTGCCTTGGCAACTTGGAATGCCAAAGAGCTGCTTCAGACCATGGAAGTATTGCTTTTAGCCATCTGTTTGCAGCTTGAATGTTGCCTTTATGAAAGAGTTGGGTAGATTCAGCTGGATGAGAGGAGCTTGTGTTTCTTTCTCATCAGGATCATGTAGAGCTTTTGGATCATGTAAAACAAAATTCCGGTGAGTCCCAGCCAAGGTTAAAGCTGTTAAGTATTAAAACAAAGATGTATTGGTAAGCAAGCCTGACTTAGTGTGCCAAACTCTCTGATAAAAGGAAGTTCATAAGTATTTGAATGTACAGTTCCTTGTTTTCTAGACATTGGTGTTCCTGGATGCAAAGTGCACCAGTGTGCTGGGGCAAAAGGCTTCATGGGGCCAAGTGATTCTTCAGCATGGAAATGCCAGGACCTTTCTTGGGTATATCAATGACTTGGGGCTCTCCAGGAAGGGAGGGAAAATTGAACAAGGAGAGATGTTAGAAGTCGTTGTTCAATGCCAGTTTTGCTTGCAACTGTCTGTCTCCTGAAATTCCTCTCCTCCACACTCATTTGGATGCATTTGGCATCTTCACTCTTGGCCCCAGCCTGCTCTCTGATGTTGCAGTACATGTTGGTAAGCAGCTGTTGCATTTCACCCAGAGCAGATCATGCTGGCCTGAGGCAGAAAACTTGGGTGCTTTTTACAGTCAGCATATGACAGCTGTGAGTCCTTTGGGATACAGCAGAAAAAGGTGCTGGATAAATAGATCTCATGGCATTGTTGTACGCTTTAGCAAGCCCAGCAGCACGGGGAAGTCAATAGAAATCTGATACTTTCAGTTGAGAAAATGAGTAATTGGTGAAATGCTGCCATTCTTCAGGCGCCCGCAGCAGCTGTGTCCAGCCTTCCCACTAAAGAGGGCACTGCTGGGCAGGATCCCAGCCCTCCTGCCCTGACACAGCTCAGAGCCAGCTCAGGGATACCTGCAATGCCACATCAGCTGGGGCTCAGACGCTTTGTCCCCTGGAGTCACAGGCCCAGCTGCCAGAAACTTGTTGTGTTTTCAGCAATCTGTGCAGTGTGTCCGTCCGCACATGTCCTGCCTCTTTGGATGCTGATGTCTGATGGCAACAGGGCAGGGAAATGCAAACAGGGGAATGTGGATTGGCCTTGCCCTGTTAAAAATCCCACAATCTCAGCCTGTTGGAAAGGTCTCCTGCTGCTCATTTTAACTCCTCTCCTCTGCACATCGCCGTGTTTCTTGTGCCCGTTGCTCAAAAAGGCTGGATGAGCAGTTTGATAGAGGTGAGGTGAGCTAGAAATCTTGGCAAAGACTTCAGGACGTGATGAAGCATGTCCATGAGCTGACTTCCTGCCCATAAATGATAATGTTCACGCAGTTTTGGAAAATTTGTGTGAAGTGCCAAGCTACAGAGGCTGCACATCCAGCTGTGTTGAGCTGGCAGCACATCTGGATCCCGTGTGAGTGTGTGCAGGGACTTGTAGGCAGGTACAGCCTCCTCAAGGCTCTCTGCACTTCTCACAGTTTTCTCTTTTTGCCCCAAGTTGGAATGGGCTGAATTAGGCAGAGGGAAGGAGTGTTCCCCTGGTTAAAGGTGAACACCAGCAGGATGAGGCACAGCCGTTTCTCCTGGCAAACCCTGGGAGCAGTGAGATAAGCATCAGCAGGAACTTGGCTTGGAGAGCCCAGACAGGAATCATGTGTTAATAGGCTGAGTGAGCTCAGGAGAACCCTCCAAGGGTGCTGCATCTGTCTGATAAGAGCAACTGTTTCCATGACTTCACTGCCCTGTCACAGATGGCACAAACTAGAGGGGAGACAACCAGAGAGTCCAGCTGCTGCCTCTGTGCCTGATGCTGAAGATAACCAGCAAGACAGCAGCAGCCTGGCTGCTCAGAAGCACATCCACATATGAAGGATGCTTTCCCACTGCTGGATCCTGAACTCCAGCTTCCCCTTTCCTATTTGGAAGGGAAAGCACCATGTGTTCTGGTAGATTTCTGCCATCTGTCAGTCTCTTTTTGCAGGTGGTTTTTTCTCAGTACAGTCAGGAACAGAGGAAGGGGCTTTTTTTCCCTTGATTGTGCTCCTCAGATGTCCCAGCCAAATCCAGATGCTGTAGTGTTTGTGTGCTGCTTTCAGTTCTGCCAGAGCTGCTCACTGGAAACTGTTTAGTCTCTGCTATTGAGCATCAATTCCAGCGGGAAGGCTGCGGTTTCATTTCTTATGGCAGGATGACCAGGAAATATGTGCTATGTGAACACAGCCGCTCCCTCTTCTTCCTTGTATATATTCCATCAATGAAACATGTAAATATTGTGGTTTTGCACATTTGTCCATAATTCGTTAGCAGCACGGACTTGACACAAGGTGCAGTAAAGCCATGACAGATGAGCTCTCAGAGAGGTCATTGCTAACTCTGAACAGCAGAGACTAAATAAATACCTCCTTCTCCATCTGAAATGAGCATCTTTACTCATGCAGTGTCATCTTTTTGTGTTCTGGGAAGTGAACCAGTACTTTTCAAACATCTTGAACATTAAAGAGCCTGGGGTGTGTGGCTGGAGCCACGTCTTCCAGTCAGGGAGATTAACACTGCTCAGCAAGTTTATAAGTTCCCTGACCCAGTGACTATCTTTCTCCACATGTATGTATATGGATCTTAATCTTGATCTCCAGCTGCTGCCATGGAAAGAAATGATAAAATTTTGTTTCCTTGGAAGTGCTGAGTGGTAGTCAGCCAGGTGAGAGGTCTGTGGGTGGTTTCATTCCAGAGTCATGGCCAAGGTTTGCTTCTCATCGAGTCTCACGCTTGGGTCTGCAAAACACGTGGAGAACAAAGAATATTTCAGGGCTGTTTTCTGCCACTTAAGCTACAGCCCAGGCTGTGAATGTGGGCAGGGACAGGGCATGACAAGTGCTGAGAGAACTGACTGTGGCCAAGTGTCCCCTGGCATCTGCAAGGGAAGGGCTGGGAGCAGCACTGGGACCTCCTGCCTCTCAACCCCTCTGTCTGAGGCAAACACTCTGAGTGTGGATCCTGCCTGCATTCCCCCAAACTTCGAGATCATCCCATATTTCATTAAAATGAAGTCTCTTGTCCCATTCTGCTGCCTCTGTCTGGCAATTCACTACACATACACTTGCAGGTCCCACATCTTAAAATTACATGTAGGTGGAAACTGTGGCACTCAGCTCACTGCAGAGTGTGTCTGAACTCCTGCACTTCACCCTGAATGACTGTTCCTTTTGTTTCTAACGTTTTAAAAAAATTACATTTATTTTTAAACACACTTGCTTTTGAATGGAAAAGCATCGGAGGAGGGAGAGATGGGAGTGGCAGACTGGCCCTGAGGGGAAATGAGTAATTGCATAGATAAAAGCTGGAACATGCTGTATTATCCATAAGTCTAATACAACAGAAAGCGTTTGTGTTGGATGGGAATCGCCTTGTGCTAAGTGGAGGTTTTGGGGCTGATGTCACCGATGTTAATGAATCACCGTTGCAGTCGGGCAGGGACCAGGTCCATGGGTTGCCTGTCGAGATTCCTTGCCTGGCGCCTCTGGAGCCGCCCTGTTTACCCAGCACAGCCCTGCCTGGAAAGCAGGAGGTGCACTGCACAGGCAGCGTGGGGCCAGCATCTAATAAAATGCATAATTCAAATGTCATGCCCTCCTCCCTGCAGCACAGCTGTACCTGGAGCAGCAGATAGCACCTGTATGGCCCCATCTCTCTCCAGCTCTGGGCTATCATTTTTTCCTTTCATACTGCCCCTGCACAGTGGTGGGTACATCTTTGTGTCCCTGCACCGTGCCACACTTACTCAAATAATCAGCTTCAGCTTGGTTTCTACCACTGTCACTTCCAACCATTTCACATTTTATTCTCTGCAGAGCTGCCTAGGCAGTGGCGCACTGATTTTTCTTCTATGCTTGTCTCCCTATGAAGAAAAAAAGGAGTGATGGTGGAGGAGAAGAAAGGGAGAGAATGGAGCTGGAATAGCAAACTTTGGTGTTTGGCTCAGGAAAAAATATAATCAGTTAAAAAGTTGAAAAAAAAAAAGCCTTAAGAAGACTCTTTTCAAGAGTATTCAGATTAGCAAATACCACTCGTTCACACATGTGATTAACACAAAGCACAGCAGGGTCACGCAGCAGCTCCCTATCCCATATGTCCCTGCCATCACCCCAAATCTGTCTGTGCCCTATTCCTGTCCCTGCAGGCTGCAGTGTGACTGCCAGCACAACACCTGCGGCGGCTCCTGCGATCGCTGCTGCCCCGGCTACAACCAGTTCCCCTGGAAGCCTGCCACTGCCGACAGCGCCAACGAGTGCCAGCGTAAGTGGGAGCTGGGCCCTTCCTTCCTTCCCTCCTTCCCTCCTTCCCACAGCCTGACCATGCCCCACCAGCTCTGCTGTGGTGCAGAGAAGCTGTTCACTGGACTGGTGGGACTGGGGGAATTAAGGGGTGCTGGCACAGCAGAGAGGACTGTGCACAGCGATTGATAATGTTCAGGTGAGGCTCACACAAGGAGGTCTCCAAGGTCCATGTGGGACTTTGACTCTTGCTTGCATTCCAGTTCCTCTTGTGTGTCCAAGGGTTCGTGCAGGCGAGCCTCGTTGCTCAATTCCGTCTGCAAGATGAATTAGGTTTGGATGTGTTTACATACAGGACATCTTTATTTGTCTAGAGAAACCTTTGGTCAGTGCCGACAGCGGAATTTTTGCTGCGCCGGGAGCGCAGAGCACAGAGCTGCACCACACGGTGTCTTAGAAACGCAGGGTGGCAAAGGATCTTAATCCTGTGAGTTTGTAAATCCCCCTCACCGGGTGCTGGATTTTACAGCTCACCTCTATCCAGGGTGGGATAAAAAAAGCAAGAATGTTGCTCTCTAAACCAGTCTACTCGAGGCCCCACAGTGTGGTAATTTTTCTTTCTCGTCCATACACGCCTGCACATATTTTCATTGTGATTTTGTGCCCACTGCGCTCTCCTGGTTGCAGACCAGACTCAGTGAGGGAGTTGTTTCTTCTGTGCTTTTGAACTGAAAGACTTCAGAGAGCTTAGGAGATCCTGTAAGCCGCAGATGCACTCAGGCATCTTTCCTCATGGAAAAGCAACCCATCCAACACCAAACCCAGGAGGGAGAGTTAACCTCTTGAGGTCCAGCTGCTGACTGAGGGACCTCTGAGCATGGGTGGTTTAGCTCACATCTCTTTGTATTCCAGCCTGCAATTGCAATGGCCATGCCTACGACTGCTACTATGACCCAGAGGTGGATCGACACAAAGCCAGCAGGAGTCGTGAGGACAAGTTTGAAGGGGGAGGTGTTTGTATTGACTGCCAGGTAGGCTCAAAGAGCTCCTCTGGAAAAGGCTGTTGCAAATGTTTGTGTTTGTTTCCACTGTCAACCTGGAGTTCTGCCTTGCTGGGACCTCCACCAAGCTCCTTCATTATCTAAATTTGGTCTCTCCCTGGAAATTTAGTCTTTTTGCCATGTATTCAAGGAGTGTGCACCAGTAATGAGAACAGCACTCGGGTTTCTAGCTGTCCCCTGGTAGTACCACTGCCTTCCTAAAGCTTTCGTTTGCTGAGGCACTGAAATTGGGAGGGACAGGTTGCTGCCCGGCACATTGGGAAGTCCCTACCTAGTTGACAGTGCTCAGGTACTGCCTGGATCTCTCTCTGCCCACCAAAATACCATCTTCAGTCTCTGTGAAAGTGGGAAAGTAGCTCTTCCCTTGCCAGACGATGACTATGACGTTGTTAATTCGTGCACTGACGTGAAACTTCTGGCTGTGCTTCCTTGCTGGGAGGAAACAGGTTGTTCCTATCCTCCAGGCACAAAGCGGTCAGGACATTTTGCGATCTGAAGAAATTGAAATGAGCTTGAGGTCAGATATGAACCTGAAACTCACACTGTGTTTATGGGTGGATACAGTTTGCAGGAAATGCTTTGTTTCCGCATCGGTGTGTGTGGAATTTTGAGCAGATTTAGGTCTTCAGTGTGCTGACGCTCCTGAGCTGCTTCCTCTGTAACCTGGAGCTGTTAATAAATCTGGCAGGTGAATGTGAATCCTGCAGGAAGAGGAACTGATGCCTCTCTAACCCACTGTCTTTCAGCATCACACCACTGGCATTAATTGTGAGAGGTGCATCCCAGGATACTATCGATCCCCCAACCACCCCATCGACTCTCCATACGTTTGCTACCGTGAGTGTGAACTCCTCTGCAGTGACATCTTCCTGGACTTGGTGACACTGGGGAGGGTGCTCTGGAGGATTGGGCTGACAGATTTTCCTGCAGGAGGGAGTCTGGGGTCTCAGTCAGTGACACTGCTGTTGTTCTGTCCCTCTCTGCAGGCTGTAACTGTGAGTCTGACTTCACCGATGGCACCTGCGAGGACCTCACTGGGCGCTGCTACTGCAAACCCAACTATACGGGGGAGCACTGCGACACCTGTGCCGAGGGCTACCTCAATTTCCCCCACTGCTACCGTAAGTGGGGGGTTCGGGTCTGGGAGCCCACAGACCCAGCAGGTGTGGGAAGGGCCAGCAGCTCCAGTTGTGGCTCTTGGGATGTCTTTTCCCCATACCATGTGGCACTCCTGTCCCAGGAGGAGTTCCTTCAGGTGGGCACAAGTCCACGTTTTTCTTGGGTGGAAGCTGGACCAGAGCTGAACTGGTCTGAACACTGAGTTAACAGGAGCTTCCCATTTGGCTGGGGTTTGGTCTCTCACTTTCTTTGAAAAACAGGTTAAAAGGGGCTGTAATGGATAGTTGTATAGTGGGGCACCTGTGCTTTTTTCCAGTGTTCCACATTTTCAGTCAGGCTGTTCAGCTTTGGGACTGTCAAGCCCTTGATATTGTGACAGGATTTCTCTGAGTGTGTGTGATGACATGTGCAATGTCTCTTTCTCTGTGTAGCTGTTCCAGCTTTCTCTCACAACGATACTGGAGAACAAGTGCTTCCTGCAGGACAGATAATAAGTAAGCAGTGTAATTTTCCTTGATGCTTCAGCAATGTTGTTACATTTCTCCATGCAATGCAAGATCAGGTCTTCAACTTACTGGGCACATACCTTGTATGAGGCAGCCCTGAGTGGTTGTAAGAGAGTACACCCAGCTGCTGAGGGTGGGGGAAAGGAAGGTTTTTCATCCTCTTTTGATAGACATGGAAACTCTAGTCTGGAGTGACAGTGTGATTTTTTCTGGGGTCCAGGCCATGTGGGGATGTCCCTTCTGGCCTCCCTGTGAGGAACACACCCTCTTGGAGGGGCTGTGGCTGAGCTGGGAGTTCTGCTGTGGGCACCTCTGAAGGGTCGTGTGCAGGCAGCCACTCATTCTGTGTCACTTAGAAAGTTCATCCATGCTCTTATCCCTGCTCCCTCCGCTTCCCTTCTCTCTCATGCTCACTCCTCTCAGTTCATCTACTCACTGGTGCTTTTTTTTGTCTCTTTTCCCACCAAACCTCCCCTGTCTCATGCTCCCCAGCATGCTCCAGATAACCTTTTCCTTCCTTCTCATATCTTGAAGTCTGTATCTTCCAGACAGGTTTTTTCTTTCCTGAGCTGGAATTTCTCACTTCCCTTCTCATTTCCCCACCTCCCCCTCCCTCTGGTTCTTGGGCGATGTTTGTCCTTCCCTCTCCCAGCCCAGCACCCCACACCACTGCTGTTGGTGACATCAGGGCTGGCTCAGAGCCTTGGCACTGCCTGCCCAGAGCACCCTGCCTTGGCAGTGGGAAGGTCTTGGGTGCAGCTCTGCATAGAGTGACCAGAGGGAAAGCCCAAAGCTCACCCTGCTTAGCTGAAGGCTCTGATTATTCCCACAGTACCCTGAATCAGCTCTGGGCTGGTGGAAGCAGCATTTGCCTGCCCTATGCATTGCCCTGCTGCCCATCCTGCACCTTCCTGAGGCCTCCCAGCCACCCCACAAGGCAGGCATGGTTTGGTTGAAACATTTTCATCTGATAGGAAGGTTATAGAGGCGAATGCTTGAGCATTTGAGTTGCCTCTCACGGCAACTCCTGCCCTGTTCCTGTGGGACCTCAGAGCTCGACTGACAGCTGTGTGTGGTGTCACCTGTTGTCTGTCCCCATCCAGACTGCGATTGCTACGCGGGTGGCACCGAAGGCAACGCCTGTCGCAAGGACCCGCGGGTGGGGATGTGCGTGTGCAAGCCCAACTTCCAGGGAACCCACTGTGACCAGTGTGCCCCAGGCCACTATGGACCCAGCTGCCAGCGTGAGTACCCGGGAGGGCAGCGTCCCCAGGCTTGTCCTGATGGGCTTCTCTTTGTTTTCCACCCATGCTGGAGAGGAGGGATTCTCCAGCCCCACATCCAAGTGACAAATTCCCATGACTTTTGCTCTTTTGCTGTTGTTTTCCACCCAGCCCTGACCCTTCAGCATCCTCCCAGGCTGTGGGGGGTCTCTAGAGGAACTCCCTATGGACATGAGCTATGGGCCAGGCATGCTTGCTGTCAGCTCTGTTCCCCATGGTCTCTCCAGCAATTGCTCTTCTACCCCAGAGGAACAGGCCCTCTGGTTCCTTTCCTGGGGAGGCCAAAGACAAAAAACCTGCTTATTGACTGGTGCCCTTGTTGCTTTCCAGCCTGCCAGTGCTCCGGCCCTGGTCAGTACGATGGCACCTGTGACAGCGAGACAGGGCAGTGTCTGTGCCGGACGGGATTTGAAGGGCACTTGTGTAACCAGTGTGCTCCAGGCTACTTCAACTACCCTCTGTGCCAGTGTGAGTATCTGTCCTTTGTGGGCCTGGGTGGGGGCACACAGCTAGAGTCCTCTGGCAGGGGGGCTGAAGGACTGGACGGTAGTTTGTGGGTGTTTCGGAGAATATGTGCCACAGGCAGAGATCGATGGTTTGAATGCTTAGAGCGGCACCTAATGCGTATCTGAGAGCCTCAGGAAAAAGACATTTTGCTGTGAGCTGTGCCCCAGGCTCCCAGCTGAGGGCACGTGGCATCCCTGTGTTGCAGTGTGCGGCTGCAGCGCGGTCGGGACGCTGCCGGGAGGCTGCGACTCCGCCGGGAATTGTTTCTGCAGAGCCGAGTTCGCTGGGCCGCGGTGTGAGCAGTGCAGCCCTGGGCACCACTCCTACCCCCACTGCTATGGTGAGCATCTGAACTATCAGCTCCTGCCACTCTGAAAAGCATACTCGTTTTTGCAAGACTTCAGTGTTTCTCAAAATCAACCCCATGTGGTTTGCACTGTGAATTTGGCAGGCTTGTTTTGGAGGTCATGAATCATAGCAAAGCCTGGGAGACAAAGCAGTTTTTATCAGTCACACTTCCTCATCACAATCCTGCTGTGCCCTGGTGTCTCAGCTTATGCCTTTTTTGTGTGTCATTTTAGTGCGTTAACCTACTAAACTGCTGGGGAACATTGAATGGACTGTAAAAATTACTCAGTGGCATTTTCCTGGGATGGCTGTGGAAACAGCTGAAAACATTGTGTGATTTGCTGATCGATTAAGAAATTAATTTAATTCTGATGGAAATGGCTAATTCCTGGGGTGCTAAATGATAGTTCAAATCTGCAGTGCTTGGCCACAAATCACAGGGATCATCAGAGCCTTGCTTTTACAGCTTGCTCCTGCGATTCCCGGGGCGCAGTGGACAACAACTGCAGCCCAGTGGGGCAGTGCCGGTGCCACGGGAATTTTGCGGGACACACCTGCAGCCAGTGTGCCCTGGGCTTCTACGGATACCCCAGCTGCACACGTGAGTAACACCTGACTGCTCTCTACAACCACCTGAAAGGAGGGTGTAGCCACAGCGCGGTCGGTCTCTTTCCCAAATAACAAGCACCAGGACAAGAGGAGATGGCCCCAGGTTGCACCCTGGAGGTTTAGGTTGGATGTTAGGAAAGATTTTTTTCACCAAAACAGTTGTCAAACATTGGATCAGGCTGTGCAGGGCGGTGGTGGAGTTGCCCTCACTGGGAGGATTGAAAAGCTGTGTGGATGTGGCACTTGGGGCATGGTTTAGTGGTGGGCTAGGCAGTGCTGGGGAAACAACTGGATGATGATCTTAGAGGTCTTTTCCAGCCTTAATGATTCTCTGATCCTACTCATTTCCCTGGGCGCTGCATCACTCCTGGACTATTGCTGCTGGTGCCAGCACTGAGTAATGCCTGTGGCAGGTGCCTGCAGCCCCAAATCCTCTGACCAGTCCTCCCCAGCTCTGGGCAGAGTGTCCCCATCTCCCTCTCTGTCAGCAGTCCCAACTGGAAGCCAGATGTACTCTTATGTCTCCCAGCAAGAATTTACTGCTCATTAAAAAGTAATCCGTGATACAATTTCCCCAAAGCAACAAAAGAGCATCATCATCCTCTTGCAGAACTAAATGTGGACTCCTGAGCCGTGCCAGCTGGCAGAACACTCCTCCCAAATGCTGATGCCGGCAATATGCCTTTGAAGAGGCTGGAGGCAGAGATGAAATGGTCTCACAGGAGTTCAGTAGCCACTTTTTTTTTGGTCTCATAAAGCCATGTCCACATTGCAGAGCTGTAGGAGACTGACAGCAAGGAAAGAAAAGAACCACCTGATTTTTATATATTTTTAAAATCTGTTGTTGTATAAGCAGTCTTTTGTTGTTAGCTAGTCTGGGGGTGTCAGCCTAGAATGTCTCCTTTGGCAGGGATTTGAGGAGTGCTGGCTGGGCAAGGAAGACATGGGCAGCTCCCTGGCAACTTGCTGACCTTTCCTGTGATAGGGCAGTGGGATCTCCATGTATTCATGGGCAGCAGGTCATGTGGAAGCTGTGGAACCCTTGCCTTGCCCTCACCCTGCTGCCCACATCTGACATCCACAGGGCAGACCCTGTTGGCTTAATGCTGCTCTTGGGTGTTCAGGCTTTTGTAGGGTCTGGTGCATCACCGGTGATTGACTTTTGGGGCATGAGATCACTCTTTCCCCTTCTCCTCAACCCAAACTCTTCCCTGCCTCTGAAGTACACATAAATGTATATGAATGGGTGTGACAAACACTGAGGCTTCCATTGTTTTTCTTAAAAGATGGGGTGGTTTTAAGCAAAAGCAAAGAATGAGTGTGTGTTTTATTTATAACCTGCATTTCTCTGTGCTTTTGGTGAAGGCCAGGCAGACAAAAGAGGCTGCTGCTGGGAAGCCCTGAATGCAGGAGTGCCTGGGCCCTGCAGCTCCAACATTTCTCTCTTTTGCAGCTTGCCAGTGCTCCCGGGAGGGCTCCCTGCACGGCACCTGTGATCAGGACACGGGGCAGTGCAGCTGCCGGCCCAAGGTGACAGGACTGCGCTGTGACAGCTGCGTGCCCGGCGCCTATGGATTCCCCCACTGCGAAGGTAGCCCCCTTTGCTCTGATCTCTTGAGACACTCCAGTGTCTTGGGTGCTAGTGAATGGGTTTATCATCCTCCAAAAGCTCTGCAAGGGGAGAAATAACCCCAGTTAGGGGCAGCCAGGGGGTGAATTAGCTCTATAAATCCGTCCTTGTACTCCTCTTTTCTAGTGGGCTCCTGTAACCCAGCTGGGTTGGAGACTACAGATCCCTCACTGGTCCCGGTGAGTATCCAGTGAACCCACCACAACCCCTGCAGGTCATTTTTGTATGATCCAGTTTATCTCTTTTTGGACCAAGTCTTATCTTAAGCTCAGCCCAAAAACAGCCAGAGCAGCAGACCCCAGCCACTGTGCTGCAAATTCTCACCTACTCTTTTTTCCCCCCTCCCTTTCCCAGGGCTCCTGTGCATGTCGGGCATACGTTGAAGGCCCAGCTTGTGACAAATGCAAGCCTGGATACTGGAACCTGACTCCAGAGAACCCTTATGGCTGCCTGAGTAAGGAAATGGCATTTGCATGGCCCCTAAAAGTCCCCTCCATGCTGCAATGGTGCAAGACCCAAACCCAAGCCAGTGGGCACCATCATTACTGGACTGGAAGTGATGCTGTTCTTCCATCTTCACCCAGAAGCAACGTGTCAAAGCTGGAGTGCTCTGGGTAACCCACACATGGAGAGGGGAAAGGCTGGAGCCTGGAGCTTTTTGCTTGGGATGAAACATAGGGCACATGCAATGAGTTGTGCCATTCGCAGCCCTCGCTGCAGACACTTAATTTTTTATGGCCAAATATGCAGAAAAGGCAAATGTGTTTGGTAGCTGTATCCTCAGCAGTAGCTGTCCAAAATGAAATGTGAGCCCTTGTGCGGGACTACCTTCTTATCTGGTTCCTGGCTCCTCATATCCCAACGAGCGTCCTCTGGTTTGGTGGGTGCTGACCCTATCAGGCTTCTTCTCAGGGTCTGGTTGACCTTCTGACTTTCTTGTTCATCTCCCTCTCCTCAGGCTGCAAGTGTGACACCAAGGGCACCATCAGCGGAATCTCGGAGTGCCGGCAGGTGGGTTTGCTCCTCTGAGTGTGCTATGTTTGGAGTGTTTGTCTCTGTCTCTCCCAGCAGCTGCTGGAGAGGCCCTGATGCTGAGCTCTCACCGCTTGCACCACAATCTGGGCTTGCATGAGAACGTGGGATTAAGACCTGTCATAAATTAGGCACCTAAATATTTCTAGGTCTGTCCCAGGATGCCTGGATTTTTGTTTGCCTGCATTTTTGGGTAATTTATCTGGCCTTTATCTGGCCCACCCACGCGCAGGAAGCCGTGTGGAGCATGAAACTCAAAATGCTTCTGCAGTGTCTCAGACCAGAACCCAAATAACTGAGTAACAGCTTAGCCATGAGAAGCAACAGGAGGGAATGAGTTTCCATGCCTGCTTATCTCCCAGGGCGATGGGCAGTGCTTCTGCAAAGCCAACGTGTGTGGGCAGTTCTGCTCGGCCTGCAGGGATGGCTTCTTCAACATGGAGAACGCAAATTACTTTGGCTGCCAAGGTGAGCACCCTTCATCATGATGTGTTTGGTGAATGAGGGGGGGCCACGAGAACTGACCCCTGTGCACACACTGAGTGGTTGTTGACCTTGGACAGAAGGGGCAAGAGATGTCCCACCTCTTGGTTTGGGTCATCATTTTTGGGGTGATATGGTTAAGTGCTTCAGGGTAGTGCTGGGTTGATGGTTGGAGTTTGATGATCTTAAAAGTCTCTTCCAACCTTGATGATTCCATGATTCTCTACCACGTCATGCTTTTCCACCACTGGACACAAGTCGGTCAGGCAGGGAGCAAATAGCCAGGTGAGGTACCCCTTTGGGTGCCAGAAACTGGTGTGTTTGAACCACTGGTCACATCCTTGCAGCAATGCCCCTTCCTCCTGCTCGGAGCGGCTGGGCATGGATGTGTGGGGTTGGCCACTCTCCACCGTGTCCATGGGAAGAGGTAAAGGAGGAGATCCGGCTGCTCCCACAGCCCACGCAATGCTGGCAGGGCTGGGAAGAGGGAGCGAGGCTGGTGGCAGGGCTGACGTCCGGCCATGAGGGTTTGCAGACCTTGTTCTGTCAGCCGCCTGGAAATAGCTTGGTGCTGAGGTGGGAGAAGAGTCGATCCAAGTGGGGCTGGGGCCAAATATGAAAACGGATACAATGGAATAAAAATAGTGGCCCCAGGCTCCCCGCCCGCTGGGATGCGCCTTTGATTAGGGACCAGGAGCTCGTTAGCACGGCGGGAATGTAAACAGGCGCTTCCTGCCCGCAGGCTGCCGGTGCGACGTCGGCGGGGCCCTGGGGCCATCCTGCGAGGAGCGGAGCGGAGCCTGTCGCTGCCGGCAGAGCACACGGGGTCCCACCTGTACCCAGTAAGTTTCGTCTTGGAGTGCTCTGCCACCACGGGGATGGGAACCTCATCGTCTGGGCTGCTGTCACACCAGCCACGTGCCTGGCGGAGGTGTCCTCTTGTTGCTCGCTCTGGGTAGCTCAGCAGGTGATGGTGCTCTCTCTTTTCGCCAGACCTGCACGGGACCATTACTTCCCTGACCTTCACCACTTGAAATTCGAGCTGGAGGAAGGCACCACACCCGCCGGCCGGGCCGTGCGCTTTGGCTACAACCCCCTGGAGTTTGAGGGCTTCAGCTGGCGAGGATATGCACAGATGTCCTCCATCCAGGTATGCCCGGTGGCTGCAGCCCAGCCCAACTCCCCCCGGGGAGGATGTGGCTGGTGGAGAAGTGATGTGCTTTTGGCACACGTCTTCCACCCCGAGTGCTCCTGAAACCCCTAAAGTCACAGGATGGCCAACATAAACAGCACAGTGTATATATAGCTTGTTTGTGCAGATATTTCCTGTAGTGCTGGGGGTGGCATAGACTGATGAGGGGAAAGATCCTAAACTGGGAATCCCGTGACATCCTAATCCATTTAGATGAAGGTGGTAGCCCGGTGATTACTTACAGGGATGTCTGTAAACACTGTCTTTCAGTTTCCTTGTTGCTCTTTCAACTGACTCTGCTCTTTCCTATAACTCTGCATAACCTTTCCTCCCTTTTCCAAAAATAATTTATCTCCTCCTCAGCTGCCATGTTCAGCTTGGACCTCTTGTTACCCTTCAGCCTTTGCCCTTGCTGTTAGCTGGTTTGCTGTAACTGTGGTTTACACTAACCTAGAGCTGTGTAAGTCCTAGAAGTGTTTCATCTGTTGACTCTTTTTCTCTCCTCGGTGATTTCTTTTCTATGGCCCCTGCGGAAGTGTGTGTGTGTGTGTGTGTTTGGGGATGGAGTGCAGGGCAGTGATTCTCTGACAGTCTTCTCCCATGTAAGATGCTCCTTACTCTGGTGCATGTACTTTCAGTTCTCTTCACATTTTTGTGCTTAGGTGAAATAACAGAGGGGCTGTTTCCCGCTGAATTTTAGGTAGGAGCTAAGCAGTGAACACCTGTAGGATCCCTTGAGAAAATCCTAGCCTTAAAGCTTGAGGATGGAGCTCAAGCTCGTAGCTCCGGTGTTGCATCCAGTGTTGGTGTTCGAGCTGGAAATAGACCACGATAGAAGGGCTAGCACATGGCTTTCTGCTGGCAGGTCTCACTGTAGCTCGTTCTCATCAAGACCCTTCCAGTTTGCTCTCCAGTGGGAATGTGTGTAACTGGAGCTTTGATGAATGCACAGCCCTCATTAGAAGTCTTCCTGGGCAGACCCCTGCTTTGCCCTGTAGGCAGGAGGTCATTTAAGCCCAGATCTCTCTGAAATGGATCAAACTCACCATCTCCTTAGCTGGGGTCTTGCCAAGCAGTGTCCAGGCAGGTGGAGGGCTGATGTGCTATCAGTTGTATGGTCCATCAGCCCCCCTGGTCCTTAGCACTGCACATTCCTCAGGATGAGGCACCAGCTCAATTCCCAGCCTCTTCTTAGGCAGTTGGGCAGAGCCCCAAGGGCAGGACTTTGGTACCTGCTGGCTGGTTATGGCACACTAAGTCCAAAAGCAACATGCAGATAACAAAAGCAACAATTCCTATAACCTTGTCCCTGTCACGGCGTGTGCCCCAGGACAGCTGAGCCGCCCTGCTGTGCCTCAGCATCTTCCAGATGTGATCACAGCCTTCCCACCCACTTCCACAGGCAGGTTGCTCCCTGGGTGGCTGGCCCAGCAAGGGGACAGTGTGGTGAGGTGCCGTGAGCGCAGCAGGGTCCATGTGCTTGTCTCCTCCTCGCGCTGTGGCATGTTGCTTTGGGAGCAGTGAGCCGAGCGGCTGTGCTTGCGCTGGCAGTGCGGGTGGTGGAGGTAATTGAAGGTGTGCTCTGCTTCTCTCCCCTCTCTCTCTCCCACCAGCCCAAGGTAGTGGTGACTCTCAATGTGACCTCCCCCGACCTCTTCCGCCTCGTCTTCCGCTACGTCAGCCGGGGGCCCGCCAGTGTGGAAGGGAGGGTCTCGGTCGTTGAGGAAGGAAAGTTTAATGTTTGTGGCAACTGTAAGTGCATTTTTCACTTCTAGACTAACTCAGAGCATCCCACGCTGCGACACTGCTCCTCTGCCCCTTCTCCTGCCCTGAGGTGTGTCCGTCCCAAGTGTGCCCGTCTCAGGTGGCCGGCCAGAGCCGTGCTGTGGGCTGGCGAGGGAGGGGGAAGAGAGGCAGGCAGGCAGGCAGGTAGGGCAGGCGGGTCAGGCTCTCCCCAGAGCGGGTGGGCGCTCAGGAGCTGCCCCCACAGTGACGTGTGCCCCGTGTGCTCTTTTGCTTTTTGCAGAATAAAATCAGAGTCACTGTAGACGTGAAGGAGGCAGAGCTCTATCTGTTCCATGTCATCCTGAGGTATATTAATTCAGGAGGGGCCACTGTGTATGGCAAAATTACAGCTTATCAGCCACGAAGGAGAGGTAAGGATCGCAGACTGCTCTGCTTCCCTGTGCCATCGCCACCTCCTCCCCATCCCAGGCAACCTTCTGCATCATCCTTTCCAGAAGACGCTTCTATATGGCCCGTTAGTCCTGCCCTCCCAATTGAAAGGCTGATTTGAGTTTGCAGCCCCCTTTATTTACCAGAGCAGCAGCAAGGTGGGTCCAGCCCTGGGGCTGCTCACTGAGGACTGATACCAGCCAGGCTGGTGGGAGATAAGGCTGTTGTACAATTCCATACAACCTTTCCAGCACGAGACAAGATCACCCTAGTGCCTCAGGCAAAACTAAGCTGACTTTCCACAAAACCAAAATGGGCCAAGAGCTGGGAAGTGGATCCAAACTTTGGCAGCTGGATGTTGTTTCATTTAGCAGGGCGTGGCAGTCCTGCCTTTTCCATTTCTCTCAAACCTGGCTGCTGGCTTCATACATTGTGTGGGGCTTGAAGTGCCATGGAATTGCATGTGTTACACAAGATTTGCACTGGGGTGCAGCATCCTCTCATTGAGCCATGAGCTGCTGGAGAAGAGACACCAAAAGATGACTGAACAAGCCTAGAAACCTGGACAGCAAATATCCTGTGAAACAATCTGAGCAACTCTCCGTGGGAACAGACCTGAGGCCGTGGTGCGTGGTTGGCTGATTGATTTTACCCCTTCAGGTGCCACAGTCACATCATCCTGCTGAAGCTCTTCCTCCAGACCACACATGCACAGCACAAGGCTGTCAACACCAACTACCTAATTTATCAGTGTGAGAAGTTCTCTCCTCTTGAGTTGACAAAGGCTCTGCCTTTGATGTGATATACAACGTTTGAAATGAAAAGACTATTTTCCTGCCTTTTTTTTTTTTTTTTTTTTGAGAGGACAGATAGCTTATTTTCATGTCCAGTCATATTACGCAGCAGAAAACCAACAAAAGCAGGAGCCATGGTCATGCTTTAGGATCCCACCAAAAGTCAGGAAGTATTTAATCTCTCCCACGCCGCAGAAGAGCTCATTTGCCTTAAAAAGTGCTTCACTTCTTGTGCAGAAGCAACTTGATTTTTCTAGTGCTGAAGGCAAGCAGCCAGACTGGTGCACCAGCAATGGGAGCCAGGAGGGCAGCATCCTTGGGAAGTGCTTCAGAAGTGCTGAGCCACCTCCTGTCTGGATGGAATGGGCTTTACATGGCAAAGGACAAGGAGCCTGGAAAGAAGTAAAGTTGGAAGATGTGACTTGGCAAAAATGGGAGCCTTTTCCAAGTATGGGATTTTCAGCCCAGTTTCTTCCACTCCACCTCCAGAAGCCATCCAGGTTGGAGTTGTATATCGCCTTAAAGGGACGTGAAACTTCAGCCTCTCAAGAAATCTGCCCCGGTGCCCATTCAGGGAAATCTCTTCATTCCTTGCATCCTCACCTCTGCTTCCCATCTGGAAAAGTGAGGTCCCTGCCTTGGCTGATGCCAGGCATGTCACAAAGCTACCGCACATGGGAAGGGGTTATTATCCATCCCAGCAGTTGTACAAGCCCTTGCTTTAGCTTCTGGCCCTCTGTCTTTTGCCTTGATGTCCAGGTACCACATCAGGACAGTCAGGATGCCGCATTCCCCACTTCTTCTTCATCTCATCTGCTCACCGTGCAGCCATTCCCAGTGCCATTCCCTGTGAACCCCTCTCACCTGTGCTCTTCAAAAGCTCCTGATATCACTGGGCAGTCACACAATCTGCTTCTAGGTGCTGTATTGTGATTGCATCCATAATGAAGAGGTTGTGGGACTGTCAGCTGAGCCAAGGAGCTGTTCAGCAGCAGCAGGATCAGGCCTTGCACCCATTCTGTCCTGACAGTTAAAAATAATGTCTAAATCTCAAGTTCCGAGTCTGTGGTTGGCAGGAGAAAAGGTAGGAGCACACCTTGGGGGCCTGAAAGTTTGCCAGGAGACAAGTATCTTGCCTGTGGAGCTGGGGTCAGAATATCCCTAAGGAAAAACATATCTGGGCAATTCTTTTTGCCTGTCTCACAATAAATCCTTCACAGATAAGTTCTTTCTTTTTCTAGCTGGCAAAATGCTCCTTGGCTTTCAACACTCTGCTTTGCAGTCTGGGGATGCAGAGCACACTGTGAGAGCTCTGGATTTGCATTAAGGATTGCAGTAATTGATGTTTATTTCTCCCATTAGGCAATTGAGCAGATTCAGAGTTCCAGGACAGTGTGGGATAGCGGTGCACCGAGAGTGAGGGCAGCCCATCACTCCCCACTGCACCGCAGAGCTGCTTCCCTGAGCATAGCCTCCCATGTCCAGCCCCAGGTTTCCCATTCCAGTCCCTTCACAGGCTCTCATCCCTCCCACTCCAGGTACAGAGCAGACCAAGCAGATTGTCTTTGCACCCAGCACGGAGCCAGCGTTTGTCACCGTGCCCCAGAACAGCTTCGGGGAGCCCTTCGTGCTCAACCCCAACACCTGGTCCCTGGTTGTTGAGGCAGAGGGTGTGCTGCTGGTAAGGCCCTGTGCCCCATCCACCACGGGGGCTTCACAGCTCCCTGGGGACAAGTGTCCCGAGCACAACACCTCTCCCATCTCTCCTCCTAGGACTATCTGGTTTTGCTGCCCAGCTCATACTATGAAGCACCGATCCTGCAGCTGAAGGTCACGGAGCCGTGTACCTACCAACCTGCCCCTGAACAAGCCACCCAGAAGTAAGGATCTGTACATCTTTGTGCTGTGTAGGGCCTGCTCAGCTCCTCTTGGCCCGGGGCTAAGGAATAGATACAGTCCATACCCTGTGGAGCAGTAAAACCGCTTCACAGAGCACTTTGCTGTGGTTGATAAAGCTTATGAAACCTGCACTGGCCCAGAAAGCCAACCCATAGACCTCCTCATCCATGGCACAGCCAGTCTGTGTTTTCTCATGGACCCTGGAAGGCCAACTCACCCTGTGAGACCATAGCCCACGTCCCTGCTAGGCTGGGTTCCCAGTGCCAGGTTGTGTGTGGCTGTGTGTCCTGGTAGATGGCTACAGTAAGTAGGTCTGGCTGGACTATTTAAAAATGAACAGACCAGTAGTGTTTGGAGCATCTGATCTGCTTGCCCAGGGCCTCTATGTCCATGTTGGCAGGAAGGCTGGTTGGGATCTGGACACTGATTGTCCCATCCACCAGAGTGGTGGTCGCCAGGATAAAGCCCATTGTGAGGAGAGAAACTTTTTGTTGGTCCTGACCTCCTGTAATACCCAGTTTCTTGCTCCCCACTGACCAGAGCTGCTTCTTGGCCCTTCTGAGAGACCAAAGCCTTTTGCAAATCTGGCTGGGCCCAGGATGTGTGGGTACTCTCGACTTTTGTAATCGTGATGTAACATTCGTACTTCACAATTTTTTTCTGTATGTTTCCAGCTGTCTCTTGTACAAGTACTTGTCCGTGGAGGGCTTCCCTGCTGTGCCAGCGGTGAATGCAGTGTGCAGGCTGGACAACCGGCTCCCCAGGCTGTGTCCGACAGAGCAGCTCACCCCCTCCCACCCCCGCATGGCCACCTGCAGTGGCAGTGACGTGAGTGGCACTTCTGTTTTGCCCCTCTCCCAGACACTGCAGCGCTCACCCTCTGCCCCCTCTCTCTGGGGCTTTACCTGCACCTGGGCAGGTGAGCAGAAAGGCTTTACATCCATGCACCCGTGTGCTGGGGTGCCATGCTCGAGGCACCCAAAACCAGTGCCTGGCATGCAAAGGTTTGTGAGGATTTGATGAGATTTGTTGCCTTGTCCCCTGAGCTGCAGAGGAGGCTGGTTTGTAGCACAAGTGTCCTGCGCACACTCCCTCAGTCGTCCCTCTGTCCTCCAGGTGGAAGTCCAGCTGTCCCTCCCCATGGTCCAGCCTGGGAAGTACGTGCTGCTGGTGGAATATGCCAACACCAACGCTCTGCAGACCGTGGGCATTGCTGTGAGCTCACCGCACTCGGCCACACAGCAGGGCACGTTCACCTTCTACCCCTGTGTCTACAGGTATGGGCATCTCTGAAATGGAGAGAGGGTTCAGCTCTCTGCCAGGGCAAGGACAGCCATCCCTCCTTTTGAACTTTTTCTGGTTTATCACATGAACAGAGCAATGCCTCAGTGTTTCCATCTAAGCTCTATGTATCCAAACTCCTTCTAGCTGGACATGGATTTTAGTGGCTGGCCATCCCATCCCAGGGAAGTGTGTACCTGTGCCAACACAGTCCTCTAATGCCTCTGCCAGGAGATAATCGGTTGCATCTGTTTACAGCTGGATATGTTGGTAGGGACCTTGACTTAGGGAATTACCTACAGGCAGGTTTATTGGAGACAGGTCAAATCCTGTCTGACTTCAGACTGCAACCTTTGCAATAGGAAACAAATATTTGGGGTGTCCTTGGGAAAGTTCATTCTTAGGAGCAGCCAGAAAAAACATCAAAAGATTTCCAGGGACTTTGTGTAAATCCCCTCAGGACATATAGCTGGCAGGACAAGAAATGGGTCATGACCCTGCTCAAGGCTGGCTTCAAAATGTGTGTTTCTCTTACAGTTTCCTTTGTCGAGGGATTGCTGTAGATTCCCAGAGTCGAATGGCAACTTTTGAACTCACCTCAGAGGCCACTGTTCGGTTCACCTCTGATCTGGCTGATTTCTTCCTGGTAAGGCTCTGCTCTGAGGGCAGCTCCGCTGACAGGTCACGGGGAGGAAAGCCTGGATTGGTACCCAGCCTGTAGAAGGGTTTTCTAATCCTGTTTGGACTGGATACTGGATCTTAGTCTGTGTCATGACCAGTCCAAGTGGAGAATGTGGTCAGTGGGGACTGGGAATGGGGACACGATGGGGAGAAGCAGCAGTGGGGCCGTTCCTTTTTTATCTTGAAAGCATTCACAGTTGCTTATTCAGGGGTAGAAAAATCCCGTCAATATGTGGAACTTCTAAATGCCTTCAGGCTTGTGCCAAGGAATAAGGGGTAGTAAACAGAGGTGTGAGCTGCCATGCATTAGCTGAATTGCCTGACGGCTGGTGGGCACAGGTGCTGCTGTGGCTCCAGTGGCTGCCACATAACCAGGTGTCTCTCTCCCGTGTGGCAGCACAAAGTGTACCTGATCCCCGCGGCACAGTTCACCATGGAGCTCATCGAGCCCAAGGTGCACTGCATCAGTGTCCATGGCACCTTCTCATCCAACAGGTGAGAGTCTTGGGTCCCCCTTAGCTTTAGCATGAATGGGACTGTTTCCTAAACATTTGCTTCCCCCACTTCCCTTGGGCTTGGAGCCTTTTTAAGTTCTTAAGTAGTAGAAAGAAATCGCTAGCTGATGTGAAGCTCCTTGCCTGTGTCCTTGGAGCATGGACTGAGTCAGGCTGATGGTCCTGTACCTGAACCCCGCACTGCCTTCCGGGGCAGACACTTCGATGTCATCCCAAACAGGCATTCTTGTGCTTTGTCACATACAGCAGGATGCTTGCTGTATCCAATTTTTGCCACTGCTTTGAATAAGTTTTGCAGAGGAATTAGCCTGTGCCAGGTCACTGTTCTTCCTGCTGAGCCCGTGTCCCAGGGCTCCAGGAGTGCTGGTAGCAAGCTCTCCCTCAGCATGCACACCGCAGGAGTTACAGGGCCTGCTTCGCTGCCAGGACCCCAGAGCTCTCTCTTTCGTTTTTGGAGATACTCACACCCTGTTTACTCCTTGTTTTTCAGCAGCTCCTGTATCCCCTCAAGGTTCCTGAAGCTTTCTCAGTCAATTGTTTTGGAGGGGGCCCAGGCTCTGCCCATCGCCCCAGAGGTGCCCCTGACTCAGGCTGTCCACGTGGCTCCAGCTGGGGTCCCATTGGAGCCTGCCCCTCGTCCTCCCACAGCGATGGACCCCACAGCAGAGCTCATCCTCCTGCAGTCCCCACAGGTAGGGGCACAGGTGTGGGTTGGGCTGGTGTGCTGGTCCTTAGTTGAAACTTTATCAATTAGCATTTTCAGAATTTAATCTGGACTTTAAACTTTTCCCTGGACCTGTAATTCCTGTGGACTCACTTGTCTTAGCTCCATCCAACCCTGTTTGGCTCTCTGGGATCCCAGGAAAAGCTTTTCAGGTGGCACCATTAGCAGGGGGAGTGTGGAGGTGTGGGGGGTTAGATTCACTGAATTCTCAAGATCTGGCAGTTGTGCAAGAGCACAAATTTGTGCAATAATTAAAAAGCATCCCAGTTGTGAGTGCAGGCATCAGACATGGATTTTTGTCTGTGTTTTCCCATTTTGGGACAGGCTGCAGTGGTGTTCAACAGCCAGATCCAGACCCTGGGACGCTATGCCTTCATCCTGCACTACTACCAGCCCAACCACCCCACCTTCCCCGTGGAAGTGCTGATCAATGGTGGGCGCATCTGGCAAGGTGAGAAGGGCAGGGATCTGGGGAAGCTGCTGGTTGGCAGAAGCCCTGGAAGCTTTCCATGCCAGGGGATAACCGCTAGTTCATTAGGGATTGCAAAAATAAAGCAAGACTGACTCATTCCTTCCAAACTGAGGGAGGATGTGTGGGGACTCAAGGGACATGTGGGACCAGCACATTTGTTGTCTTTTCAGGTCAGACCAATGTGAATTTCTGCCCACATGGCTATGGGTGCCGGAGCCTCGTGGTTTCTGAGGACCGAATCATCCTGGATGTTACTGATAACGATCTGACTGTGGTTGTTCGAGTGCCAGAGGACAAGCAGCTGTGGCTGGTGAGCCTCTCTCCAGGAAGCTCCCAGAGCATGCTGGACCAGGCTTCAGCAGGCAGTTTTTGCTTTGCTGCAGTCATGTAGTGACAAAAATCTATGTTTCCCACCATCACTCAGTCTCTGAACTACCCTAGGAAGTTGCAATCTCCAGCCTTAGTGGTGTGGGATTGAGGGCAGAATTCACTGGGGCAGCTGCTGTGTTACGACAGTTGTCCTTCTCTGTCTGGTTTTGATACCAAAACAAGGCAGAAATTGAAGCTGGTTTTTTGCATAATTTTGCTGGTTTGTAGTAATCCAGAATAACCCTTATTCCTGCCCTAGCAATATTTTAAACCTGCATAATATTGTTTGTTCAGGCAGGCCTCATCATGGCGTAGTAACCCTTGTTATTATCAGGCAACAGGACTTGAAGATTGAGCAGAATTTGGATAAATGGCTGAAAGAAAGAACTGGAACCCAGATGCCTTCATGTCTAGAAATTTAAGATGACAGTGACTGCCTCCCCACTGAGGCAAAGCCAATGCTGCATTCTGGGGGTATTCTGCCTGGCTTTAGTCCAATGAATTTGGGCCACTCCTGATGTGGAGCATTAGGTTAGATGGACCCTGATGGACAGGCCTCAATAGGGAGGTGCCTTCTGGTCTTTGCAGTACTTGGTGTGTTATGTTCTGTTCCCAGCAAGGGATGAAAGGTTCAAGGTGCATTTGGACTTCGGAGTCATTTTGGAGGGCGTCTGTCTGAGCTGAGAACTTGTCTGAGCTCACCCAGCTCGCCCTTGCTTTGCAGGATTACATTCTTGTGGTGCCTGAGGACAGCTACACCTCCCAGTACCTGCAGGAGGAACCCCTGGACAAGTCGTATGATTTCATCAGCAGCTGTGGCATCAACAGCTTCTACATCAAGTGAGATCCTTGGCTTTGGGTGCCTGCACTGCTGTCTACAGGCTGCACACGCCTCAGGGAGCAACACCCCCTTCCCTTCATGTGTGGCAGGGAGGGGGTTGGTTAAGGCTTTCCTTCTGTTGATCAAATGCGAGTATTTGGGGGATCTCGGTGTCACAGGGCTCTCCCTCCTACTAACTACCCATAGTTGCAGGATATTCTGGATCTGCAGGAAATGCTGGATTTGAGGTGGTGGGGAGGCTGTGGGGATGTGCAGCACTGACTCCTCCTGCCTTCCCCTGCAGCCCCAGCACATCCTCAAGGTTCTGCCGTGACTCTGCCATCTCGCTGTCCCTGTTCTACAACAACGGGGCGCAGCCGTGCCGCTGCCACGAGGCCGGGGCGCGGGGCAGCCAGTGCCAGCCCTTTGGTGGCCAGTGTCCCTGCAAGTCCAACGTCATTGGCCGCGAGTGCTCCCGCTGTGCCACCGGCTACTGGGGCTTCCCCAACTGCAGGCGTGAGTTCTCCCATCTCCCACTCTGCCTTCCCAGCCCTTGCTGATGTTCCTCTTACAGGGCTGATAGGGGAAATGGCTGCATTTTCCCAGCACTGCACTTGCATGCAAATAGCCCAGCTGCCCACAGAGCAGTTGAGCTCTGTATCCATTCCCCATGCTTTTCTTGGGGTCCTGGGTCTGGCTTCCCCAAACTCAGCCCTTTTCTGCCCCTTGCAGCCTGTGACTGTGGGACACGTCTCTGTGACGAGGTGACGGGGCAGTGCATCTGCCCTCCGCACACCCTGAAGCCAGAATGTGTCGTCTGTGAGCCCCAAACGTTTGGCTGCCACCCCCTCATCGGCTGCGAGGACTGCAACTGCTCCCGGCCTGGCGTGCAGGAGCTGACGGAGCCAGGCTGCGACGTGGACAGTGGGCAGTGCAGGTGAGGGAGCCTTGTCCTGCTGGTGGGGTCATCTGGCAGCATCCCTGGGCCCTGCTGGAGTGATGGGACACGTTGGCAAGCTGAAGGGAGAAAATGTGCAGAATGGGGATGGGGAAAGCTCTGAAAGCTCTTCTGGCTCATGTGTCCACCCAGGTGCAAGCCCAACATCATCGGGCGACAGTGTGACCTCTGTGCCCCTGGCTACTTCCACTACCCCGAGTGCCGCCGGTGTGACTGCCACCAGGCTGGCACCGAAGCAAGCGTGTGTGACCCGCTCACAGGGCAGTGTCACTGCAAGGTCAGTCCCTCCACACCTCCACCTGGTGCCTTTCTCCTTGGCTCGACTCTCCTGCTCTGGCTGGGGGTGGCTGGGGCTGTGTGTGCCTCGTGTGCCAGACAGAGCAGGGCTGGAGGAAAGTGCCTGTGTGCCTGAGCTGCAGCCAACTTGCCCCACACGGTCGTGGGTTCAGAGCAGCCTGGAAAGCTCTTATCTCCTCATTCTTCCTGGCCATGAAGGTTTACTCCTTGGGCTGTCACTGGGGAAGACGGCCAGTCTGAGTCCAGCCTTGTGTCAGAGCCTGGTGCAGGTAGAGTTGGCTGTTGGCTCCTGGCTCCATGGCAGCAGAGTGACTCAAACAGTCTCTGAGCTGCCTGCTCCAGCCTCTTTGTAGGGCTCACAAGTGCTTTCTCCAGGTCAATTTAATGTTTGGTGGGTGCTGTACAAGCAAACCTGTTTCAGGGACTGCTTTATTGTCTTCCAGCATCACATCATTGTGCTTTGATCACTCAGCCATCCCTGTCATCCACTGAGGCCTTGTGAGAAGCTGCTGACACTGTTGAGCTTTGTTTGTCTTCCAGGAAAATGTGGAGGGCCTGAGGTGTGACCAGTGCCGCCTGGGGACATTTTCTTTGGATGCTACTAACCCCAAGGGCTGCACCAAGTGTTTCTGCTTTGGTGCGACCGATCGCTGTCGCAGCACCGAGAAGCACCGAGCTGAGGTGAGAGGGGCTGGGGCCACCAGAGCCTGCAGGTCAGGTGTGTTCCCACCCACCTGGCTCCCTACTGCTCTCGGGTCTCTGTCCTGCATTAAATCTACTGAAGATGCACTTGAGGAGGGTTATCATTGACTCCCTGTGCCCATCTCCTGCTTTCAGCCCCTTTTCCTGGTCTCTGGGGTCTCATGTGCTGGGCGGGGGTGATGATCAGCCTTCAAATGGCTTCATCAGGATGCATGTGAGGTGTGAGCCTGTTATTTCCCTTTCTGCTGCTCTGGGACCTGTTCTTCTGGAGCATCAACACCCAAATACTTTCCGTAACTCCACTAGAAGACCCACAGTTGCTCTTCCCCCTCAGTTTGTCGATATGAATGGGTGGCTCTTGCTGAGCAGCGACCGCCACGAAGTGCCGACAGCTCTGAGCCCGCGGGAGCAGCTTGTCACTGCTGACCTCAAGAACCTCCCAGATGCCTACCAGGAGCTCTACTGGGTTGCACCCAACTCCTACCTCGGGGACCAGGTAGGAGCACAGTGACATCTGGACCACCCAGACCCCACCAACATGAGTGCCAGCAGCCTGATATGCAGGCACTGCTCACACTCCAGTTGAACACATCTGTGTCCTGTCTCAGGGGTGTGGACTTGGAGCAACTTATGGGATTTGTCTCTCCCTCAGGTTTCTTCCTATGGAGGGCACCTTCGCTACGAGCTGCACTCCAACCCTCGGAGGGGTGACGTGTTCATTCCTATGGAGTCCTGGCCAGACGTCATCTTGAAGGTGCAGCCCAAGAAGTTCCCTGGTGCTCCCTGCTAATGCACGAGAGGGATGAGGTGATAACTGATGTCTTCCTTGCTTTTCCAAGGGAAATCAGATGAGCATCATGTTTCTGGAAGGTGCCTACCCATCCCCAGGGGAGGCACATGAAGGCCGGCTGCAGCTGGTGGAGGTGAGTTTGCACACACAAGTGAAGTGCTCAGATGCTGCTGGGAAGGACAAGACTTCATGCAGACAGAGGGGCAGTTGCTTTGAGCTCAGCATTTTAGGTGCTGCCAGGGCTGTTCCACCTTTACAAAGGAGAGAGATTCCAGCACCAGGGAAGTAGAGGCTGGGCGAGATGTTCAGGGGCCTGTGCTTCCTGCCAGTAATGTCAGGCTTTTCTCCCACCAGGGAAACTTCAGGCACACAGAGACACACAACCCTGTGTCCAGAGAGGAGCTCATGATGGTGCTGGCAAACCTGGAGCAGCTGCAGATCCGGGCGCTCTTCTCCCAGCTCTCTTCCTCTGTGTCCCTGCGCCGCGTGGTGCTGGAGATGGCAACAGACACAGCCACAGGCATCCGTGCCAGCAACGTGGAGCTGTGCTTCTGCCCAGCCAACTACCAGGGAGACTCCTGCCAGGTAAGGGACAAGTGGATGTGCTGTTCCAGTCACAGGGGAGTCAGGCAGTCACATTTTGGGTCTTGTGTTTGGTGTGGGTGACAGCTGCGGGGTTTGGATGCTGGTGCAAAGCAGTGGTGCCTAGGTACCAGCAGCCTTCAAACTGACTCCTGAGGGCTTCAGTTGAAATGACAACTCGGATTGTTCCAAAGGAAGGAACATTTCCCCACCACAGCACTATGCACTTGGGAGAAGCGCAGTAGTTGCATTTGCCTTCTTGGAAGGGGCATGATGGGGAAATCATTCAGGTGTTGCAGTACCTTGAAATGGGTCCTTCTGTCTGTCCAGTTGTCCTGGTGATAAGGAGCAGGAAGGAGCTGCACTGAAAAATCTTCATCATTGCTTTTAATCGCTTCTCCATCAGTACAACCCTGTGGGAATTCTATCATGGAAACGAGTTTAGTTTCTTTGCTTTTCCCAAAGCTATCAGGCTGTTTTTCAAATCTCTGCCTTTTTCTGTCTCGTCAGGAATGTGCTCCAGGTTACTACAGGGACACTAAGGGGCTCTTTCTGGGAAAATGCATCCCCTGCCATTGCAATGGCCACTCAGATCAGTGCTTGCCAGGCTCTGGGATATGCCTTGTAAGTAAACAGCGGAGCAGCGTGGTACTTTGGAGTTACGAGGTCTGTAGCATGTGATTCAATAGCTCTTCATGTGTTCATGGGGCCAGCAGGACCATGCCTGAGTCGGAGCATTGGCTGCTGTTTCAGTGGTCACCCTGCTCAGGGTCAGCTTAGGAGGGTGCAAGGCAGTTCTGTAATAGAGGAAGGACTGGGCCATCCTGATGAGGAGATTTTAGTGCAACCATAATTTCGTGTCAGTGCTGAGCCCATAGGTTGCCTTTTCCTTGCAGAACTGCCAGCACAACACAGAAGGAGACCACTGTGAGCGATGCAAGGATGGCTACATGGGCAGCCCCTCTGCCCAGGAACCCCTGCAGTGTGTTGGGTGTCCATGCCCTCTTTCAGTTGCCTCCAACAAGTAAGAACCCCAAGATGGGATTGCCTCTTTGGCCTCACTGTTCAACTACTGGGAACCACTCTGTGCCCCACCATGGCAGGTGTCCTGATGCCAGCCTGGTCCCCAAACCATGCCCATGGCCTCTTCCCCAAGGCCCCAACAGCCCACAATAAGTGATGAGCTCCCCTGGCACCACATCAGAGGTAACTGCACCTTCCTGTGTCCGCCTTCTCGTTTCAGTTTTGCTGTTGGTTGTGTCCACAAGGGTTCCAACATGCAGTGCCTCTGCAAGCCGGGCTACACTGGACCCAACTGTGAGCGGTAAGCGGGTTGGCACCCGTAGATGGGGGCCCTCAGACATCACTCTAACCCTGTGCAGCCACTGCTGTGGCAGAGGAGAAGTTGTCCACATAAGGACTGCAGCAGAAACAGTTGGCTCTGCCCCTGTGTGCTTTGTTCTGGCATTTCCTTCAGTCCTTTTCAGCCTGCAAATGCCCAACTCCTGAAATTCTGTTACTGTGGGTGTATGACTTACCTGTGCTTTGCCTTGACTTGCAGCCTGTGATAAAGGCAGCTTTCTGAGGTATCACGAGGCAAAACACAAAGTGCTTTGAGATCCCTGAGGGTTGCAGCAGCTACAGGTGTTAGATGCTCACGCTGTTCCAGTTGTGCAACTCCAGTGCACAGAGCAGGCACGAGCTGCAGGATCCTCACTCTGTCATAACTTGCCGTGTTTCTCCAGGTGTGCCCCGGGATACTACGGCAATCCCTTGGTGATCGGCAGCTCGTGCCAGCCCTGTGACTGCAGCGGGAACACGGATCCCAACATGCTGTTCAGCAGCTGTGACTCGCTGACGGGCGCCTGCTCGGGCTGCATGCACCACACAGCCGGCGCGCACTGTGAGCTCTGCGCGCCCGGCTACTACGGGGATGCCGTGGTAGCCAAGAACTGCACACGTGAGTGGGGCAGGTAGCCAGAACAGGGGCAAGGGGAGGGTGGATGGACAGACTGTGGACATGTTTAGCCCCTTGTCCAGGCTGTGTTGCCTCAGTGAGTTGGTTGTGCACGGTGCAGCATCCTCTGAAGTTGATAATAAGGAAGTTGATATGGTGGTGTTGGGTTATAGGTTGGACTTGATGATCTCAGAGGTCTTTTCCAATATAATTCATACTGTGAAAAAAAATCCCTGCCCTCTAGCATCACAGCTTCGTAACTGCCAGTCTGCCCCCAAGTGCAAGCTGCCAAACTGCACCCAGGCTGGAAGAGTCTTGCCATGAGCAGCTGCTGCAGCAGCAGTGCTGGTGCTCTGTTGGGAGCAGGGGCTTGCACAGCCCATTCCCAGCATTGCTCCTCTCCCTCTGAGGAACAGCAGCCCAGCTGCAGCTTGCAGAAGGGAGTAAGTTCTTGTGAGGAGCAAATGCAAGAGGAGAGAGGCTCTGTCTTTGCTTTGGCTGATAGATAAGGGGAAATAGGATTCCGTGTTGGGAATAAGTGTTGTGAGTGGCAGCCAGGCTCTTTGGTGTAATACTGAGTGTATTTTTCCCTGGCAGAGTGCAACTGTTCGCCTTGTGGGACTGACTCCTGCCATCCACGGACTGGCCAGTGCTTCTGCAAGACTGGAGTGACAGGCCAGCACTGTGACCGCTGCGAGGTGAGGGTCACCCGTGCATTGGGATGGTGCCTGTGCTTGGCACGGGGATGAGGGGCAGCCCCTGGTGTGTGTCCCCAGGCCTGTGAGCAGAGCAGGCCTGGCTGCCAGCTGGTGAAGGCTGGATTTGCATGAGCTGTCTGTACATGGCAAAGTCTTACTAAAGATCTGGCAGCAAGGGGCGGAGGCAGCATTCCAGTCATGTGGCATTGTTTGGGAAACTGTGGGAAACCCCATTTTCCTGAATGCATCCAGCTTGGGCAAGGGCAGGTTCACAGGCCAGTGATGTGGTGTGTCTGGGTTCTCGCTGCAGCTCCACATCTTCACCATGTTGCTCTGAGTTCTGTGGTGCTCAAAACACACCTAGAAAGGAAGGCTGGGGTCCCATGTCACTGCCCCAGGAGGGAGGCACTCATGCCCTCTTGCTGAATAGGGCAACCCTGTCCTGCTTTTCCCTAGGAGGGATACTATGGCTTCGAGGGATGCTCGGGCTGCCGGAGGTGTGACTGCGACGTGGGCGCTGTGGGGAGCAGCTGCCATGTGCACAGTGGCCAGTGCAGCTGCCTGCCCGGCGTCAGCGGCTCACGCTGCCACCAGTGCGCCCCGGGCTACTGGGGCTTCAGCCAGGGCGGCTGCACAAGTGAGTGTGGGGTCCCAGCCAGGGGCAGTGGGACAGGGCTGGGGTGCTGCTCCAGTTGTTGAAGGTGGGCAACAGCTGGCAGCTGTCTGAGAGCCTGTGCACGGCGCTGAGATACCCCCAGCACTGGTGTGTAGATGAGCACAGCTGGAATAACACCGCTCCTTCCCCTCTCTTCGGAGTGGTAAAAGCACAAAATGATTCCCTGTTCCTCAACCCTGCAGAGTGCGAGTGCAGAGGGGGCTCCTGTGACCCACGCACTGGGGAGTGCACGTGCCCCAATGGGCTCACGGGGAAGCAGTGCGACGTCTGCCTGCACGAGCATGAGATCCTGGTGGCAAACGGCCCCGACAGCATGAAGTGTGAAGGTCTGTGTCCCTCAGCCCTGGGGAAGGAGGTGAGGGAAGCCCAGGAGAGGGCCTGTGCTGACTGCTGTGCTCCCTGCAGTGTGTGACAGCTGTGTCCTGCTCCTGCTGGAGGACCTGCAGAGCATTGAGAGTTCCTTCCCGTCCATCCGCAGCCAGCTGGTCACCCTCAATGCCAGCTCCATCGCCTGGGCTCGCCTGCACGGCCTCAACAGCACCATAATGACCATTGCTGTACGTGGAAGGGTTACCATCACCTTCTGCCCATGTTTCCTGGCCTGTTGGCCTGAGTTAGTCTCTTTTTTTTCCCCCTAGAACCAGCTCCGTGAGTACCACAGAGCCATGAACAGGGTCAGGCAAAGGGCTGATGAGCTGGAAGATGAGAACATGGACCTCACACAGGACCTGAATGCGCTGCAGCACAAAGTAGGGTATTTCTCCATCTTTCTTTGTGAGAACACAATTCCCCCTTTTACCAAAATGAGGCCTTTGAAGGCTGTCAGGAGCCTAGTTCAGGCAGATTTGATCTCCTGCTCAACCAGTACTAAATTGCAGTGTTAGGTGCTCAAACTGGTTTACCTGCTTTCCTCCCTTGGAGAGCTATTAAACATCTCATGATATTGATAGTTTTTCTTGATTTACTGCTTGCTTTTGAGATGGCTCCAACTTTTAACAGCAAAAATAAATTCAAATATCATTTATAGAAGGAGCATACAAGTAAGGAACATAAAACATCTGGGTCCATCATGGATGCAATCTATATCCAGTCTAAAACCCAGCATTTGTATCTTCAAAGAACTTACAAACTGAGCAAGATTTGATTTCAGTAGATTTGGTTTATAAACTGCCTCTTCCTAATCTGAGGGAGAGGGAAAAATCTCTACTTAATGACATCCTTCCCCAGACAAACTGCCCCTGTGTGTACCAAACAGCCAGATTGCAGCCCTCTGTCCCTTCTCATACCCTGATCAAGACACAGGTGTGCTTGGCTCCAGGCTTTGGGTTTTATACTCTGTTAGGAGCAGAGAACAGTGCTGTCCTCTGTGGTATTGGGCTTGTTTCAGCACCCAGACCCTGTGTGGTTGGAGCTGCATTTATTGCTTTTGCTTCTCTGAAGGTGCTAAATAAAATCATTCTTAAATGCATTATAGGACAGCAGCACAGGGCAGGCTGAACCTCACAAGCTACACATTCCCAAGCCTTGTGTGCCTTTTGGGAGCAACAGTCCCACTGACAAATCACATAAAGTGTCATCTCACACTTGAGCTGAGGCAGCGTTTTTGTTGCAGATGACCATGACTCACAGAGAAGCAATCCGTGTTGAGCAGCACACGAGGGAGACGTACCAGAGCGGGGAACAGCTCCTGCTGCACATCCAAAGCATCCAGAGGGGCATTGCAGGTATGTAAAGAAGGGTCTTCATTTCAGGATTTTTGGCCTGTGACAAGCCATGCTCTTGGTTTCAACCACTGCCAGGTACTGCATTGCTTAGAAAAAGCCATGGAGAGAACAAGCGAAAATACAAACGAAATTAAGATTCCTGCAGAATCTCAGGACTCTGGGAGTACAGAGTACAGAATCCCTGTACTCTGACCAGGCTTATTGTGGGTCTCGGCTGCTTGGCTAAACACAAGTCTGGGGAAAAAACACATTAAACTTGCACAAATGTTATTAAAATGCATAAAATATGGGCAATCTGCAATGCAGCCTCAGGAGAGAGTGAGCAAAACAGAGTGGCTGGTCTGGGAGAGGAGGTAATGCCACATAAAGATGCTTAGTATATAACATGTGCTACTGGTAGTGGCCAAGGAGGCACAAACACGGGACAGTGCCTCTGGGTGATCTCAAGCGATTTGTTATCTGAGTGCTGCCTGTGGTTTGTGAGGGGAAAAACCTCAGGGAGTTGTGAAGGCCCTGGTTTGGTCAGTGCTGACGGGGGCTGTGGGTTTCTCTGCAGAGCTGGTGCGGCAGATGGCCACGTTTGGGGCAGCGAATGCCAGCACCACGTCTGGCGAGGAGTTCCGGCAGAAGGTGGCCGAGGTGGAACGGATGCTGAGGGAGATGAGAGAGAGGAGCCTGGGAGCCCAGGAGGAGCTGGCAAGGCGTGAGCACGAGGAGGCTCAAAAGTGTGAGTCCAGCTCGGTGGCACAGGTCAGGGCTGCCCAGATCCTGCTGGGTCTGGCTGCTCCTGGCTTGGAGCCCACGCAGACACTGCACATCATGATCATGTTCAGAAAGTGCTGTTAAGAACCAGGCACCCCCAACAAGTTTTATAGGAGTTTCAGAGTCCCCTGTGACACTCCAGTGGGATCATTTGTGGTTCCTTTCCCCTTAAGGCAAACTTCAGAGAAGAACTAATTGGGTAGTTCTGTTTGATGACCAAAAATGACAGCACTTAGAACCAGGAATCACTGTTCACCTCCCATATGGATGTGAGTGTGAATAAATCACACCACGTTTCTTCCTATTTGCTGTCCGCAGAGAGGGGTTCAGAGTAACAAGCAGCAGCCTCTACCCACAGCAGCTCTGCTGTCCTGAGGGCATCCTTGCAGGTTTGAGAGCAGTGAGCCCAACCAGGCACACTGGCACTGCAGGAAGAGAGCACTTCTGTTTAACAGGCCCTGGCAAAACATAACTCAGCGGCTGAAAGCTGGAATTATAAACTGGCTCTTGTTGGAAAAAAGTAATTTTTGACAGCAGAAGTAATCAAGGCCTCAGGTGAGGTTTCTCTATCATCTGGAGCCTTTCAGGCATGGCTGTGTGTCCCCCTGAAAGGGATCTCATCCCTCTCACCAGCATTGGGGGTTTGGAGACAATGCTGGACAAGATCCTGTACTATTTAGGCTGAAAAGGAGGGAGGGATGGACAATGGTCACTTTTGGCCCAAGTGAGACCAGAACCAGGCTTTAAGGCAGCCAAGCACAGAAAGAGCCTCTTTAACACAGGAAGAGGAATTGGCAACAGTTCTCGTCCCCTCCCTCCCCAGTGCTGCATCGGGTGAAGAGTGAGCTGCATGCCCGCTGGCTGTCCAACCAGGACCTGGTGAGCAGCATCCAGGAGAGGCTGGCACAGCACAGCTCCCAGCTCATGGATCTGCGTGATGCCCTCAATGAGGCTGTGAACAAAACCAGGCAGACAGAGGACTTGAACAGCCTGAACAGAAACAACCTGGAGGAGAGTCAGGTAGACCTTCACCAGGTGGTCCTGGTCATGCAGTGAGGGGGGGCTGGCCCAGCCCTGCTGGTCCCTAACCCTGGGTCTTTGTGTCCAGCAAAAGAGCCAGGAACTCCAAAAGCAGCACACGCTGGTGCAGGAGACCCTGCAGATGGCCAAGGATGCCCTTGCCCAGGTCTCCGACTTTCTGCAGAAGATGGAGCGTGCGAAGGAGGTGGGTGGCAGAGGCACTTTGGCACGGGTGGAGGGCGAGGGGTGGCAGCCTCAGCAGTGACAGGTGTCCTTGCAGGCGTACGAGAAGCTGGCGGCGCTGCTGGATGGGGCGAAGCTGCCCCTGACTGAGCGGGTCAAAAAGTTCTCCCCAGCCAGCAGCAAGATCCCCATCGTGGAGCAGGCAGAGGAGCACGCCCGGCTCCTGGATGAGCTTGCAAGGAACCTGTCTGGGTGAGGCACTGGTCCTGACCCTCACTCGTCATGCTGGGAATGGGAAACTGCAGCCCCACCATGGCAAGGGAACAGCAGGGTATCGCTGCCAAAGTTTTATGCTGGAGCACACACTGTGTTGAGGAGCCCAAAGGGTTTGTCTGTGGGGGCACGGGGGTAAGAGCCTGAATGTTCTCCATGGACTTGATGACTTCATCTTCCAACACAGCATTATCCAGGACACAAATCAGGACGGCTTTATCCAGCGGGCGGTCAATGCTTCCAACGCCTACGCCAGCATCATTGAAGCTGTAAGGAAAGCAGAGCGAGCAGCCCACGATGCTGACGAGGCAGCCAGCGAGGCCCTGATGGTATGTGCTGTGGGGACCCCTGTGAAGATGGTCAAAAGCCAAACTCTGTTCTCTCTGACACGTGGACTCTGTATTCTGTGCTGGAGAGCAGAGTCTGCCATGGCTGGGGCCGGACTCAGTGTTTGGCTCTCCCTGTCACACCCCACTGCAGTTGTCTGAATGAGCGTTTTTGTGTGCAGTCAGAGCCAGAGACTTGAATTCCTCTTCAGAGCCCCGTGTTTGTTTCACAGAACGTCATATCAGAAAACCTCGGGGCCGTCTCTAGAACGCTGAAGAGGAACAGCAGCAGCCTGGAGGAGGCTGCGAGGAGACAGCAGAGCAAACTCAACGGGGGTGAGAGAGGCTCCTCGCAGGGTCTGATGTCCTTCGGGCCAAACTGAGCTCCAACAAACAGCATGTGCATCTCTTTAATTGCAGCTATTAAAGGCAATCTGCAGACAGCAAAGAACAAGCTGGCTGACCTCCGTGCAAGGAAGGAGCGGCTCCTGACCCAGCTCCAGTCTGTGCAGGACATGTTGGGCAGGGAGCAAGGTTTGTTCTGGGGTAGCTGGATTGATTCTCTCTGTTCCCTTCTTTGTGCACCGTGCCCCAAGGGTACTTCCTCCCTGCTCCTGGCCGTCTCAGAGATACTTCTTTCTTTGCAGAGGACACAAAGGACACAATCCAGAATGCCAGAGCAGCTGCTGCCGAGGCCAATGAAACAGCTGCGAGAGTGGAGGATGCCCTGAGCACCATGAAGAAGAACCTGGATGAGTGGAAAGACCAGTATGGAGGCCTCCGAAATGAAGACCTGAACCAGGCAGTCCAGGATGCCAGGAAATCTGGTGAGAGCTGAACCTGGTGGGCTGCCAGAGCTAAGTTTGGCATGACCAGTGCATGCACAAATATCCTGTGTATTTTTGAAAGCTCTGCTTTGCAGCTCCAGGTCAAGATCAGAGGGAGGTGACAGCCAATACTTGATGCTTTAAGTCCTGGCCCTTTTTTTCTTTTTTTTCCCCTCTCCCTTCAATGCCTATATCACCTGTAGCTTTACTGCACAAGCCTGCATACACTGGAGCATTCTCACAGCCCCATGATGGATTTAGGAGATCTCCCTGTGACTGCTCCCAGCTGCTGCTGCTTTGACTTGGCACGTCTCAAACTGCCTGAGCTTCATGTTTTCCTTCCTCACTAACCTCTGAAACTCCTGACTCCTCTTCAACCCCAGTGTCCAGCCTGGAGAGCACCATTCCCCTGCTGCTGGAGAAGCTGAGCAGCCTGGAGAACAGGAGGAACAAAAACGCCACCGTGTCGGAGAACATCGTGAGGATCCGGCAGCTCATCACACAGGCGAGGAATGCCGCCAGCAAGGTGGGCTCAGAGGAGGGTGAGGGCTGGGCACGGTGTGCTGGGGGCTTGGGGTGGAGGAGGGCTTGCCTGAGGGTAGCATGCAAAGGGGAGGGTGTCTGGGGCCACGAGGCAGGGTCCGTTTCTCATGGGATTTGGTAGAACTGGCAGTGACCAGACTGGCGGAAGCAGCAGGTTCAGTGCCACATGGCTGGATCTCTCCCTACAGGTGAAAGTGCCCATGAAGTTCAACGGCAGCTCAGGGGTGCAGGTCCGGATGCCGAGCAACCTGCAGGATTTGGCAGCCTACACATCCCTCAAATTCTACATCCAAAACCCTGAGCCCAGGAGCCGGCAGGATGAGGCAGGGGAGGGGCGGTTTGTGTTGTACCTGGGCAGCCGGGAGGTGAGATGGGGCCAGAGGGTGGAGGGTAGTCCTTGTTGCTTCAATGGGGAATCATGCCTGGATATCAGCCCTTCACCTCCTCCCTGAATATCTCTGTGGTGAACACAAACAGCCCCTGGATGCAGCCTTCATCCTGAGTGGGGAGTGGGATAGGGGATGTTTTTCCTGTGCAGCCCTGGGAGCATCACAGAGAGCTCCTGCCTGTCCCAGATGTCAGCATGTGGCCTTGTCTCTCCCTGAGTTCAGGCCACTGGAGACTACCTGGGCATTGTGCTCAAGGACCGCAGAGTGCATTGGATCTACAAACTGGGAGACGAGGAACCAACCTCCCTGAGTGTCGACGAGGATATTGGAGAGCAGTTTGTCACCATCAGCATCAACAGGTTGGGCCTTTGCTCAGGGAGGGCAGGGTTTGCTCGTCTTTGGAGGTCTCCCCTGGTGCTGACCATCCCTCCCTGCTGCAGGATCCTGCAGTATGGGCACATGTCGGTGATCGTGGAGAGGCAGAGGGTGCACGAGATCAAGGGAGACAGTGTGGCCAAGGGAGAGCAGGGGCTGCTCAACCTTGACCCACGCAATGTGGTCTTCTACGTGGGTGGCTACCCCTCCAGCTTCACGGTGAGACAGTCAGCAGGGAGGGGTTTTAGGAGGTATCAGCGATGCCTTTGGAGGTTCTTACAGGAGGCAAAACTTGTTTAAGCGTTGGGTTTCATTCCCAGCCGCCTCTTGCTTTGCGCTATCCCAACTACCGCGGATGCCTGGAGCTGGACACGCTGAACGAGGAGGTGGTGAGCCTGTACAACTTCCAGCACACCTTCGAGCTGGACACCACTGCTGAGAAACCCTGCGCGAGGTGGGCACCGCACCTGCATCAGGAGCAGCCCTGCTTCAGGGCACATGCCCTCAGCTGCTCCACAGCATGGCAAACGGCTTGGGATTGATGCCTCTTGTGTGTCTCAGGTCCAAGTCCACAGGAGACCCCTGGCTGACTGACGGCTCCTACTTCGATGGCACCGGCTACGCGGAGATCAAGTTTGAGAGCCAGTTTGGCACAACCAAGCGCTTCGAGCAGGAGATCCGCGTGGTCTCCTACAATGGCATCATCTTCTTCCTGGAGAACCAGGCAGGTGCTTGCTCCCCTGGGCAGCCTTCGGTGAGTGGGCTGGGACTATTCCAGGCCTGCTTGCAGGCGTCCCAGTTCAGGACACTGGGCAGAGGAGTGCTCTGGACCCAAACCTCACAGCATTCGTTTGGCTGGTGCTGGAGGGGCTCGCCCAGCTCGGAGAGCAGCCATGCACAGACCCTCCAAACTGGGCCGGGGTTCACTGGCAGTGCTGCAAGGAGCATTTCCAGCTTGCAGTGTTGTCCCTGGGCCTCGGAAAATAGCCGTGACCAGGGCACTGGAACTGGGACCTGCTCCCGCCAGTGCTGAAGGGCAGGTGGGCTCCGTGCCATGACTGCATCCTGAACACCTGCTGAGTGTCCATCCTGCCTCCCCCAGGGTCAGTTCCTGTGTCTGGCCATCCGGGATGGGAAGCTGGCGCTTTACTATGACTTCAGCTCTGGCCTGGAGATAGCAAAACCGAGCAACTCCTCCTCCCTCATCATCAGCAGTGCCACAAACAAGGCGGTAAGAGGGAACAAGGGCTCATTTGGAGGGCGGGCTCCTCACCTGGGGTGGGGAGGCACACAGCCACTTGTTTTTGAGGGTGGAAGAGCTGCAAGAAGTTCTTTGACTTGAGCCATTAATTAGACACCTTGTCCTGTCCCCTGGGATGGACCTAATTGCCCCAGACTGACAGATCAGTTTTCTCCTCTGTTTGCAGATCCAGATTTTCCTCCTCAAAATGAATAACAAGAAGCGCATCCTGGTGCGGGTTGAGCGCCTCACCATCTTCGTGGTGGAGCAGGAGAACTCCCTGGAAAACGCTGTCTCCTACTATTTAGGGGGTGTGCCCCCAGCTGTGCTGCCCCCCAGGTGGGTCCAGCCTGCAGTGGGGTGGGACAGTCAGCATGTTCTCCTCCAGAGTCCCTGGTGGTGGCCTGGCCCTTTCTCAGCCACATCCAGGGCTGTTAGAGCCCTGCTGAAACTCTGGGCAAAGATTTCTTCTCCCTGGCCATCATTCTGAGCTCTTAAGGATGGTAATTTTGCCATCTCTGGTGAGGGGTGAGGTGCTGGTGGGTGTCACCAAATCCTCCTTTGCCCTGCTGGGTGCTTTGGAGCAGCCTTGCCACTGGAGGTACCCGTGACCATCAGGGTTCTTTCCCAGGCGCTCTGCCTGAAGAGCTGCAGGGCCAGATTCTCCCCAGGGCTGTGTCTTGCCTGGGACTGTTTTTGTTCACACTGCTTGCTTCTGCTGCAGCTTGAAAGCTCTCTTCCCCACGGGTGGGCCCATCCGGGGCTGCATGAAGGGCTTGAAGGCGCTTGGCAAATACGTCGACCTGAAGCGCATGAGCACCGTGGGCGTCAGCTACGGGTGCACCTCGGACCTCCTGGTGAGCACAAAGCCCTGGCAACCTGGCCAGCACACTGGGAGAGGGGTCTGTCAGGGAAAGGGAGCACAGAACCCCCAGGACAGGCCCCATCTCCCCTCATTCACACAGAAACAACCATAAACCCCCAAGGCTGTGGTGTGGAGGGGTCATGGTGAGGTGTTTACCCCACATGGTTGGCCATAGCACGAGGAAGACCCAGCGAGGAACAGAGCTCCTCACTCACCTCCCAGCACCTCAGCAAGGCCAGGGCCAGGCTCCCACCTTGTCTCTGTACTGTCCTTCACAGATTGCCCGCTCAGTCAGCGTCCATGGCCATGGCTACCTGACCCTGGCTCTGGCGGATGTACCGGGGCTGCGGGAATTCTACAGTGGCTTCAGCTTCCAGACAAGCCAGCGCGAGGGGCTGCTCTACCACCACTCCACACAGGTGGGCACCCACGGGGCCCCTGGGTGTCCCAGCAGTGGGGGTGCTGGGGAGGGTGCTGCTTGTCCTCAGGAAAGAGCAGATTTTGATGGGCCCAGGCTGTGAATCTGCAGTGAGATCTGTACCCTGAGCTCCTGGAGAGCAGAGGCGAAGTGGGCTCTTCATTGACGTTCAGCTGCTGAGCTGCAGGGTGATGCTTTTTGCAGGAGGGGACGTGCCAGGTGTCCCTCCAGAGGGGCCAGCTGGCCTTGAACCTGCTGGGAAGTGAAGTCACCACTGCCAGTGCCTATGCGGATGGCAGGGCTCACTACGTAGCCTTCTACAGCGATGCCCGTGGGTATGTGTCCTGCTGTGGGTGCTGCTGGGGGCAAACAGCCACGGGGACCTGCTGACCCCCACTGCCACCCCCAGGGTCCGGCTATACGTGGATGATGAGCTCCAGGACACCACAACAGGCCCTGGGCCCAGCCGGCGGCAGCGGCGGCAGGACGGGCGGCGGCTCTTCCAGCTCGGTGGGTCAGCGGATCCGGGTGCCCTCAGCAACCTCACCGGCTGCATTGGAAATGTCTTTGTCAAGCGGTGAGCACATCCATGCCACTTCCAGACAGCAGGGCTCAGCCCCTTGCCACCTCCCAGCTGGTGTGGTGACAGGGACCTCTTCTCGTCATGCGTAGGATATCAGAGCCACAGATGGTGGTGGACCTGCAGCAGAATGTGGAGAACATCAATGTCACCATGAGCTGTCCCTTGGGCGAGCAGCCGCAGCAGCTCAGAGTCACTCCGAAGAAAGACAGGCGGAAACCCAAGGTACCACCTGCTACCAGAGCTCCCCACATCCCCCTCCTCACCCTGCTCAGGTGCCACTGCTGAGTTTTCCTGCTGGCACGTGCAGGGATGCTCCCCTCACTCCATTCTTCGGTGCGCGTTGCGTAGGTGCCGGGCAAGCCTGCGCCGAAGGGCCGCCGCCACAACCAGGACGGGCTGTGCCAGCTGCACCCCCAGCCCCACGCAGCCACGGGCACCTTCCGCTTCGGAGGGGCCCCGGGCAGCCACTGGGAGTTTGACGAGATCCCAGCCTCCTTTGGGTGGAGGTGAGCCCCACCCCACGCAAGCTCGGCCCTGGGATCATGGCTTGGAATTGCGTGTGCCTTGCAATTGTGCCAGAGCCAGGTGCTCCCATCACCCTGTGTCCCTGCAGGTCTCATTTCTCCCTGGAGGTGAAGCTGAACTCCTCCAGTGGGCTTCTTTTCTACGTGGTGGGCGAGCAGGGCTCCTCCATGGCTCTCTTTGTCTCCAATGGGCGCTTTGTGTTCCTGGTGAACGTTGGCCGGCACCGGCTGCGCATCCGCAGCAAGGACAAGTACCGCGACCGGCGGTGGCACACGGTGAGCAGGGGTCAGGGCTCAGCAGGACCTCCCTGAACCACATTGGTGCCCCTGCAGGTGTTGGCTCAGTGCAGCCCTGCTCTGGGCATTGCTTCCTGGTAGCACACAGGACACTGCAGTCCCAGGGGAGCAAAGGCAACAGTGAAAACCCAGCCAGGGCTGGCTGAATCTCTGAGCTGAGGCCTTCTGTCCCTGGGGGCAGCCCTGGGGCTCCTCCCAACCTGGGAAGCCCCCAGTCGTGGCACTGAACTTTGCTCCTTGCAGGTCTTCTTCAGCAGAGACCAGAGCCGGGCCCAGCTGGTCATCGATGGGCTGCGAGCACAGGATGCTGCAGTAGCCACCCCAGGGCTCTTTGTAGCCCACACCCCATTGTATGTGGGGGGAGTTCCGGCTGGAAAAGCCAAGGCTCACATACCGGTAAGGCTTTGGTAGTCCTGTGGTGTTGCCCTCTGTTCCCAGTCCCACGGCATCACCTCACGCCTCCCAGTTTTTGCCCCCTCTGTGCTCAGTCCCGTGGCCTCTCTCCACAGGCTGCATCGGCCTCCAGCTTCGACGGCTGCCTGAGGAATCCACAGCTGGATGGGAGGCCCCTGGGTCCCCCCTCACGCACCTTTGGGGTGACACCGTGCTACGAGGGTGCACTGGAGAGGGGGGTCTTCTTCGCTGCGGATGGCGGGTCCATCACCTTAGGTACCCCACAGCAGCCTGGGACTAGGAGGAACACATCCTATGGGAATGCCCTTGTTCCTCTCCTCACCAGTGGCATTTCCCTTCCAGCTGAGGCAGTAATGACTGAACAGGACTTGGAGGTGACACTGGAGATCCGTCCACGCAGTGCCTCTGGCCTCATCTTCCACATTGGCACAAGGAGAAGCCACCATCTCCTGCTCTACATGGAGGAGACCACGGTACTGGAGGAGTGGCTTCCCCATAGGTTTTCAGAAGCGGAGGGTGTCTCCTGCCTGTCTGTCTCAGCTCTCCAGGCTCTGATGGGTTTGTCTCACCACAGGTCACTGTGAGAGCGAACGCTGGGGCTGATGAGTTCTCCACATCAGTATCGTGCCCAGCTCTCTGCGATGGGCAGTGGCACACAATCGCAGGTGAGGTGAAAGCTCCCTTCGTTCTGCTCAGCCCACATCTCCTAGGGACCTCATGGCAAGCCCAGGCTTGCAAGATTTAATTTAAACCCTATACTCCTGCCATGTGCACTTAATTTGATAGTTTGTAGCTGCCATGAGGTCAGTTTCCTAATTAACAGGAGCTCTTGCCTGATCTTAGCACTGGTGGGAAGGAGAGACAGTTTGTTTTCCCACCTCATGAAGCAGCTGGTGAGGCCAAGGATATGCCACAGGATTTCATCCATCCCAGACTGTCATGTCCAGCTTAAAGTGAAAGCCCAATTTGCTTTGTGTCAAGGGTGTCCAAAGGGCTCAAAGCCCACAGGTGGGAGCAGGGATTGCAGGATTCACACCTGTCCAGGAAACTCAGCCTTTAACGTAGCTGCCATTGAGCAGGTGCTGTTTTGCATCAAGCTCTGTTTGGGGTTGGGGGATCGGAGGCTCAGCTGCAGCCCCATCTCAGCACAGCTCTCAGAGCTCTATTTTAAACCTCTCCTTGGTCAGCCAGTGCTGGGTGAGGTTTCAGGGGACATTGTCCAGACTCATTTCCCAAGAGTGAGGCCAGGCCCTTTGACCCTCCCAGTAGTTTTGCTCTGCTCCAGCACTGGTCTAGGCTGGAGGGCAGAGGTGGGCTCGCTCCGTGGGTAAGGAAGAAGCACTGACTCTTGTTTTCATTTGAAGTTACCAAATGGAAGAACATAATCCAGGTGGATGTGGACACAGAAGGCAACCACACAGTGGGACCCAGCCAGCCTCCTGCACCCAGCACAAGGGCGACCTTCTCCCTGGGAGGGCTGCCAGGTGAGTTGCAAAAGAGGTGCTCCAGAATACCCCAAGGACAAGGGAGATGCTATTCCTGGTGCCTGGAAGAGGTGTTTAAGCCTTTGCCAGACCAATGCCTGCTTTTCCTTGTTTCTTTTGCAGAGACAGACAAGGCCAGCACAGGGCTGCTGTTACCTCCCCTCCCTCATTACGAGGGCTGTGTCAGGAACCTGCTGATTAATCGGAGGCATGTGGACCTGCCCCAAGCTGGGGCTGCCCAGGGCTCTGTGGGCCTGAAGGGCTGCCCCATGCTCTGAGTGCCACATCCGTGGACAGTCTGAGGGACAGAACGCTGCTCCGGCCCCGGCCTCACCACTCGAGAGCACTGACTGTGCTCGGACACACTTATCTCCAGTGACTGTAGGCACAAGTCTGGGCCAAACCAGAGGGGCCATAAATCCCAGGGGAAGGAGGGCAGGGAGGACAGCTGGGGAGAAGGGGGCACTTTGGGGATGTTTCACAAATAGAACCAAAAAGTTGGAGCGGGATGTGGCGACAGGTGAGTCCTTCCCTGGTGGTCAAGGATCTGCAGCAGGGCTCGTGCTGCCCTGTGGCTCTTGGTGGGAGCGTGGGCTGGAGCTCAGAGCAGCCCTGCAGCACGTCCTGAATCCTGTTCCCTTCACCCCACATGTACAACGCACATAGATTTAGTTCACCGAACACTTGAGGCTGTTAACAAACTGTCACAGACTGTCTGCTGATAAAGGCTGCAGGCAGTTTCTGGTTTATAATAAACGCAATTAGGACAAACTGGATTAATTCCGTCAGTTTTGGGGTTTTATAAGCAAGGGCACATTTAACCTCCCCCCAAGGGCACTCTCAGCTCCCCTGCTACTGCTATGCAAAGAGCTGTGCAAGGGGGAACTTGGACAAAATTCTGTTCACAGAATTGGCATCTTACCAGACTAATTTATAGGAATCAAAAGAACAGGATAGGCTGGGAGAACTGCTGAGGGAAAGCAGAAAGACACAACCACCACTGGTTCTACGCTTGCGTTCAGCACTGCTAGTACACTGACAGAAGTCCTGCTGTGTGAAGCAAGAAACTATTGCTTGAAAGGGAAGAAATAAAAAGGTTACCTCTACATCTGGCCAGGTGTGCAAAGTGACACCTGGCCATCACCTGGCTCCTGCTCAGCCTCCCTCAGCCCTGGTGTAGTGCAGTCTCCACTTGAAAGCAGCTTTTTCTCCCAAGACACCCAGTTCACTTGTGCACTTACACATCATATATATATTTGTGTGTGTATATATATATCTCTGGCCACTTGGGGACAAAATCTTGCTTCTGAAATGGACTTGTAACTTATATCATTGTATTTTTGGGGTTTTTTTATGAGGGGTAAATACTGTAAAATGGGTTTTTAACATGTCCACCTTAAACAAATGTAATTATGACCTGTTTTTAAGTTGTAGTATTAAAGATGGTCTTTGTAAATCACTGGTACATACTTTGGAGTCAAATAAAGTTTTGTGTTACTCTCATTTTACTGGGGAAGGGCTGAGAGCTGGAAGAGAGATAATCAGCACTGTAGGGATTACTGTACAGATCAGAAGGAACAGTATGGCAGATAAAGAAAATTCCTTTATTTGTAGATTTATATAAGCATAATATGAAGTTAGTAATCCTACTGCAGTTGCTTAAGTTAGTATCTAGGAATATCTGTAAGGAAGAGCAAATAACTTAATCTAAACTCATATCTTCCTCTTCATCTTTCTTGTCCTTAGAGTCTCCTTCCTTTTGGTCTGACTTGACACTGTTCTGCATGGCTTTGGCAAAGGCTTCTACATCTAGAAGTTAAACACGTATTATTGAGCTTTGCATTTGCTCAGCTGGATTTCATTGTCCACACAAGGTTAAAGCTTCATTCAGTCATTTTAGTATGAATTAGCAGGGAAGAAAATTTTATACAATAATAACACACATCCAGATCTCTCAAATACAGCATTTTATGCACTTAACTGGGCATGCGCATGGCTAAGAATTCCTGTAGTATTGGGACAGATGCTTAAAGCTCATTAGAAAAAAGGGATACCCACCCCCCCATCCCCAGAGCTACAGGCCCTGACTGTGTTCACTGATTTCACATGAATCATAGAAGACTCCCATAAGAAAAGCACTCCTGAACAAGTTGACTGCAACACCTCCAGAGTCTTTTGCATCTCTAGCAAGAGAACAAGGCCAATACATCTCTGCAGAACCCTGACTTCCCTAAGTGCCCATCACACCTCACTGTGACTAGCGGGGAACACCTGTACCCCCTGCCTTTTCCTTGTAAACCTCAGTGCAAGAGTCAGCTTTGGAGAGTTACGCAGAAGCTGATCCTTACACCTCACACTCAGTGGTTGTGTGCAGTGCCAAAACCCCCAACAACCCCCTGCATCCTGCTCCCACCAGCTCCAGTACTCACCGCCTTTATTTGCTGCATCTACTGCCTCTGCAGGTAGCCCAAACTGGCTCATGAGTGGGCCCAGCTGTCCTGAAGCTAAGGCAGCACTGAACATGCTCAAAGCCTGCGAATTGGAGTCAACAGCATCAAAATAAACTTTGTGTCAGATTCCTGCAGCATCAGGTCGATACTGGGCACTAACCCCAGGAGGAGAGCAGTCCTGTGAGGGCATGGCTTGGAAACAGATGTGCAATCAAGTAATCACCATTTAAACATCCCTTGCTTCTGAGTGTTGTCTGCATAGACATTGCTACATTGTAATCTAAAACAGTCATTTAAGCCACTGAAGTTTTTGCAAATTGACAAAGTTCAATCAATTGGTGTACATTACTAGTTCAGATTGGTCTGTAACATACCAGCTTTTATCATACACAGTGTCCTGGAATTAAGGACTAGTGTTTCAAGGGATGCAGTGCAGTAACCATGAGCATCTCCTCCTTCAGTCACCTGAAATTACCTTTAAGGAGCCACTTGTTGAAAGGGAATAATGAATCTGCTACTACTCCTGTTATTAGCCAGAGCACATTTACAGTAAAGAGAAAGGTAAAGCCCAACTCCAAAAGAAACAGTAAAAACCATCCCCATCTGCCCTTGGGTGACTACAGGAAGAAAGAATTAGTGTTCCATTAAACCATGCCCCTTCTCCTTTCCACTTCTACTGAGCAACTTCCCACTCTGAACAGTGCCAGGAACCTGGAAAAGCAGGGCAAGGTGAATCAGAAGGATGGGGAAGGGGGAAGGAGACGTTGCACTTGCCGCCAGAGCCAGGCATCTACCTGCTGGAACTGAGGAGACGTCAGGGTGTTCTGGATCTCTTCCGCAGTCTGCGGCAGGGATTCCCCTGAGGGAAGGTAAGGCATCAATCGCTCCTGAACTTCAGCGTTGGCCAGGATGGGAGCCATGATCTCAGGAGTCAGAACAGCTGCCAGGTCCACTAAGAGAAAACAAAGGGTTGGCCATTAGACTACACACAAAACCCCATGTTTCTGTCATGTAAATCAAATTATCCAGTCAGGGTCTGAGTACTAAAACTTATCAGCACACTGCCACCATTTTTTTTCCTCTTGGTTTTGGAGTGAGGATAAGTCTCCTGAAGAAGCCAAGAACAGCACTGAAATTAAAAAAAAAAAAAAATCCACCAAAAAACAGGAACAAAAAATTTAAGAGACCTTTCAAACCAGTGTGGAACAGGACAGGACAGTAAAACAGCTCCAAAGGACTTGCGGATCCAACAGCTGCCTGGTCAGAACACTGTTACCTTGCTGTCCTCCTGCTCCAGATGGCACATTCATAGTAGCTAAAATATTCTGAAGGTCGCTCAGTTGAATGGGTTGGGTTGGGCTTGTGGCTGAGCTGGTTCCATTACCCGAGCTGGGAACGGGGCTGGGACTGGTCACGGAGGCAGCCGCAGGAATGGACGGGGCAGGCGTTACACGGGTGGAAGAAGTCGTGGAAGATGGAGTCACTGCAGCTGACTGGCTGCGAGAGCTGGGCAAAATAATTAGGATAATTAATTCCCTGCAAAACCCTCTCGTGTTCTGAAAAGCTTCTTTTCAAGCCCTTACAATACGAAAAACTCCTACCTCATTTCAGTGAGGTAATAAGCAGCCTTGATTCCCATATTCCCCATTCAATAAGCCATGATTCCTCCCACAGAAGTGGCAACTTCATGTTACAAAAGCCCAGCAGACCCAGGGCAGACAAGGCCTCCTACCTTGATGATGAACTGCTGGTCGGGGGTCCCCCACTTCCGAGCAGACTGGCTAGCCCAGGCCCCGTCAGCGCGCCCAGCCCGCCTTCCGTAAACATAAAAGCAGAACAGGTTTAGACATTTATTTCTTCACGTTTTCTGCACCTCTCTTCTCTGGAGAGGTTGCTCTTGTACCTGAAAGGTTTTATTTGCTAAAATAGAGGAGGGGGTGAAAGAGCCCAACCCAACCCTCCCATCCCCTTCTGTAAATGAACAGAATCTTGTTTTCTGATCTTGCATCCCCATTAGAGAGCTGAACATCTCAGAAATGACTCCGTTTCTACGTGAACACAAGGATGAAGTTACTCCGGTTTGTGCCATACATACATCATAACACCCGCATCTCCTCTTATCTGCTATCCCAAAAATTCAACTTTTCTATGAACTTTAAAGCAAGGCCCTCAGCAGAAGATCCCAGAGGCGTCTCTGAGTTGCCACCATTCTCTCCCCATAGACCTGGGGTTTGCAGCTTCAAACTTAATGCAGAGATGCAGCAACAGAATCAGCCGAGCTCTTAAACACCTCACAGGCAAAGGAAGGACAGCCCCATACACCAAGGGCTCCTAAGGGAGCAGCCAGCAGAAAACCAACAGCCCTACGCCAAAGAAACCAGAATCAGCCTCCTCCATCACACATCCCAACTACCAAGGACTTATCACAGGGTCAGGAACCTCAGCTGGGAAAAGGCCTGGCTGCTGGGCCCTCGGAGTTGTCAGGGACTCTCGACTCTCCCCCTGCAACTCCTTTGAGCCACATCAGCCAAGGGCTCCATTTACCACACACCTCCCAGCACTGGTTCCTTGCACCGCACCTGATTATACACACAAAGCACCTGCATTTCTCACCCACCTTTGGCATCACCTGGGAACAGAGGACAGAACGACAGCGCTCAGGGAGCAAACCTGTGGCCAACTGCAGCTGCAGACCCTGCAGGTCAGAGTCCCTGCCATTCCCTCCTTGTACAGGACCCATCCTGTGGAACTGTGTCCCAAGACTTCTGTCACTCATCCCAGAGCTTCCCCAGCAGCAGGCATGGCAGGTGAAGCTCACCAGGCTGTACCAGACACTGCTCTGCTCCAGTGACCCAGGAGCAAGAGAGCTCCTCTGGAGCTCTGCAGAGCCCCAAGAGATGCAAACCAGAAATGAAGAAGATGACACTCCCAGGGGAAATGATCTCCAGGGATTCACCACAACCACTGTTTGCAGAGGCAAGCAGATGGTTCTCTTTCTGTTACATGTCAATCTGGTTTATGGCTGGATGTAAAGGCAAGGCAGGAAGAATTGCTGAGGAAAAGTGTTGAGAAAAGGAGGACAGTTTCAGGATCATGTGAAGCTTCAAGAGGAAGATCTTTTCCAAACACATCCTAAAAGACCAGAATCTTCCAACACTAGCATGAGATTTGCATCTGAACATCCCACCAATACAAGACTTGCATCTGATGCTAAAAAGACACCAGCCAGATCCACAAAAACGGATTTCTGAGCTTAAGCACAGAAACTTAGTCACTGCCACCCGTGCTCCTTTGCCTATTTGCACTCTAGGGTCTGACCTCTCAGAAAACGCTCCTGAAGCATGGATAGCATTGAGAACAGACCACAGCATGGACTCCATCACAACCCTCAGCAACCAGTGATTCCAGCTCTCCCCAGGACCACCCGGGAGAGAAACCCCTGCCCTGAGCCCTGCCCCTCTGACTGGGGAGTGCTGAGGGGTGGGACCATTCTGACCTTCCTCTTGAACTCTTTCTCCTTTGCACACAAATATTCACTGAATCAGAGACCATGCAAGCAACTCCACAGCTTGGTAACCAGCATTCACCACGAAAAAAATCACTGGTTTTAAGCCCCTGCTCCAGTGAATATTTAAGAGGAAGAAGAGGAGTAGAACAAGGGAAAAAAAAGCAGAAGATCCAGTGCTGCAAGGAGCAGAATCAAAGTTCCTTGCAGATGAAGCCCTGAGATGAGTGCCGTGTAGAATCTGGTCCCCTTTTTCTGTCCCTGAGCTCATCTCTGAGACAGGGCTTTGCCTTCCATGTGAAAGCAGCGCTATTGAGATCAGTAGCACTACTTGAAAATATTGTCAGGTAAGATTTAACCTGGCAGGAGAAAATACCATTTTGGCATAAAGATATTAAAGCATTTTACCAAGTCCTCCTAAGCCCGTTGGTCCGATCAGCTGCATGAGCTGGTTATGGCTCATGTTTCCAAGAAGGCTTTGCAAGCCACCCTCACCTAAAAACAAAAACATTCTGAAACACAACATATTCACATAGGTTTTTTTCACAGCACTCCGGCTCAAACAGCAGGAGATTAATTGGCATCACATTCTGTATGGAAAAACAGTTTCAAGTGTTTACTGATTCATGATCTTCATAAAAGATAAATGTAACTTGGCTTCATAAAGAGGTAAGACTCCAGAGAATCTCCTGGAAATGAAGAGATTTCTCCTGGCAGTCTTAACTTTCAGCCTACACCTATTTTAACAGCACAGTTTATTCTGCTAAAAGCACGTTTATGCTTCTGGTATTAACATTGTCCCCAACTCACCCTCCACAGCCATCAGGAATTTCTTCCTAGGGAACTCTAGGGGCTTATTCTAGACATAAATTAAAAAAAAAAAAAAAGCCTCTGACATGAGGGAGCAGAGAATGGACTGTACCTCCTAGTGCTGAGAGCTCATGGCCTCCACTGGCATTCCCACCCAATGCCCCTGGCATGGGGGGATTGTTGAGATACTCATTCACCTTACGGCAGTGCTCCTCATCCTTGTCTGTCTTCGGCTCCTGCAAGAGAATTGCTCTTGGTATGAGTCATACTGGGGGTATTTTGATTCAAGACCTTTGTCATTGGCTTCTGACAAACCTGCATCCAGAAGAAGAGTCGTTTTGATCCTGCCTTGAACTTCAATACATACACACGGCCCGTGGTGCACTGCGGGACTCTCTTGAACTCACAGTCATCAGGGAAAATAATCAGATCCTGTAAAGTGTGTCAGGAGAAACAAGTGTTTGAGAAAACACATAAATATTCCTTCTCACCTCCCAAAGCCCTCTGCCCTCCTCCACAAATTTTCTTCCATCTGCTCCTCAGAGCAGAGAGGATGTGGAAGTGCAGGTCTGTCAGTGACATTCTCACCCTAATTTGTCCCGGAGGAGCTCTCTCTGCAGTGCCAGTAGATCAGAACATCTCCGCACTGAAACACAAGCTCATACTCACATCTTCCACATTGCCCGAAGTCCTGTCCTTCCAGCAGAAGTGAATGAGGGAATCGTCGGTTTGCTGGATGTAAACAAGGCCTTTTCTCTTGTCTGGAGTTACAGTACTGCCTTTTAGGGACATCTTCCCTGCCCGAAATTCCACCAGGTATTTGCTCGAGGAGCCACGGGAGCCTGGCACCAGGCTTGGAAATAATGCACCTGAAGACATCCTAGAAAGAGAGAGCAGGTGTGATGAGAAACCTTCCCACGTTCTCTCTTCCCAATATCAAATTTCAGCCTTTACCAGGTGGCTTCACAAAAGCAATCAGTCCCGCTGCCAGCAGAATTCCAGGTTGAGCCTGCTCAGCTAAAGCGGAACCTTGGATAAAGACAGGAGGCTCTACAGCCCTCCACAAATAAGGGAGAGCTTGTGTGCTGAGGCACCTGAAAATGAAGCCACCGTAGCCCGGCGCTTCCTTCTTCACTACGAACCGTGGTTCAAAGCAGGAAGCCCTGCTGCATCTTCAGATTGCGGCTCCGGGACCCCAGCAGAGCCCCGCAGGCTGCCCCTTGCCCGACCGCCTCTCACGGTGACCCCTCACGGCGACCCCCACGCCCTGCCCCGACCATCGCCTCCCGCACTGACCGACCCGCGGGCCTGGCGGCGATGCCGGGCCCGGCAGGCCCTGCGGGACTGTGCGGCTGTTCCGGGGTCGCGCTGCGCTCACATCCCGGCCAGCCCCGGTCCCGGCTGAGCAATAGCCGGAGCAGAGCCGGGACGGGAGGGGCTCGTGGCCCGGCCCGAACGCCCTCCTCCCGCCCAGAGGCCGCGATCTTCTGCCGGGTCCCCCGAGGCCGCCGTGCGCCTTCCCCCCGGCCTCCCCCGGCAGGAGAACCCCAGCCCGGCCGCCGTTGGGCGCGAGGTCCCGGGGGTGCCGCGGCAGGTCCCGGACGGTACCTTCAGCCTCCTCCACCACCGCCGCCCCAGCTCTTCCTGCCCCGCGCGCCGGAACTCCGCCCCGCGCGGGGCGCGCGCCGCCGCGGCCCCACCCGATCGGCTGGTGCGGCTGTCAATCAAAGGGGGGCGGCGCGAGGCGCCCCTGCTGTGTCACGGAACATGGNCCTCAGCCCCATCCCATCCGTCAGCCCCTCCTCCCTCCACAGCCAAGCCCAGGAGCAGCGTCTCCAACGCCTTTATTACCGTCACAGCAGTACGGAGCGGCGCTGGCACGGAATGGTTACAAAAAATAAATCCACGGAGGCGAGCCGAGCCCACGGGGCACATGCCCAAAGCCCGGGTTGCCTCACTCTATTTCCGTATTGGTTCCCTGACCCAAATCCCAGGTGCTTCCACGGAGCCGGAGGTGTGCAGTGTGAGGCCTGGCCAATACAGGTGTATTCCCAGCAGGAGCAGCATCGCTGGGCGAAGAATCTTGGGTTTGTTTTTTAAAAGTGGTTTTCAGCAAAAAAATTTACTGGGAAATTATTTTTAATTATTAAACAAGAATAAATACTTCTTATTAGTTCTGTTCTCTCTAGGTGATCTAGGATGGACGGTTCCTGTCTTAGTTAATCCAGTGTCAAGAATTCTATAGATGCTAGATGTGTGAAAAGCTGCTCCCCATTTACAACAGGACGTTGCCTCTGAGACGCAAATGCTGTATAGCGACTACAAAGTTAACTTTCACATACGTAATATTTTTTACTAGAAGTCCACTCTCTCCCCAGCTCCCACAGTCTCTCTATAGTCACACCAATGTGAGGTCTCAGTGCTGGGAGTGTTCCCAACGCTCTTCCCGCTGCCAATTCCCAACCCTGCTGGTTTCCGACCCGGCCCCACCAGCACCACACAGCCCTCACTGTCCTGCACCCCAATCACCATACGCACTGCAGGGCAAAGGTGCTGAGAAACAAAGTCCACCATGGTTGGACACCTCCACCCAGGGCTGGAGGTGTCCAAAGCTCAAAATGAAATCATCTTTGTCCAATGAACATCACGATAAAATCAAGGTACAGCCCCAGAGCTGGCTGAGGAAAGCCAGAGTCCTGCCCGACCACCAGCTGCTCTGTACGGGTCTCACAAAAATCTGTCACCATCCAGAGGCCCAAAAGGTATTTATTAAGTATTTATTACAATTTCTTTCTAGCTGGTTTCTCTACATAGCTGTATTAACATATACTAACACAGTTATCTTATATACAGTGTTTAATCAAGTTATAAAAGTGACATTCTTTCAAAAGGTGCAAAGTTATTAATGTTTTGACACGTAAACTACTGAGGCAAAGAATCGAAAATAAAACTTTTGGACTTTGAGAGCATTAGGAATGCCAGGGCTGGCCAAGCAGAGCCGTGTCAGCAGCATGGGGAAAGGGTTCTGAAAGTGTTGCCGATGAAGAACAATAAATTAAAATAATGGGTTTGGAGCTAATTGAAATTTTACTGAAAACTTTAGACTAAAGGAAGGGGAAAATGGGGTGAAGATGTAATTACTGAAGTGTTCTTACACTGGAAATGTTCCCAGTTTCTTTTATATCCCATGAAGATTCTATACTGAAGTTTGGATTAAACACGTTGGTACAATTGTTTCATGCTTTCAACATAATGACAAGGCTTTAGGTCTTTGAATTTAAATCCTGGCTTAGACAAAAGGGATGCTAACCTGTACACCTCCTCTTAGAAACAAAACATCTGTACAGTTTTTTTTTCCATTCAGGCAATTTCTATTTATATGCACTGTTTTAAAAACACCACTCCACCATTAAACATACTATGTAGTTTAAGCAAGTTTTAAACTCCCATGAGATGTTAAACTGGTCTGATAAGGGATTCCTTTCAATTCTCACCTAACAAAAAATTCCCTACGGCACGTGCAGTGAGTTTGGAAAGGGGTTACAGTGCCTGGCACTGTTGCTAAAGTTCAGTTTTTTATCAAAACTATTTTTATGCTGTTCCATGTGGATCAGCAGTGTCTTTTCAGAAGTGTTTGTGCCCTTTCTAGGAAAAAACACAATCCCACTGCCTGCACTGTGCCGCCAAATCCAGCTCAAGTCCTGAGGACTTCCCTCAACACAAGCTACAGATTTTGGCAACAGAATCAAGTTGCCATGAACAAGATTCAGATTATGTCCTTCCTTACTGCCTTGAAGTTTTACAGCTTCTCTTATTTTCCCAATGAAGACAACTAAATTTCCCCCAAATTTAGTCTCATTGTTGCATGCATGATTTGCTAGAAAAATGTTTCTCTATGAATATGTTAATTTTATTTTGTTTTTTAATCCTGTGGCTGGGAGAGAAGCACTTCAAAAATCTACTTTCTGGATGAAACCACAGATGTTTTGGACATAAATCAGACCAGTTCTTTCTTGAACTCTTCATATTGCTGGCACTTAACACCAGCCATTTCGAAATTACTGTAAACTTCACAGCAGCACAGCCGCTCTCCATTTTCACCTGGTTATTCAATTAAAAACTTTCATAAAAGAAGCAGCAACATTAGTATTAGTTTTAATTACTGAACCTAATTTTTCAAGCCTCTCTGCCCACCCTGCCCCACTTGAAAGAAAAATGAATGCTTCAGTTCAGTAATTGGTTATTTCCAGTATTATATGGCTTCGATGGTTTGATATGGAACAAAAAAAAAAAATCCCACTTTTTGACATCACGTGCTCACAGGAAACTTGTAATAGGTATAACTCTGCCAAAGCTTTAAATTGATTCTGCTTTTTCACAACATACAAAACAGACATGACCTAATAATGAGAAACATGCAAACCAAAAGTTCCCCAAAATATGAACCTGTGTGGGTATACACACGGAAGTGCTTCCAAAGGAAAGTTTAGTCTAGAAGCATACACAGTGCCAAAGCTGCCAAAGGTAGTGCAGAAGAGTTAAGCCTCCAAGTGGTAGCAAGCAATATATTGTACATTGGAACCACCTCGACATTCCTGCTATTGCTTCCAAAGCTTCTCCTATCATAAGAACAGCACTTGACCTCAGGAAAAGCACATTTTGGGTGTGCCCTTCCCTCTTCCTAAGGTATGCTTTATGGGATTTATCACAGGTATACAGTTTAATGCTCACAGTGTCCCAAAGTTGTGAAGACTCTGTAACAGACAACTACAGTGTGAGAAGCTCGGGCTGGGTTTTGTGTCCCGAGTCTCTCAGTTATGGAATTGTTGAGAGGGGGGCCAGGAGCTCCCATCCCCAGGGAGTGCTACATACAGTACGGGGAGTGTGACAGGACTGCGTTTTATCCTGTTGGTACCATGTTGGCTTTTCATCCCTGCTCCGAGTGCCAAAATCTTCAGCTTCTTCACTATTGTACTAAGTAACAAGGATATTATCTCTAGTTTATTTAAGTTACGTAGTTTTCAAGGATGTTATGTGCTCTACAGATACAGCATATCCTCCTGCCAGAGAAACTAGGGGAGGAAATGGAGAACCAAAGGTCCCTCTGGAAATTAGTGAAAACTTGATGATTTCAGGTGCAGCTTTATGGAATGAGCACAACAGTATTTAAATATTTGGCAATCCAGCGTTAGTGATAACTAAATCATTGATTGTTGACTGATAGAATTTCTGTTAAAATTTACTTTAAAAAGCTGGTTTTTGCTATCAACAAAACCAGAGTAACTGGCTTGGAATGAAATCTAGTAACTAGATGTCCGGATGAGATGAGCAATTGGTTCTGGAATTTCAGTATATGTCTGGACAGTCTGAGAAATTTCTATCAAAATAGCCACCTGAGTACAGCCAATCTGGAGTCCCAGTGTAGGGGTTAGTGCCTTGATGAAACCATCTGTAAAACAAAAATGAAAAAGGAGAGAAACAAAAAAAGAAAAAAGCAAACAGAGTGAACAGTTATTAACAGGGAAAAAAAAAAACCCCAACGTTGCTTCTTTCACAAAACGTTCTAAAAATACACTGGTATTTCTTATAAGAAAAAATTCTCAGGAAATATTCTGAAAATGAAAAACATTGAACTTCCTACACAATTATCAACACCTTGTTAAGTACCTTTTTTTCAGCATTAAGTCAAGGAGTATGAAATGGATTTTAAAATTGCTGTCCTATTCCAAGTAAAAATAACATTGATACTCTAGATTATATATATTAATTTTTACTTTAAAAGGATGCCAAATCAGTTACACAATCCTTTTTGGAAACTTGTCCCAAGAGGAAACAGTTTTGTTCTATGGAGCTGTGCACTGCACAGAACATAAACAGCTGCTTGCCTTTTAACTACATTGACCAAAAATAATTTTATATTCTCTGGAAGAGATTTTTCAAGGCATTAACTGGAATTAATCTGTAGCTGCTCCTCCAGACTTTGGGAAAAGAATGTTTTTTCTTCTGAATTTCATAAAATCATGGAGCATCCCAAAGTTCTTGCCTTTGAAGGAAGCAACTGCAGTGACTGGCCATGAGCACTCACTTGACTGCACAGCACTGGCAGCTGCGAAAAGCACTCTGTGGGAGCAGCAGCCAAATTACACATCACTTTCTGATGCACTCTGTGACTCAGAAATCACTTGAATATGCAATCAAAAAAGCAATTTCTGAGGTATCCAAGCCAAGAAATCCAAAGAGTGTGAAAATAAAAGGCCCTAGAGGGCCACAATGTCTTGCTCAACTACCAAAAGCTGGACAGGAATTGGTTCAAGAAGAGATGACACTTAACATTTTATTCACTCTAACAAAAACATGACCTCTGTAGGTTTAAAAAAAAAATTCAAAATCCAGCATTACCACAGTAGTTAATTATGACAGGTTTCAACATTTATTATTAGATAATTTGTCCAGGACAGACTTATCAGCAATTCTGGCTTCTAGCTACATATTTAATTGTTGACCCAGCAATGCTTTAAGTGACACTACAAATTGTGTTGTCATGGAAGCAATCAGACACGTGCTGTCCTGAATAAAAACAATTCAAGTAGTGCATCCAACTATTCCAAGCTTGAACAAATTCCCCTTCCTTGCCCCTTACCGTGTGTGCCACTCCACCTCATCTTTCGCACGCTCCTTGCGAGCAGCTCTTTGTTTCTCTTCTAGTCTCTCCTTCTCTTTGCTTGCCACATCTAACCAATATTTCAAGAGAAATTGGTTACTTAGCAAAACAGAAACAAAAATGCAGAAACACAGGAAGGACCAGAGAAATGAAACAGAGTTCATTTAAGCACAAGAAAACATTTGCTGTACGCAGTCTCAGGCAACAAAAACCTAAAACTAATTTCAGAAAAGTTGCTGCTACAAACACAGAGCTGAAACTGCAATTTTGGTGTTTTATCTATCAGAAACACCAACTGAGACAGCAGGAAGGAACTCGGATTAGGCATAACAGAGTGATTTTTTTCACTATTTGGCCGTGCATTTCCTCTGACAAACACCAGAGCAGTAGAGCACGTCTGCTGACCACATGTCTCTCCAGACAAACTCCAGAGCAAGTGGGGCACGTCTGCCAGCTCCCCCCAAGCTAACAAACATGCAAACACACCATAACACAGGATAGCAGCCCTGGGATCCACCTGGGATGCATCTGCTCTCCCAGGCTTTTCTGGGAGAAAACAGACATCATACACTGTTCAAATGCATGTTCATTGCACGGGATGAAAAAGAGTTAAGGCTGCTCTGGGAATGAGAAAGTGAAGGCAGTGTTTCCTGCATCGATCTCCCTTCAGCCATCCCTCCCAAAACTTACTGATGGGAAAGTATTTCCTTCAGCACACACATACCCATGTTCCCGTTCTCCATGTTCCTGATATCCGGACGTAGCCGACAGTCCGTGGGAGCCAATATCGCTTCCATGCCCTTTTCCAGCTCGTTGAGACTCACAGCAAAACTGGTGAAATTGTACATCTGAAAAGCAAATTAAAGAGAACACACAAGTTATTCCAGCAAAGCAGTGCTGGGTTCCCTACAATGAATGGATACAGCAGAACTTCCCAGGGAAAGTGCTGAGTCAAACCTTCTCCCATTGGTTGCCCTGAAAGCAAGGTTAGGTTCTTACAACACCGGCTGGATTTTTTTGTTGGAGGGAAGGAACAAGAAAGGGCAGATGGAGATGGTAATTACAGCTTTCATTTTTTAAACAGTCTTTGCTTCTGAGGATTAAGACAGATTTTCTACCATATTGATATTTAGCATTACAATTTTTAGGAAAAAGCAAAACAAAACCACCCACACTTAAAAATCCAAAAAGTCTCATTGAAATGATGGAAGTTAATATCCAGCTACCCAGTTAGTGCACCCTGTGGCAGCCTGTCTTGGAACAGCAGGGGCAGCAGAAGGGAATGTGTATCCGTATTTTAGCCACTCTCAGTGCAAAGATCTCACAGACAGGTTAACCTAATCCCCAGATTCCCAGCTGCACTCGGAGCATGCATTCCTTGAGCCAGCTCAGCCACAGCAGAACTGCTTTCAGCACAGGACTGAAGCAGAGTTTGCTGGAGTGTAACTGCAGTGCTGCAGCAAGAACTGCCAGAACCTGGTCCTATGCCAAGGAGTGACACTGTAACAAGGTTCCCTGGACCATTACTCATGTTCCCCTGGATAAGTCACCAGCAAGAGCAAGGCACAGGCTGATTGAAGCACTTACCTGTGATGAGTTTGGTGGCCTACAATTTATTCTCCAAAGCAATTTACTGCCTGGTATGAACTGCACCGTGTCTTGAACCTCTGGCATATCATCAGCCTCATCATTTTCAGATTTAATATCTTCTTCACTCTGAAACAGAGATAACATTCGGCAGAGGAACAAAGGAACATTGGATGGTTTCATCTAGAATTTTGTAGTGACTGTTGAAGAATCTGTTCACATTTGAGATACTGAACACTCCTGTACTTCTGCCTCACCCCTCCTGTTTGCTGTTCCTCACTGTATAAGGTCCCTCTCATTTTTATCATGTCTTGCTCCTGATATCTCTAAATAGTCTCCCAACACTTAAATAAAACTTGAATGTCTGTTAAAAAAAAAAAAAAAATCAGTAATAGTAATAATAGTAAAGTAATGTCTTTCAGAAGTGTTTTCTCCAGCTTCCCTTCTACCCTATGCCACAGCTTAATTTCACCTCACATGACTATTATTTCTTCAGGTTGAAATGAGCCAAGACTGAAATTTAAACCAGTTCCCAAGTTAGTTCTTAAGTCATAAGTAGGGCGCACCTGTTTTAGGATATTGCTTCATCATTTGCAAAACATTCGGATGTGTGGCTTAAAAAAGACAGGCCCTCTTTTCAGTCTGATACCCTGCGATCCAGACTGCAATCACAACTATCACTGCCAGTTTTTACACTGTGAAGACTGTGTCCTTAAGTTTATGAATACAGTGTCTTTCCTTCAAAGTTCCTTTGTTACCAGCTGCACTGCACATACAAAAATCCAACATTCAGGAGGCTGCTCTCAGAATCTGAGAGAATCTGACTGCTGCAGGACACAGACAGCTGCACTGTGGAATTTTAGAGCATTTCACCATGAGAACCCATTTAAAACCACAACAACCAGAAGGGAAGTTTGAGGCAATAACATCTTGGAGTGACAGTAACAGTTTTCCTCACTCTCACCCCCTTCCTATTTTTTTTTTTCTGCCCTCTCTGACATGGTTCATTTGTTTTAATAAAAAGACTCTACTAGGTTAAACAGGACCTGTTTTATACACTAGAAAACAGCTCCATATGGTTAAGAGTCTAATTTCAATCACTTGGGTTGAGTATTCATTATTTAAAAAGACTCTTCTAGGCTACTTTCCATGTCAACATCTGGTTTACTGTTAGACAGTTCCCCATCTAAATATAGTCTCAACAGGAAGGAGGGAAGGAAGGAAAGAAAGAGTTGATTTTCTTAAGATGAACAGAACCTTATTATTTAAAAAAAGAAAAAAAAGTCAAAACACAAGCTTCTACCATGATGGAATCCAGAGCCAAAAGCAAGGCCTGTTGTTGCTCTAGATTCTTCTAATGAATACTTTTAAAGTTTGAGCCTCTTAACATCAAGAATGATTAGCTTCTGTTTAACTTTTCATTTTCAGTGAGTAACTGTTGAAATCAGGAAACCCAACAGTCCTCTGCTGCACCATACAGTATTTCCCATTTTCCATGTGACACTGAGGCTTTGGCAGCAACTTACCTGACACTGTTTCCATGTGAAGTAAAAACCCTGCATGTTTCCAGACCTCTTTGTTGTAAAGATTTTCTACATCATAAATTCTGAAAAGCTGCATCACCAAAAAGCATATCAGACTTAAATAAAATTGGTACTTTTTTTACTGCCCAAATCCTAGTATTTTTACTGCTGGATTTGGCAGTAGAGCCACTTTCCTCATTTAAGGACTGGACAACATCAGTTTGGGCGTTGATATTTGATGATTTTTCTTTGACAAATCTCTAGCAGGCACCATTCCTATGAACTCCTTTCCATGCCAGCAGCTCACACTACAGCCTGCAAAGCTCAGAGTGCAAAGTGCCTTCTCACTGCCCCGCATCCAACCCCTGCCAAATGACAGTTTTAACCCTTCATTCACCTAAATAACATGTTTTTATTTAATTTCTGACATTTCAGAATCTTTTCTGCCTGAAGAATCTTTCACCTTACCGACTTCTTCTTCTGCTCACCACCTCTCTTCTCACTCTTTTTGTAGGTCTCGTACGTGGTGGGATCAGTGCACCACAAACATTCTGTCCACTTGCCATAGATCACACACAGCTTCTTCCTGCTGCAGAGAAAGCAAAAGAGACTGAGCTCTTCCTTCTTATTGAGCCTTCTGAATCAAGCCTTGCAGAGTCTGATCTATATTAAATACTCAGGTTCCTACTTCGCTGCATTTTATGTTTCTATTTGCAGATTTCACAGAATCACAGAATGGATGATTCTTAGAAAACACAGATATCTGATAAGGCAAAGAAAAGGTTTCAGTTCATTCCAGCCCTCAAGGCACTCAGTCCTGCAGAACACATCCTCATGACAGTCACATGCTTTTGCCACTGTTAGATGAGTGTGAGTGCATCAAAGCCAATTATAATACAGGGACTCAAAGTCACTAAACAGGTTTGGGTTAATTAAAAAAATTACAACAACAATATTCTCATTATTTTAAACTGAAGACTAGAATTTTGACTCTGCAATAGTGAAACTACTCTGCATTTTCCCTGGATACCTTTATTTCCAAAGCCTGGACTGGAGAGTTTTTCTAATAATGCTAATATTGTAATAATACTGCCACAGAGAACAAAAAGGGGTTACAATCTACACTGGTAGCAGCTTTACAGTCACATCAGTTGTGGTCACTATGTCAGCAAAAGAAATGCCCCATGTTCAAAAACAGAGAGACCAAGAGGCTTTTATCACTTACTGCTTGTCCTGGATGTATCCCTCTACTCTGTGAAGCTCTTTCCCAAACAGTCCACACGGTTTAAAATTAAGGACACATTTATCTCCAGTACTGTAGAGGAAATAAGTATATGCTTAGACAAGCAAGCTGCTAAATACATCAGAAAATTTACTTTTTTAACCTATTTAGCTTTTTTTATATAGTTAAAGTTAGCTGCTGGTTAGTTATATATATAATTATTTTTCATTAACTATGCTTTATTATCTGACCAGGGCATTAAAAATGGCACACAAATTTCAAATTTCCACAGAACTAACAAATTCTGTGCAAGTACAGGAGACAGGATTACAGATTTGATGCTATGAGAAGTATCAAACAGCAACTTGTTGGATTGAAGCACTCACTTACTGACAGAGAAATGTGTGCAGGAGTCATAGTTCTCACAAAATTCTCTCCCTCATCATTTAGAAGGTAATTTATTTTATGTAAGTAAAAAGACTTATACAAGCAGTTGGCAAAGCAATTGACACACTCTAAGTTCACCCACTCTGCAGTCATTTTTCTGTGCTGTACCCTTAATTTAAGACATTCTCCATTATCTAAACTAAAAAAAGTGATAAATCACAACCAACACAACAGAGGTCCAATCTGCCTCTGACAATTATTCCATTTGATGGTACTGGAGTTAAATTTAACTTCTGTTCATTATCAATGGGGCTAAATTTGGATGGGTAACTCACAAATGTAAAACCTTTGCACTCCATAAGCTGCCTGGCTTTGTGCCTTTTCATTAATACTATTATACATTAACACTATTACAAGCCCAGGCCCAGGGATAGTTTGCATTTGTCAGGAGAAGAAGAAAAAACAACCCCACAAAAAGACAAAAAAAAAAACCCACAAGACTTTGGAGCTACAAAACAAAGCTTCCTGAGTGTCCAACAAAAATCAAAATCTGCTCAGTAACACAAATGATCACAATAATCCCTACAGCCCCTGTAGGGGTTGTAGGTTCATGATCAGCATTACCTGTGATTTACAATTTCTACCACTCCGTACTGTTCTAACCACAGTTTACCAATAATTACATTATGTACACAACAGGTTGGATTCGTCCATGTGTAAGCTTCATTGTGCCTGTCAAGGAAATAAGAGAAAGAAATCATTTTCTTGAGCTTGAGATGGAATGCAAGCCTGTTTTCAATTCTGTCCATGGCAGGGCAAAATATTTAGCACTCCTCTGAACAGCCAGTACTTAACTTCAAAACAGAAGAGAAACAGACTTTCTTTACAAGCCAACAATGTGTTGTATCCAAACATTAGTGCAAGTTAATAAAGCGATATTGCCCTTACTTTTCTCCCTTCTCACATAAGTCTTACAGTTGCTGTGCTTTGGATTACACATTTCAGCACAACATAAAGAGCAGTCCAGGAATTCATCTTTTTCATTTGCACTTTTTAAGTTGCTAGTGATAAAACATAGTATTTGCAGGAGAACCAGACTAACAAATTAATGCCTAATAGTGTCTTCTATTCAATTGCTGCAGCAGGAGTAAATTGCACAAGTAGTTTCCACAAACTTGTCACAAATTTCCTCATCAGTATTTGAAGTCTGTTCCGGTGCCACTGAAGGTAATTTTGGGGTGTGAGTGGTTTTTGCCTTCTTTTTAGTTGGTTAACACCAGAGGGACACAACAGCATTATTTGAGCTCCACAAACATGACATTTAAAAATCCAGTTCACTGTTTAATCCAGTTCATTATTTCCATCCTTTCCCCAAAGATTTACTGAGAAGAAGGAAAAGTCCTAGAATTGAAGATTTTTCTGCCTGGTTTCATTTTTGGTTTAACGTTGTGTGAAAAGCTTTGAAAGTGAATTAACAATTATATACCCTTAAAAGACATTATCCTATAAATGATCAAAAAGTTAAACAAAAAGATTGCTACTGTCTCTAGCACAGTCAAAGCCACCTATTCTCACTCATCTTTCCATGCTGGTAAGACAAATACTGAAGACACCTGGTTGGCAATCAACCCATTTCAGTAAAGTTTTTAAACTCTATTTTAACACAAAATAATACAGAAAAAGCAGTGTCCTCTGTAACAAATGTCTTGTATTCCCATTTCCAGTGAGTATGGCGAGAACACTCCAATTGAATGTTTCCAACCCATCTGTCATTATCCAGTACAGAGAAATAACAGATCATTGAAGTCTCACTATTTTCCACAGCTCCTTTTTGTCAAGCCGTCTTTAGAACAATGACTACCCTTCAAGTGGGGAAAATATACCAGAATCCCTCAAACTCATCCCACCAGCCTTTAAACAGTTTTATTCCTGAACTATTTTGACACCACAAACCTTACAGCATAAACCAAAACTCAACACAAGGCACTTATGGCCAGTGCTGATGAATTGAAGCACTTTCTGTGCTGTACAAGTGAGGGAAAAGCCTCTTCTAATGCTCTGAGAAATACTCATGGCTGACATCAAGGCACAATTTAACACTGACTCACTGCTTTGCTTCCCAAACAGCTCCTTGTTCACTCAGGCCTTGAGCAGTTCTCAGACTCCTCAAAGCAACAGAATAGTCTGAATCATAACATTGAGAGGCTCAAAATCTGATTTCAACTTCTGCCACTAACTTGAAGCAATTATTTAAAATAAATACTTTAATTGTTTATATTCCAGTTTAAATCTCAGCCTTGATTAGGCTCAGCAAGAATTTTAATAGTCTTCTAAATAAAGGCTCTCGAGGAACAAAAATTATTTCGGTAACAGCTGCATTCTGCACTAACATTCACATCACAGTTCCTTCTACATTCAGAAGAAATTTCCTTTATTTCCATCACCATTCATCTCCAAGACCAGCTCATACTTTTTTAAACTTTGGAAGATTAGATGCCAGCAGCTGGAAAATTAAACTACTTCCAAAAGAAAGTACAGGAAAAGTCAACGCTTGCTATGGCAAGCAAGTTGGGTTTTTATTGAAACCAAGTATCTAGAAATTTCACAAGACAACATTTCAAAACCACCTCAGAGTTAGGCCTCAGAAAGGCTTTTATAAAAGCACCAATTGCAGGACACTTTATTTGCAACTGTTCCAGTGCATCCTCATGTCCCACTTGGGAAAACTCCAGAGTCTTTGTGCCACCAGGGCACAAAACAACTCATGGGATGTCACAAAATGTATGAGAGACAAGCCTGGGAGCAACCTGGAAAGGCATTCTTGATTTTAGTAGGAAGCTGATCCCTCTCTGGAAGTGTTAAGGCAATCCTGACAAGCTTCTCCTGTTTCCTTATCACACAGAACAGTTACTGTGAGATGCAGCTCTTTCCACATAAACATTCACACAAACCACCAAAAGCAACAGCAATATTGAAAACTGAGATGAGCTTGAACAGCCCAGTAATAGAATTTTTTCTCTGTATTTAAATTTTGCATGCCTTCACAGCGCTAGCTTTCAGTAGCAATCAATTTGTAAGAAATGCCAATTTTTGTGGTGGAAAAACTGGGTCAAACTGCTACAGCTCTGGAAGCATGACGTAACTTAAAAAAACAGCTCAGAAATTAAGCAGTGAAAATTAACTTTTAAATCAATGCTTACAACCTCTTCACCAAGGGGTTTTTAGGGAATCACCTCTGAAAAACCAACAGGGTGATTATCACCAGTAAGTAGAAAAAGTTATTTACTTGTCATACTCACTTCAGAAGCTCCAAAGTAATTGTTCCCCGAGGCTCTGCTTCTATACTCTTTCCCCAGAATTTTAGTTTGGGATAGATTGATCCATGAAATATGAAGTCCTTATTGAGGCCTTCAGAATAAAATGCACTAATAGGTGGGTGGTGGCTGACTTGTTCAGATATAAACCTAAATCCTAAGTCCTCCCTGGCAACAACAAAAGAAGAGCATTAAACGGTAAGTATATTTTTAATATTGCAAGAGAGAAGAGTTGATACTTAAAAAAAATGTGAAGTATTTTTAGATTAAACTGAAAGTGAGACTTTTCCTTTTCTAGTTCCATGACACATTTACAATTAATGAAATGAAAGGATTTCTACTCTGAATACTTTCTTTTTATACCCCAAACCAGATTTCTACTCAGAAAAGCATCTGAAGAAGTTTCACTGAAGTAATGTATGAAAATACAGAAACCCTTTGGGCAGCATGAAAAGGTCTGACTGAAAATTCTGTTCTTCACTGCAGGCATATGACCCATTTATCTGAGTAACCTGGAAGTCCTTCAGACTAATTTCTCTATCTGACGTAATCAACAAAACACTATCTAAATTAATTGTGTCTGCTCAGGAAATGTCTTTGGTGGAAGAATATGAACCAATTTTTCTCTAAATAATTCAATGAATACTCTGCCTAAGCTTAAAAATAAAATTATTAGGTTTTATAACAACTTCTGAGACAGTTCCTGAGGAAAAGAAATCCTGAGACAGTTTGAGGAAAACAATTTTAGAAATATATTTTAGTGGTATTTTACTACAACCAAACCAGTGTGAGAGTCTGCTAACTCAAGAACACAAACTGCCTCATCTCCCAGTTTAAAGAAATTATTACCTGGTTAATTCATAGGTTTCTCCTAACAGTGGGTTAAATGGTTTGCCAGTTCTCTCCCACTGAGAAGCTACAGCAGAAACTGCAAAAGCAGCTACAGCCTGTAAGCAAATTAAGAACACATTGTTATGAAAACCGTACATTGAAACTCTTAAGTTTAATATATTATATTGGTTGCACATTACAGTATTTCATTATTATTCCAAAATGGAATTGCTCTATATTGCTTAAGGCCAAAACATTTGTATGCCATAGGATAAACAATCTAGGGGTGGGGAAATATAAGCACTTATTAAGAATCTCATTTCCAACAGGAATTATTTTCCATGGTACGTTCTAGCAAGTTACAATTTGCCCCACCTACTTCTAGGAGATCAGCCTGGTTTTTTAAATCTACTTTTCCCCTACTTTGATTGCCCCCCATCCTCAGTTCATTGGGAACAGAGCCTTGCTTCCCTAGTGCCAGGCAAGATATTTCTAGGACAGATGAGACTATTTGAATCATTCCAGCAGGTACAGGTGACACTGAGGAGCTCCTGCAGGCTGGGAAATGCAGGAATGGACTGCACAAACACAGAATCCAAGATAGACACTCCAGTTTCACTTAAATAAGTCAGGGCTGTGAGCAACACCAGCATAACCTGATGCACACAGGTGTCACCATATTCACTCCCTTGGTGTGAGACCAGCCAGGTACCATATCCTGCTCTGAACTACCCAGAAGGTGGTAGGAGATCTTACCTGCATTCTTTCCAGGGGATCTGCATGACTACAAGCCTTATTAATGAGGTATATATGCTCCATATATTCTGTTATCCTTTGAAGGAAACTCAAGGGCTCGTTGAAGACAATGGGCATGGTAATCTTGGACAGCTCCTAGATAACCAAAGGGTAGGTAAATTTCTTAGGGACAACACTACATTAACAACTGGCAACAACAAAAATTTTGAAAGTAAGTTGTGGGTGAGTTTATTTATAGTATTCCTCAAAGGGTATTTGGCAAGCCTGGAGTGGACCTCCAAATGCTACAGCTGAAAGGGGCTGGAAGCACTGCAGAACCCTACTTGCAATCTGAAATAACGATTTTAAAAATTGATCCAGCTAACCTAATAAATTCACAAAGAATGTTACCTTCTCTGCTGTGGTCTGTGTAAAGCAGAAGAGGTTAAAATTTCCATAGGTAGCAGCAATAATGTGCCAACCAGCTCCGTGCTGATACTGAAATGCCACACACCTCTTGGAAACCCTCAAACGCTTATTTGCATAAAATCTATCCATTGTACTGCAGCAACCACAAATTATTTTTTGAAAGGAACAGTTACATAAAGAATAGTACTTGAACTGCTCTAACAGATTTTAGTGACTTTATTTAAGCAACCTGTTATTTGTGTCAGACCGTTTCTGGTTTCACATGTGGATATAAGACAGACACAAAGTTCACACAGAGATTTCCAATTCCCCAGGTCTTTTACTATACCCAAGCAAATTTGGCTGTTTAATTAAAAAGCTGCACTCATGACTGAGCACTAAAGCATTAATGTAAGTGCTTAAAACTTAGCAGAAAGCAGAATGCCACCAGATGAAGTTAATGCAACATTTTCCTCACCTTGGCACAGGCAGTAAGGGAAGAAAAATGTTAACCTTAACTAACTTAAATTGATTTGGTCCTCGCAAAAGGTTCTGGTAGGTAGGTCACTCATCCCACCAAAAGGAATTTTGACAGTACAGCTGTATCTCCTAGATGACATGAATCAATAAAATAAAGCCCTAAATCACACTTTGTTAAGTAGAGAATTAAAAAAGCAAGTAAGAGAGCATTGTGTCAATTAAACATATTTGACTGTATTTTAATGGCTTCTGTCTAGTTTTTAAAGGACAGCTTCAGAAATGCCAATCCACATGGTCTAACAGCAAAAGAAGATATGGAAATAGTATTGTTATTAAATAAATGTTATTAAATAAATGAGATTTACAGAGTTGACATTTAAAACTGTTTCCTACTGAAGAAAAAGCAAAATGTGTCAGGTATTATTCTGTGTCTAAATGTTTAAGCAATAAAATTAACCAGCTGACATTAGGGACATAACATAGATGCTTCATGCAAGCTAACTTACCAGTCCAATGCATTTTTTTAATATGCTCCACACACTAAAATCACTTCTAGAAAACATTGGGGCAGGTAATGATGTCCTGTAATGGAAAAAAAATCCAACTGTCGTTATCAGCCCATTAAACAACAAGCCATTTTTTTTTTTTGCAGGTATAGAAGCTACTTATAAAGGAAGCAAAGCATCACCCCACACTTGGCACAGGAAGCAGACACATGAAATGATTTTTCAGTTCCAGAGAATTACCGTCTTCCACGAGACCAGCAACACCCCAAAAGACAGGAGCCACCACGTGCTCACCTCTCATCTCCTATGCAGCTCTATGTGTTTACCTGTGTCTCTTAATTCCATTTTCTTGTATCTCTGTCTGTCCATTATGCTTTCCAGTCCTATTGCTTTGGTGTGGATCTAGATCAAGCATTTCTGGAACTTTATGATTTGCTTCTGAAAAGTCTCCTGAAGAATTGTCAGAATCAAAGCCTGCATAAAAACGAAAAGGCAACAGTTTTCTTAGCTACCTTACCATGCCACAGAGTGCCACTCACATTTTGCAAGTCTCCATCTGAAGTACACTCAGACCAGGTTAGTTCATTTTAAAGAGTATCAGAGTGAAAACTCTTTATTAAGTGACCTAATTGCCAGGAGTATTATGAGCCAACTATTGCATTAGAATAAAGAATTGTCATTTTTCACACTGCTGAATATATAACTAATTTAGAATCTTAAAAGCTCTCTAGTACCTCCTAATCAGATTAGCTGCATTGTCTCTTTCTCAGAGCTGCAGTGTAATTACAATAATTTGGTTCAGTTATGTAGTTTTCCTCAGAGACCTTAAATAATTTAAACTTACACTGCTAACAGGCGAGGAGAAAAAGAAAAAAGCTAAGAGGAAAGGGCCATCTCACAATGCAGGGGCAAACACCCAGGCAACTAGAATCACGGAAATGTAGGATATTGAACTTTTTTTTGCCACGCATGTGTGCAAACCATGTAACGCTTCCCTAATGGTTGCAGCAGGAACCTGTGGACACCAGAATGAATCATTCCATGAGCTCTACAAGTGACCCACAGCATGGCCTACAGGAGGTGGCTGCCTTTCCTGTGTCCTAAATCCATCCACTTGGTCCAGAGCTACTGGAAACACCATTGTAACCATACCCCAGCTTGCAGCAACAGCTTCAGTCCCAAAAATGTTAAAACCAGGAATCTGTAGAACAAAGCTTCTATATCAAACAGCCTTAAGTGTATGTTGGACTAAACCAACAATCCATTATTCCAATTTAATGATTTTATTTCTCAGTCACATAAATTACACATGTAATAATATAAATAATGACAATTTTTGCATATGGCTTTGAAAAAGAAAATTTTAAAAGCATTCTATGCACCTGTGCATATACACTTGGTCACAATCACCATCAAGAGGCCTCCCCTCAGTGCTGCTACACAGACTGACTGCAGAAACAAAACCCTTGTAAACCACAACAGCATCACTACAGGGCACCCTAAAGTGACCAGTTAATACAATCTGTCACAACTGCCACAGTATTACAACGGAAAACACTGCTGATCATTCAGTGTCATAAAGGACCATTTTTGCTGAAATTAATTCTAATTAATCATTAAGTCCTTTCCAAGCGCCAAAAGGCTCAATTCTTCCTCAAGAAAAGCTTTAGTTTCCAGCTTCCAATTTAAGAGTCAGAATCAAAAAGCAACATGAAAACGTGGGTACTTGCTGGCATACGATTTTTGCCATGGTTTTAAGGAATACAAAACAATTGTTGCATTCCTTTCATTCCAGCCATCACATCCTGGGCAGCCCCTTGTCTTTGTACCGAGAGGCCATCACACTCAGCTATGGCCGGTCCCGGAGTCCAGCTGCAGGTACAGAAAGATTCTGAAATATTACAAAGCCTGTAAATACTTCTAATGGAGTAAAGAAATCAGTTGTGACAAAGAGTATTTCAATTTTAAACAGACTAAAATGCTGTGATCTTCTGCTATTAACTTTTTTTAAAAGCAGTACTTCAACTTTGTATTAACCTCTCCAATGTCTGCTTTTGCTGTACAAGAGCACTTCATGCAAGGCACATATTCCAGAAACAAAAAACTGCACTTTTTTCAGGGATCAAGACAATGGCAATAACATTCAAAAGTGCACCAGGAAGTCACATTGATATGATCTTATTTGGTAAACAGCAGGTATAATGGGTGATGTCATGTCTTGCCCTGCCTCTTACATGTCACAAGAATATAATTACACAGCAATAACCACACCTTGGCACTCTTAGTACTCAACTGGAAAGCATGACAGTCACATATGGATTCAGATCATTAAAATGAACACTACCCTGAAAGTGGTTTTTTGTCTTAAAAAAAACCTTCAGTCAACTCACAACAAAATATTTCTAATTTTAAAATGGTATTTCTAACCATATATTAGCTTTTTTGGAACCTGTTACAGTATAATGAGCAAAATAACTTATTAGTTTACGTATAAAGTTGGAAAAAAAAGAATAAGCTTTCTGGTACATGTGCCCTCACCCAAAAAACTGATCAAGCTCACACAATGTAAGGAACAGCATCACTTCAATCTGATAAACACACCTAAATGTAGAAGTAAAGCTTCACAACAGGAATCGTCCACTGGCTTACAGGGGAATAGTTCTGAAAAATGTTACTGTAATTTCAGTCTTTATATTGTACCTGAAACCCTGCAAATCCTATCAAATGGTCATTGTGTTATATACACATTAGTTTTTCTGTTTCCATGATTCAGAATTTTTTTGTCCTGTTCCTGTACAGCACAACAGGAATTTAGATTCAAGTATGCTTATTATTTATGGACGACAATATGTCTTTGGTAAGTAAATTAACGCCAATTCAAACGAGTGTCTTGCAGACAAACGACAAAAATTAAATCCCTGCTCCAGAAAACAAAGTATATCAGAAGGGTAAGTTCACTTTTATTAGACTGCACTTCCACCTAATTACTTTAAAAAAAACAACAAAAAAAAACCCAACAAAAAAACCCCCAACAAACAAAAAAACCCCACCAAAACAAAACAAACAAACAAAAAAAAAAACCAAAAACCAAACAAAACAAAAAACCAAACCAAAACCACTATGGTACACAGCCAGATAATCACAGACTTTCAACTACACTTTCAACTTTTGCATCACATGACTTATCCACTACAAGCCCATTGATAAAGTTTTACAAGATGCTTCTCAGTGAAGTCCTAGGTATTACAGTTCTAAGAAGAACTATCCACACACTGTTCTTCACACAGGAAGCAGATTTGAAAGAAAAACAGCTTACAAAAAAAATTTGTTGTAGTTTTTCTAAGTTACAAAAAGAACCTTACACCTGCCCATAAAGCTTTGAACTTGAGAAACTGAGTAGGTAACATTTACTTACAGGATAGTTTTCATACTGAAAAGCCACTGGGAGTGAGGATAAAAATGGAGATTTAAAAGGAGGATAGGGGCCACAGACAGAAATACAATGTCCACAATTAGCTTAATCAGAAGTTCCACTTATGTGTGTTAAGAGTGAAACAAGAGCTTTTAAAGAATCTTAAGTTTTCAAAGTAAATACTTTGAAATACGGGTGCCAACATAAATCTATGTCAAGAGCTTAAAGAAAAGTGACTTGCCAGTAACTCTAGTTCTCTTAGCCTTCCTCTTCCACATCCTGCAAATGAAACAAGTCCACTCAGACTGTGCTGCACATCAGCCAACACAGCAGAGGCCCTGGTTCTGTGAGTCATGGACAGAGACACAAGACCTCCCCTTCGGACAGTCAGCAACTTCTCTAAGTACTAATTAGGCTTTGGCTGGCAAGACAGAAAAGGAATCAAAATACCTTGGCACTGACAGCCTTCAGATCTAAAAAAGGCATAGGGAACAGGGATAAACATGCTGGAAGTTTAGACAGCAGGTGAAGCAAGAGGTATTTTTCTTTCTTTGCCAGAAATTAATCATTCTCCACTTTCCAAAATAAGTTTATCGTCAGAAACTTCGCTGATGGGAGGCAGGCTGGCCTTTCACAACATCTGCAATACTTACACAGCCATTGATTCAGTCTGATCCAGACATAATGAAAATATATCAGCTTGGCAGATACCTCACCTTCCTCCTCCCTACATGAAAGCAACAGAGAACATCATCCTCACAATTACACCTGACTGGATTATCCTCTGATAATGAGCTGAGCCTCATGGGCACAGAATAGATTTCCATGGAACTGCCGACTAATATTTAAAAAAGCAAAATTAAACTCTCCATGTTCTCAAAATAAATTACCCTGGTAAACAGCCAGGCATTTTCCTGCTTTGTGGCAACCCTTTTGCAAAACACTTTGGCAAAAACATATCTGACAATATTAATGAAGGATACAGCTCTGAAAAAGACACAGTCTTTAAAAAGTCTGTGATGACATTAACCCACCCAAGGTGACATAGATCAAAGTTACATGCTCCTTGTCTCACATAAAATTTCAAAGAATCTGAAATTCATCACAGGATTGACCACCTTTATCCCAATCCAACCTCAAAGAAGGCTGCCACTGGAATGTGAGAAAAAGCAGATTCTTGACAGCTGTGCTGTCTGGAATTAAGTGAGACCACAAGTAACATTCCCAAGGGATTCCCAAGGAGAGTACTCATTCAGTACTCATGAGGTGAGGCTGTCAAGTGTCAGCAATGCCAATAACCTCTGACTGCAAAGAAACTTCTCTCCATGGAAACTCTCTTGGTCATCAACTCGATTCATGAATACCCCAGTAAATGCTGCACCTTCACGAGTGCCATCATCATCCAGTCAGGGACAAACCATCTGCCAGGAGGATGATTCCCAACCACACAGCACACGATTCCATCCCATGAGCATATCTGTTGGATGAGATGGGGACAGTGCCAGAAGCACGAAGCTTCTCAGCCACACAGTGTTAGCACGCAGAAAAGCCCATTTACAGTTGTTCTCTACGTCACATTTCTGTATGACCTGGACAAGACACAGCTACAAAGAACTAGGTCTGACTTCACTAGGTCTGTGCAAGTAACTCATCAAACTGTCAGCATCTCCTAAAGCATCCAGCTGGAGAGGGATTGAGCACCTGCTCTTAAAGACAAACAGTCCTGAGGGAGAATAAATCTGAAGCAAAGTATTCTAAACTTAGCACTCCTCTTAAACCAAGTACCATGCTGCAGAGAACACATATAAGTTTATATATATAAACTTATGTCCCGCCAGCACATTCCTCCCTGTGAAAGAATAAGATGAGGATGGAACAAGGAGTGCTCACAGAACTGATACACAACACCCTAGTTCTGAGCAGAGTCAGCCACGACTGCAGGTACAAGCAGTCAAAAGCTCACTCACCACCACCTGGAACACTTGCAGGGGGAATCAACCTTTTGACACAGGGGGAAAACGAAGAGGAAAGAGGACAAAACCAGAGCGTCTCAATGCAGACAAGTCAAGCACCGAGGGCTGTGCAGTTCTGCAGCAAGGGATAAAGGAATGTATCACCATAAAAGCTGTACAACACAGATCTCATGCTTAAAGGCACATTTCTTTTCACACCTTTTTCAGTGGGGAAAAAAAATCTAGTTCACTGATGGCAGAGACCCTGAGCTCTTGGAACTGAAAGACTACTAATGACATACCCATTGTGTTTTCAAGACCCAAGATTTTAATGGTACAATGATTTGATTTTACTGATGAATTTGGAGTACTAGTCCCCATCACTCCTAGCTGGCATGAATGCAAACCAAATTTCCTTCTCTCCTCTGTGACATAGTTGTGACAAGTCCTGTACAGTCTGCTGTCAGTCACACTGCTTCACCCAGCCCCCTCTGTTTGCTCCTCACAAGAATTTCCAACCAACCATGTCTAAGTCTACCTTACCCACTTCTATCTACCATGTTACTTCCATTCCTTCAGCTTTTACGCTTACCATTATTTTCCTTTTCTCTGTAAAATCTCTTTGTGACTTTACATTAACCACTGTATACCAATATTTCTCATTTCATCTCTGCTACGGCATTTCTCAAGAGACATTTCAGTGGAAGACTTCAAAATTATTTGAGATCTTTGAGAGGATTACCTTTTTCTTTATTAAAATACTTCAAGCATTTTATTTCACCACTAACACCATCTAAAGCTCTTATAAATAACTATTCGTCCTTATTAGTTCAAAGCAAAGTACTATTTGATACACTGCTCAAGTGTGAAGTGATTCATGTTTGCTTTTTTAGAAAAAACAGGATTGCAAAGACTTTTGGCTCCCTATCTTAAAAACAGACTTTTACAGTAATTTGTTTCTGACTAGAAGAACATTTTCTACTTCAATTCTTTAGGATAAGTTTTCCATTAAAATAAAAAAAAGAATAAAATAATAATAAAAACAACCAACAGAAAATATTTCACCTTTCAAAGGGCCTTAAAAGCAACACTTCTCAAGCTGCTATTAAATTGCTTTTCACAGAAAATGAAAGCAAGACCTGGCCACTAAAGGACTGCTGTAGTGATGAAAAAATAACCAGCATTAAGCTCTAACAAAAAACCCCCCTCATTTCCAAGTCTGAACATGAGTTACAGTTTTCCCTTTCTACTTTTCAGACGGCAGCACTACAAGTTTTACCAACAGAAGTTTACTTTTGATTTATTATTAACAGCTATATATTACCAGCCATTCACCACACACACAATGCAATTTATAGGGTTTTTTTTCCCCCCTTGGCACTGTGCCCATCACTCACCCGTAACGGCATCATAAAACTCTTCTTCACTGTTCATCCTTCAGTGTGAAATCTCTGTGCAGCCAGTGCAGCTTCCTCTAATGCATCGTGGAATTTGATTTAGAGATTAAGTATCTGTGTGCTGTCAGGGTCTTCTTTTGCAAATACCCAGCTGCTTTAGATGATCTATTTGACAAGACAGGGAAACAGAATTAGCAGCTTCCGCATTTCTCCTGTGTACAAACACTCACACTTGACAAATACTAATTTTCCTATTTCTTCCCATGGCAAAAGATGGATTTTTGCATTCATAAGTAAACAGCTTTCTTTGATACCACAGTAATTTTGAAGACAACTACTACCTGCCACAAGAACAGCTGATTTACCATGCCACACTTCTCTCTGTATAAATACTTCATATACATTACAATAAAATGTATCTTATTTACAGCAAGTTAAATTTCAGGCAAGTACAGCTAGGAGCAGAGAACTGAGAAAGGAAAAAGCCAGCTGGCAAACCAAAATTTCTCCTTAGCAAGAGGATAAGCCTTACTGCATCCTTAACCAAGAAAACTGGGAACACGAAACAAGCTTCATACCTCAAAATCTGACCACTGCATGAAAACAGTTGGCCTGACTGTACCTCATGCAATCAGTATGTGGTGACCCTGAAAGAAGTTTTGTCAGGCTACCACTACAAACTCCTGAAGAGACAACTGGAGATTTTTCCCTCTAGAAGGAATGTAGAGAACCAGCAAACTTCTCCTCAGCAGAACCACGCACTCTGCAAATAACTTACAGATTTATGAAGCATTCCAGCTCTACTTTATGGATAGACTAAATTAGATTTTTCCAGATGGTTGGCAACGGTGTAACGCAAACATTTTTACCTCACCCAATTTTAGTTTAAGGAGAAGAATAAGAAAATTTTGTTTCCACTCTTACAAACGTTCACCAGGTTCCAACAACGAGCCAAGTATACAACGCTAAATGACAGCATGGCAATGCTATCGATATCTCCTCCAAAACAACCTCAATCTGTCAGTCTCAATTTTTTCTGATCCTGAAGATTCCACTGCTTTTGTGACAGTAGTTTCTCCAGAGTAATTATAACTTGCACAATTCCATTCCAATTAAGAGAAACAAAGCCAGACGCACACTCTGCTCTTAGGTTTACCATATTTGAAGCCAATTCCTTCTTCTCTTCCGCAAGAAACCAGACTGTGTTTCAAGTCTTTTTCCCCTCACTGCCCAGAACAAAAGCTGTTTGAATGTCTCACATACGTACAGTTCTTCCAGTTGTCCATTTAGAGGGAGGAGCTAAACCACCCAATTATGGAACTCATCTAAGTTAATGAATTCAGTGTTTGCCTTGAAGTGTTTTATGTCTTTGAAGGCCAGGTATTGCAGTTTGTCACTTCTCCCTTAGGAACCTCCCATTTCCTTGCTACTATAGGATTTTATATCAATCTCTGCACCAGCAATATCGTATTTAAAAGTCCTCACCCTACAAGTATCTTTGAAGATGCAGGACATTTATGGTTTCAATTGTCTGCAAGCATTGTATCCTTCTAGCAAAACAGCAGCCAATATTTCCAGAAGGAAACTTACATATGAATAAGATACAGCCTTCTCATGATCAGCACTGCAGCTACATTATTTCCTCCATATTTTCTTGCATCTTCCCTTTTCCTGTTTAGTTTTGTATAGAAGGCACTAAGAAATAAAAATTATGACTTACAAAACTGTCAAACATCATTAAGAGACTTAGAATAAATAAGGTCATGCAGATGTATGCCAGTTTCTCCTCTCCCCTCTCCTGCACAATAATAATTGCATTACAAAAGGATTTGTGAAGTGGAACTACATCCCACAGTATGCAGTTTCACTGCAGAGACAATGAAGCTTTCCTATAAAAACACCCACCAAATACAAACAAAGTGACCAGAATCAAAGACAACTGAAAAGCAGAGTTATGTTGTGCTCTCTTGACATCCACCTCACACCACACGTGAAGCTCGCTGCTATTTGAAAATGAAAGTTCAATTATACGCCTGTAAGTTAATACACTTTGTAACTATTACCTAAAGAACAAAATATTAATTGAAGTCACTTTAAATAACAGTCACAAATTGTCCTAAGGTGCTAGGAACATTTTTAAAAGGATAAAATAATATATTTTGCTGAGTTACACTAGATATAACTTCACACTTATATCACTTTTTACATTCAGTTCTTTTATACAGCAGAGATTAACATGCATTTGCATGTAGCTGAACACAGTGATAACAGCATTCAGCTTTCATGAGCCAAAAAGCTGGGATTAAATCCTGTTCACTTGTTCACTTACTAAAAGCAACAGCAAAAGTTACCTTCAGCTAGGCTGAAATACCAGAAGACAAAAACATCCTGGTTGCTTCATATTCAGTATCTGTAATCTGTATTTCCTCCTCCGTGTCCCTGATGTTCCTAGAATTCACTTGCACACCAGCAAGTGTGGTTAGCAGCTTTTATGAAAATTGCCATTGAAGGAAGGGTGCAACACTCCTGTGTCAGACAGACCTTCAGGAGCTCAGGACCAGCTGGAAAATCTTTCATAAAGCATAAACATCTTATCATGGTCTCATCTTTCAGTCCTACAGTGTAGAAGAAACACGAAGTCTATCTGGATATTTTCTTACACACACAGTAACCATTAGGAAGGTAACAAACAGGTTCCCATACAGACTTCACCTGTTGAGAGAACACTGTTTCAGCAGTTGAAGTTTGCTGGTTTACAGACTAAAATTATCTTAGTGGGCTTCACTTTCCAGGCAGGGCCAAGGGGCTGAGCCTGGGTGTTCAAGGCACGGACACTCAGAAATGTGCTTTTGCTGGGTATCTCAGCCCAGCTGCACTGCCACACTGCTCACCAAACCATCTCATCAATAACAGGGAAAAACTGCAAGTAGAGGCACCTTAAGAGAACTGGAAATTCCTCATTTAATGATGACAACACACCCCCCAGCCACAAAGAGTACAGATTTTGTGGTTTACAGGATAAGCAACAAAGCTTATCTATTTCCTCATATTTTAAGGCTACGGGTTGGTACGAACTAATTTGATTTATTATGGGATTTGTGTGCATGAGTACAAACAGCTGCATTTGTTTTTATTTTTGTATCAAATTGATTTCCCTACAGGACTGATGCTATTTTTGGAGCTCAAACTGAAAGACAACAGACAACACATCCAAAAAAGCGTAATACCCATCCCAACAGTACAACTTTGGTTGGTAAATCTGTATTGCAGCTGAATTACCTGGTATTTCATTCTGAAAAATTTTCTGATACGTTGTCCAGAATATTCACAATAAGATTTCACTCTTTGAAACTACCTTTAAAGTTGAGCATTAAAGCAATTTATATAAAACAACTAAGCCTAACATAACTCATGGAAGCAAGTCTTGAACTAGTTATTTGGGCAGAACCTAGACTTTCTAGTCATTTTGCTAATTTGCATGCCAAAGTCTAAAATATGCAAACTCAAACTAGCTAAACATAGAATGTGAAGTCAAAAACTCGTAGGAGCTTCTGGCATCTTCTAATCAAAGAACAACCTCTTTGGTTCCTCTGAAATAAGCTTTATACCCTGCTGATGTTGTAAAGCCATTCACAAACAGGTTAAACAAGATATTATGTTGCCCAATCACACAAGTTAGAAATGCAGGTACCGATGCTGAAATAAAAACACAGCCACTTTTGTCCCAGGGAAGAAACCCCAAAACCTGAACAGGTAAGGGATAGAAATATAACTAACTACAAATCACATGGGCACAGAGCCTAATTTTTAATTTTAGTTAAAAAGTGTCACTAGTACTGGGCAACAACTCAAAAGCAGGTTACCTGAAGGGAGCCTACAGGAAAGCTGGAGAGGGACTTTTTACAAGAGCATGTAGTGACAGGAGGAGGAGGAGGAGGAATGGCTTCAAACTGACAGAGGGCAAGTTTAGATTAAATACTGGAAAAAAATTCTTCCCTGTGAGGGTGGGGAGGCCCTGGCACAGGTTGTCCACAAAAGCTGTGGCTGCCCCTGGATCCCTGGAAATGGTCAAGGCCAGGCTGGACAGGACTTGGATCAACCTGGGATAGTGGAAGGTGTCCCTGCCCACGGTGGGGGGTGGAATGAGAGGATCTTTAAGGCCCCTTCCAACTCAAACCATCCTATCATTCTGATAAACATTAAAACTTCTTGAAATTCTGACAGTTTATCAGAAAAGGCCACACATTCCTGAATGACAACCATGGACAGCCCCTTTTTTAAAGGACATGAGGATGTTTTGCAAAGTCAAAGGACAAAACAAAGCATGAATTTGAAATAAATACTGCAGAAACACGTCCACACCTTGAAATTGGTTCTACAGAGGGGAGGGAATTACTCAGATTGACATCCTGCCTTCCAGAACTACATCTCTCACAGGAGAGGGAACAAATAGAAAGGGCTGTTCCTAAACATGAGAGCTCGGGAGCTCGGGAGCAAACTCCCTTCTCTCAGTGACCCCTCCAGCCTTGAAGCAGAGAGTGTAACAAACTGCTCACACCACCCACAGTCCCAGCCACGGTCCCATGACCAAGGAAGCATATCTGTCAATCTGCTGGTTGTGAATAATGTCACACAAAGTAGTCTGTCAGGCACAGAGCTGAACCTGTCACTCGGCTGTGACACATACCAGGTGATCTGGCTGCCAGTAGCTCTGCTTTCCAAAGCTCTGTGCAGGTCACAGTGTCCCCTACAAGGTCACAGTCCCCAGCAGTAGAAGGTACACGAACTCTCTTCCAGAAATACATCAGTCACAGACTTTGCACAATTCCTATTTTAAACCATTTCCTCCCACTTGAACTTATTTTTAAAACCAGGACAACAAAAGCGCAAGACTTCGCAAATCGCTTTATAAACTGCCTAATTTGTCCACGCATTCTGTGACGTGCATGTGAGCATCTCTCTGAGAGGAGATGCACATTCCACCTTCATGGCTGCTCTCCAAAAGCAGCGTGTGGGAATCTACTGCCTTTATCTTGGTAAATTAGTAATCCCTCAAATTTGTCACCTCGTAGGCTTGTTCCTTCTCAAAATTTCATTTTTCAGGAGAAAATAATAAAAACAATCAGCTTGTGCTCTGCCATCATGATTCTGGATCCTAGGAACTTATACATCATTTAAAGAACTTCACAAACTTCTACCCCTAAGCAACCTGGAAGAGTTTAAATCTGCAACTACTCTGACTAAGTTACTTCGATTAGTTCCTCCATGCTAACTAGTTCTTCCAGGTTAATCCTCAACAAAGACACAGCTGGATAACTGGAGGTTACTCCTCCTTAAAGAAACATTTACATTTCTATAGAAAGACCAGCATTTACAATGAGTGGCTCACTGGGCTGGAATGTGGCTCAGCCGGCTCAGGTTTGAAGCTGGCTGGGGACAGCTGCAGTGCCTTTCTCCTCCAGACCTCAAGCTGAAATTTCTCATCATGCAGCAGTTCTGGAAAGCTTTGCTGACACCATCCTGCTAAATTAAAAATCCTTTTTTTTTTTTTTTCTGCTTTAAAAGCCCATGTTCTAGCTCTAGAAGACATATAAAACACTTGGTTCTATTCATTACACAGATACTGAATCTACTTGTGAAATCCACAAAAATTTAAGTAAAACCAAGTACAGAATCAATAAGCAGCTATGAAATTAACCACAGAGGTTCACAAGCATGAGCAGGTAGGGTGTTAGGAGTTCAACAGACTGGAATTAAAGTGCCAGCAAAGAATTCATGAACAAGCACATCCATCAGCTTTTTCACATGCCTAACAAGGTTTTGTTGGATGTGCACTTCTACAGCAAATTTCAAAATCATTTAAGCTTATTAAGGTAAAAAGAGAAAAATTGCAAGCAATTAAAAAAAAGGAAAAAGGGGGGGAAAGTCACTGGGAACCTTCCTCATGAAAAACATTTTCATACTTTGATATGACAAGGACGAAGGGAAATGTGAATTTCCAATAGAGAACAGGTTTAGATTAATATTAGAAAGAAATAGTTCCCTGTGAGGGAATTGTCCCCTGTGCTGAAGCCCTGGCACAGGCTGCCCAGAGACGCTGTGGCTACCCCATCCCTGGAAGTGTCCAAGGCAAGGCTGGATGGGGCTTGGAGCAACCTGGGATAGTGGAAGGTGTCCCTGCCCATGGCAGGGGGTGGCACTGGATGGGCTTTAATGTCCCTTCCAACTCAAACCATTCTGTAATTCTGTCATATCCTGGTTTCAGGATGTATCTTCTGTCCAGAAAGAGATTCCCAAAGAGCCAACAGAAGATCAAATATCCACACCCTTCATACTAACACCAAAAATGAGAAATGGGGAACAAAAGGAGAACAAAAATCTCAACAGTCTACAACATGACTGGTGGAATAAGAGCCAACCCCATCATCTCTTGAGTTGCCAGCTGAAATAAAACATAGCTGTAGTACTTCAAGGGATAGAAATAAATAACTTGAACTAGAAGATGAATATTTATGTGTGTTTGATTCATACACATCTCCTGAAAACATCAAACTGCAGTGTTTCATCTCTGAATGAAAGCTTCAGCAAGGATGAATCTTAATTGACTCATGAAATTAGGTTACCAGCAACATTGGATCTAAAACATCTACAAAATTAGCCAAGAAGCAAATTTAATTGGCAATTTAGATTAACTGTTATGCACTTAAAACCTCTTCAGCCGCAGAACAGCTACACAGGCGGCAGAATCCAGAAGAGGATTTTCTTTACCCAGTGAGATTTATTTCTTACTCCAAAGTTTGAATGTAATGCCATCTTCCAGATGTCTTGGCAAGATAAAGCTCTCTCTGCAACCATAGCAAGAGAAGGGCAACTTCCTTCTCAAATCTGTTTTTAAGTGCAGAGAAGCTGGGTGAAGAGCATCAGCTGAACACCCGGTCCACTGCCATTTTTCCATTTCTCTGGAGATTGCAGCTGTCCCTGCCACAGGCTTTCACGTAGCTGGGAGTTATTAAATGGCCTGGGGACAGTTCAGTGCCAGCACTTGAAACAATGGTGACAACAAACTGAACATCCAAAAAGACCGCTTTAAACGCACGAGCCAAACTGATTTACGGCAGGAAGACGCATGTTCTGTTTTCTCAGAAATACCAATTTTTGGTGATACTTCACAGGAATTAAGAGACAACTGAACCACTACAAGTCTGGCTTTCAAATGAGTAAAGGCCACAAAACTTGTTTCTGCATCAGAACAAATGACAATAATTATCCCACACACTAATCATTGCCCCCAGCACAAAGCTCCAGTGCTGTTACCAGAAGTATTATCTACTGAACATAAAAATTGTAAAGATGAAACTGGACACAAAACATTCTCCAAGAATAGTGCCCAATTACCTACGGAACCAATGGCTCTTCCCCACTTTCACTTCAGCCAAAAATTCTCTTCTACAGCCAAGGATAATGGCTTGCAGAACTTCCTTCAAATCTAACAAACAAACAGAGCAAGGAAACTTGATTCCAGAAGATTAATATTTCCTGATGCAAAACACTTCATTGAAATTCATACAGAATTCTGTAAATGTTCTCCTTTCTTAACACTACCTCAATATCTGAGACATTTTTCTACCTGGTACAGCACTTTTCAGACTCTGCAACCTTCCCTTGGAAACTATTTCGTGGCCCATGACTGTAAAAAATGACCAAATTCCGTTCTGCACACCTCTCCACGCATGATGCATAATGCTGGGTTTGATCGCGAGTGATAAATCAGCTCCCTTCTAGCCACAGTGCTAAAAAGCCAAACAATTCAACACTGTTACTGTAAAACTAGTCACTTCTTAGCAGTATCCTGGGGATCTGTTCTATCTTATTTGTAAGAGGTAAGGTGGGAAGTAATCAATAACTTCAAGCACAGTGGCTTTGCACACAAGTGTCAGCAGATATATAATTAATCATTTAGGAACACTTCTCTTTGAAGGCAAAATTAAGCGTGCTTGGGTATTTCTCATCAAAATGCAACCACTCCTGCAAACTGATCACTGACACTTATGAATGTGAAGACAGTTACAGCATAAAACATCACTGGAGAAAATCCCTAGGACAGCAAAAATAGTTACATGTTTAAGTTTATAGATCTTCCTCCTTTGAGGATGCTTTGTCCCTGTGGTCCCCTTCTCTCCAGGCAGGTGTAGGTTTACATTTGCTCTGAACAAAGTATCTTACAAATCATTTCATGGAGACTCTTAAGAGACTCCGTGAAATTATTTTTTAAAAATAAAAAAATTTTGACTTCTCAAGATAGGACAAATATCTCCATTTAGAGTCCAGTTTTAATAAAGAATCCACCCAGCTATCTGCTCAGTAACATTAACCCACTTGGGTAACAAAAGGTGCACAGCACTTTGTTTAGAACAAAGTAAGACCATGTAAACACATGGGCAGCATTTTTGTTCCACTCTTAAGCAACTACTCAACAGTTTCATTGTTCTAGTGCAAAACTTAGAGAGAACCCATGCACGGGAGGCAGTTCTGCTCTCCTGAAAGAGTTCTCCTTTCAGTCAACCCATGCTGCTGAAGGGCCCCTTATGAACAGGCTGGTGAGTGAATTTCTCTACAGCTTTAATACACACAAGTTTCATAATGGAGAGCTATTAAAGGGATTCTCATCCTCACTTGATTGCCCTGACATGTTGTAGGGAGCAGAGAGAGCTGATTAGTGAGCTAGTGAGCTGAAGCGACTGATGCAAACCACAGACACCTCAGAATTCACACACTTCACTACCTTCAACCTCCACTGCCTTTAACTATCGCCACAATCAAAACACATTGAGATCTACTAACAGATTCTTTTGGGAGCCCTAAAAACAATTTACTCAGAAGTGTCAAAATAACGCTAGTAAAAATATAACAAAGTTATTTATCCAGTCATGAAAACACATTTTGTGACAAATACCCTAACTACGCAATCTTTGCAATACCCGAGAGGTTCACAGCATCCTGAGAGCCTCTATCTCATCCAAAACTGACCAGCACAGCAAATGAGCTGGACTGGAGCAGGAACACCACAGAGCAAGGTTTCCATGTGGTCTAACACCAAGCACAGACATTACGTGTCCAACAGAGCAAAAGACAGTTCAACTTTGGGACTATAAAACTAAGAAGGCTGAGACTAAAATGTCCAGCTCTGTTTCTGCAGCTGCAGGGACAATTCACCTTTTGTGCACCCTCCCTCCCACCAGATGGATAAACAAGCCCAGGAAGACAACACTCTGCAGCCTCTGCATTTTCTGAATGGAGAGCTGTTACAATTTACTACAAATCTGTCTCATTAAATTATGTGCATAATAAAATATACTGAACTAATCTAAATGATCTGTCTAGACCAGCAAATGAATTTCCAATTGTAACTGTATTTAAGGAAAGGAAGAAAATCAAGTTTAAGTAAGCTTAAGTCTATTCTTGTAACTTATTGATCCTGAAAATTAAGACATTATCTTTGTGCACTGAATCAACAATAAATTTTTAAAGAGCATAACTAAAAGTTACAGTAACCCACATTTGACACATTCTAATTGCTTGTTGCTCTCCTGCAACTTGCTATTACAAGCCTTTAAGGATACAAAGTAAATAATTACATCATCATACAGTCTGCATAGTAATTTTTAAGATGCAAGGATTGAGATAATGATTTCTTCAATTCCAAGTTCTATGGTGGTCTATTCCATAAAATAATAAAACCCATAAAAGAGCTGCTATAAAGCATAATCTTTACATTTTTGCAACAGGAAAAACATCGGTCCCATATCTCCAAAGTGGCAGATGCAGGGTGACCAACTTGTTCCTCACTCTCACTTTTCAATTTATTCAGCTTGGAGAAGATGCTGCTATGATAAGCTACATATTCAAGCTCAGCAACAACATTCAAGTTCTTGAGCACTCCATATTTAACACATATTCTCTGCATGCCTCATTTTGTGTATTTCTTCCAAAAATTGTAAGAACCAAACATTTTAGCTACTTCACAAAGAGGCTAAACACTGAGCATTTTAGAACGTCCTATCAGTGTCAAATGCAGACATTTCTTGTACCTCCATGATGCAGGTGACAAAACTGATGCTGAGTGAAGGACTGGAAAAATGGCACCTCGTAAACAGAAGGCCTAGATATCGACAGCATGATGTAACATTGCATTTGTTCAAGGACAAGCTATTTCAAATACCAAAGCTAATAAATTATCTGCTTTAAAATTCAGTATACTTCCAGGCTAATACTGCTTTCAAACAACAACAACAAAAAAATCATCTGACTGGCACTGCAAACAGTGATTTAAAAATATAGCCTTACCAAAGCAAAAAAAAGTCTGATTGGGACGTTTTCCAGCCAATACTAAGATAACAGAAAGCAAAGCTTTCCACCTTTGTTCTAGGTCAGCATGTGTGAAGTTCACACAGTAGAATTCACAAGAAGAAAGACTGAAAGAAATACCAGTTTCAATCGTAAGACCTGTCAGCTTGAGCAAGTACATATCATGGAAAGTAGTAACAGTATTAAAACTGACTTAAAGAAACCATCCAGGAGTGAAAATCATCTTCTGTGATCAGTGACCAAAAGATGTAAGCAAACAAATAACTAATAACTACACTGCTTTTCACTATTGTATCAACTGAAACCTTTGTCCCATCTAGTCTTCAACTACTTGTAAGCACAGGATTTGTTGTCTAATCATCATTTTCTATCTCAAACGTTTGCCTTCTGTTTCTAAGATTATTTTGGCATGGCTGAAGTGCCAGTTCTGGAGGAAAATGCCGTATTTTTTCCTGGACAGCAGACATCTCAGTGTTTCCTCTTGAGGACTTCCTGAAGTTACAAGTTCATCATGAGGTGCTGTTCGTTCAGGAAAACAACAATAAGAATCACTCCTGATCCTATCCCACACTGCCCTCAGCTTTTTGTCACATGGTCAAACATTTGTATGGCTTGACAACTATTTTAAGAAAAAGCTGTGTTTATTGTAACTGAAAACCCAAGGGGTTACTTAGGGGTAAATCACAGCGCAGAATTTCTTGCTTCCATGCTAGTTTAGCCAGTTCTGCTACTCCCATCCCACGGCACCGCGCTTCATGTTTGGAAGTTGCCCAAGTCACTGCTTCCAGAAATTGCCCTGAAGTTTTAGAAGTCCCTGAGCACACTGGTGTAAAGTTTGTTAAGATACACATGTGGTTGCCCCCAGATAACAATGTAAACGTGGACTTGCAGAACTTTGGAAGGTTAAGTTGGAATGATCAAATTTATTTTCCCTTGTACAGAAAGCTTTAGAAAAGGAAACACTAGGGAAGAGTACTGCAAATTAACACTGTAGAGCCATGTTTCCTTTTTACTTTTCCTGGAATCTCAAGTGAAGGCTATGTAATTTAACTGAGAAAATTCACAGTAAACTGAAGTAGTATCTGCTGGCACTCAACATGCTTTGGCAGCTACTTCTGAGAAGAAACACATAAGGTTATGGCACTTAAAAACCAGGAGATGATTTTGAACCTACATCTGAAATTTTGGCCTGTAAGTACTGTAGAGTAAAAAACTTCTTCCAAAAGGAGTCCTAAATCCAAACACACCTATAGCATAAACATGATCAGTACCCAAATTAAATAAATGGCAACTTATACCTTTATTACCATGCAGAAGTTCTGGTTGCATGTTACTTAAAAAAAAGCCTTTCTTCCTGCTATTTTTCCCATCTTCCTTGTCTCCTTTTGAGGTGCTCTGTAAGAGAAACACTGAGTAGGTAACTGAAAAACAAATAAAATTTTTAAAAGCCAACTCCAAATAAACCCCGACTGCTCGCTGTGCTTCAGCTGTGGCCTAAAAGGCCCCTTGAGGCTCCTGTACTGGGCTGAAACTGAGCCCAGCACATTCCTCTGGGGAGCCAGGTTTCGTAGGCTCTTTTGCTAAACTACCCAGCTGCAAAAGCAATCGGAAAAATATAGTAAAATTAGAAAAATCCCGACGCTGGGGCTGACGGAGCTGCACTGACCCGCACCCTCTGCATAGCAACGTCCTTCAGCCCCCGCTCCCTCCCCGGCCCCGGAGAGCCCGGTGGTTGAGGCGAAACCGGGCAGGACCTGGATGAGATCACAGCACCGGGCAGGGCTCAGCACCGGGCACAATCAAAGCACACGGCGGGATTCACAGCACCGGGCATAGGCTCAGCACCTCACCCCAACGCTGCAGCACGGGCCTGCGGCCCGCAGCGCCCCGAGACACCCGGGCAGGTCAAGGCTCCTCGGCCGCCGGGACGGGAGCGCAGCACTGGGGCAGCCGCTCCCCCGCCCGCCCCCACCGCACTGACAGCGCGGCCCCCGGCCCGTCGGGGACAGGACACCCGAGCCGGGCCCGGGCGAGGCTGCGGGGCTGCTGGGGCCAACGGGAGGAGTACAAGCCCTGGGGAAGCGGAGCGGGGAGCAGAGCGCGGTCACCCCGGGCCCGGCCCGCGGCATTACCTGCACCGGTCCAGCGACGGCCCCGCCGGCACCGCGGACACCGAGGCGGAAGTGCGGCCCTGGCGGCGGCGGATTGACAGGCGGCTCCGCCAATCGCAGAGCGCGGCCGCGCCCCGCCGTTGCCAAGGCGACGAATCAGCTCCCCCGTCCCCTCGCTAGGAGGCGGGGCGAATGCTAATGAGCTGCCGAGCCTGAGCGCCCCGGGCCGCGCCACCGCTGGGGAGACCGCTGGCCAATGGAGCACCGAATATGCAGATGAGGGCGTGGCTATGCAAATAAGCGCGGTACCGGCAGGCTCCGGGGCGCGGGAATGGCTCACCGGGCGCGTTCCGAGGGGTTCTTGGGGGTACTTCTGGCATGACCGATCACACTGTGGCTGCTCTTCCATCTGTGACTTGGGGGACACTTGTGCTAGCAGGTGATTTCAGAGTGTGATATCCTCTCACCGTAAGCTCATAGGATAATATGTCATTCTCAAGGACAGGTGGGAAAAGGTAGCATTCGATGTGGGTCAGTCTCCAGATGCTTTATCGGGGTGGGGTTCTTCAGTTGCACTTTTTCTTGTGGGTGCTGCAGTTTGATGATGGCTAGCATGAAATTTAGCAGGTTTTTGGGGTTATGTAACTTTTAGGGCAGTATCGCCATGATTATGAGTTCCTTCATCCCATTGACACCCTCCATGCCCTGTCGCTCTGAGCAGGTCAATGGACACCTCAGAACTCCAGAGAAATGATCCACAAAGCCATGTGTGACTAGGAAATGGTAGGGAACGAAGGAGGGAGAATAAACACAAATATTTATCCTCAACATTATCTGCTCTTACCAGTGATTCAGCTCCCAGTGCAAAGCAAATATAGGGATGAGCACATTAATTCTGCAGCACAAACTCATTCATCAGAGGTGGATACAAATGTTCTCTAAGAAGGGAATGGCTGCAAAGCTAGTGGGGAAAATCATCACATTTGCTGCACAGTTCCCTCCTGCCATCCCCAAATATGTTTGCTGGCACACTGTTGATTCTGGGGTATTACTCACCCCTAAATGCGCTGACAGCTCCTGGCCATCAGCCACATGCTGACAATGTACGAGACACGAATTAACAGTGCTAATGCTCCTTGCCCTGGCACAAGCGTTAGGGATTCAATGAAATCTCCCCTGGGAATTTCTCACACACGTTGGGATTGAGGTGTGTGTTGAGGTGGGCACTGCTGCTTGCAAGGACATCTGTTGGTCCTTCTCAATCCAGTCTTGCCGTACCCACATGTTGTTTCACACCTGCATTTACCCGAAGGTGTTGGACTCATCTTCAGGGAATACAGATCTTTGGAAGTAAAAGATCATTTCTATCACTCCAAATATGTGTATAAGGTTTTCCTGATTTGCCCAGATTTTTTTTTTTTTCTCTGATGAACCCCAATTCATCCACCCTCTTGGATTACTCAACATTATAGTCTCAATATGAAGCACAGAAATATTTCTACTGCAGCTTTTAAGTAAAGCCCCACAGAGAGTAACCAGGAATTAAAATTAATATTTTCTGACTGTGCAGCTGTTTGTCGTGACTAAGCAGCTGATTTGGAAGAGTTCTCCAAGTGGGTCATGGAAAGCGAAATCCACTGATTAGATGACCAAGATACACTGAATTTGTGTAGCTTTTTCAGGTCTTAATTGAGGGCACAGGCATTCTGAACTGCTACAAAAATCCTTCTGCAGAGCAGTTTGTGAGCATTAGATTTCCATGCTTAGCAAAAATGAGGATAATTGACAATTTCTTCCTTTGTTAAATATTCAGGGGTTATTCTCTAGCAATATAACACCATAAAACCCCAAAACTGTTCCGGGAGAAGAATCTAACTCCATATTTGTCTCCCTCCTGCATTGGCAATGAGGGGAGAGAGGAGTTACCTTTTAAAGGAGATGGCACAGAAATTTTGCCTTGTTGGCAAAGTTTTGCAACACCAAAAGTAATTAAACAAGAGGTTTACGGTGGAAAGTATTGGGCAACTGTCTCAGGCATAGGTGTAACCATCAGCTCCACCTATAACAAACCCACTTAGAAAACCGATCCCAGCAAACCTTGTCACTGCAGCAGATTTAGGAAATGTTTATGGCGACACAAGAAGGGAGGGCAAAATGGAAAAATTAAAAAATCTAGAGATGTTGTTGTAGAGATATAGGAAAGAAATGTGGCGCATTAGAGCAGAAATTCTGATTGTCAGCAATCAATCCATCACCCATTGTATGTAGGCAGAGACAAAAGCCTCTTCCCACCCCCTCCGAATCATCCAAAGCAGTCACTCGGTCCCAACATGTTCAGGCAAGTTGTTCAGCTTTTAGTCCGTGACTCCTTGCCAGGGAGTTTCAAAACCAAACCCATTTGTTTAGAGAAGGCTCCAGCATCCTCAGGTCAGTGCTGCATGTCCCTCCTCCAAGCCGGAATTCCCAGCACCCCATGCCTCCACAGCCTTTCAGAGTCACAGCAGTGTCCTTATAGTTCTGTGCCAAACGTGGCTGGAAATGTTCCCAACGCTCCTGTCCACCAGCAGCTTCACCTTAGAGGAGTGATGGGCTTGTCCACACTTAAAAGATAATTTGGATTAAGGGACGGCATGTATTAAGAGCAGAATGGGAATCCCAAAATATCTCTGGGCAAATAAGCCCCAAGTTATCAAAGCAGTTGATTAAAGAGTTTTCAGGCTCTCTCTCTTCCCTGCATCCCTGTATGAGTGAGCCAGACACCACTCTGCAAAATGCGAAACATCCGAATCTTCCGTAATCTGAATAATAAAGATTTCCTTCTGTAGAATAGCACATCTCAAAAGAAAGGAATTTTGAGTTCTATTGGCAGTAATAGAGTGTTTTGAGCTGCTGGCACTGAAAAAGGGAAGATAGTGTGAAAGAGCTACAGTCACAGAAATTTATTTAATATAGAAAAATATTTTAAAAGCAGACATTGGTAATACTGATAAGGCTGTAATAAAAAACGTGGTAATTCTGAAACCACATGAATTTTAACCACTACCTTGAAGAAAAGCAATTTAAGAGAAAAAGGAATCCGTAAATAATGAGGAACATGGCAAAAGCTGAATAAGTAGAAGTAGCCAGTCTGTTAAAAGGCTGAATAAGCATGTTCTTTGTAATGGCACGGAAAGGAAACGGCACAACAGCCTCTATCCTCCGCTTCAGTGATAATTTCCCTGGGAGCTGCACCCATTCAGCTGAGGGCACTTCAGGGGCTGAGCCACTTCCCTTCAATATAAAATAAAGTTTTGAGAATCTCTGTGGTCAAAGTTGTGAAAAAACCTGAGGCTGCGAGAGGCTTTCCGCAAGAAGCCAGAGAGCATGTTAAAAAATATTTTCTCGCAAAGTCTAGACACAATCACAGAATCACAGGATCCTTAAGGCTGGAAAAGACCTATAAGATCATCAAATCCGACCATCATCGCCATGTTCACCATTAAAACATGTCCTCAAGTGCCATATCCACAGGTTTTTGGAATGTGTGGTGTATCCCTCTAATGAATCCTGAATTCTTCCAGTTCCAGGTATGACTTCTGGTGCTGGAAACTCCTGTTCCTGGAGCTGAGTAGAGATGAGCAGGAGGATGTGCTCAGGATAAAAATATTTGGGCCAAACTGGCTCACGTTCATATCTCATCTCATCTTCCTGGGATGGAAGTCCATGGGTGTTTGGCATATCCATAGCAGGGAAGATGAGGTTAGATCAGATTTGACTCACAGCTTCAATCCTTCACACACTTGTACAGGATTTGGGAGGCTCCATAGGGGGTACTGTGGAACCTGACTTTTAGGAACCCCCTCCCAGTGAGGGCTGGTACATGTGAGCTTCAGCCCGAGTTCCTGGAGCAGATCTGAAGAAACCCTGTTTTTCCCAATGTCTGTGCACCACTGCTGCTGGTTGATCTGACAACAATCAGGGATGCTTTATATCCTAATAGATGTTTATTTGTCAAACTTGGCCACAAGAACATCTTATTTAGAATTAATTCTCACGTCTGGATTTACCTACGTGTACAGCAGCGAGGCAAGTGACTCCTGTACTCTTTGGATCACACTTCCCTCTGTGATGGCAGTAGATCAATTCATCAGCTTGTGTGAGGCTTCCTTCTGGAAACTCAAGTCAATAGATGTTAATTATACTTATTGATGCAAGGTCAGAATTGACGTGGGAGTAAAATTTAACCTGCCTGAGTGCTTCCTTGGTAACTTCCCTCTGTCCCCAGGATCTCACCCAGACAAGCGGCTGAGCAGGGTGGGTGTGCATGAGGCAGAGTGAAGGGAAGCTCCTCACAGCCCACAGTGGAAGGGGTTTTTTCTTTTAGATATTCCCTGTGCCACGTCAAACAGATTTCTACTGTCCAGGTTAGACGTTACTGATGTTTAATTTAATTTCATTATTCCCTGAATTCAATATTGTTGCTTCAGCAGCACAGTGTTTCCCCCAGGCAGCACCAGTTCCCTCTCCACTTTGCTGGGTTTGTGGATGAAAGGACAGCAGAGAAATGTTCTCTGTGGCATGCACGTGTATTTCCAAGTGTTCCTGATGACACATCTGCACTGTGCCCCCCAGCATGGGGCAGAGCTGCCAGGGCTGGCAGAGTTCACAGCACGAGGACAACTGCCCTGACACCCAGAATGCCACCTCTCACAATGCTGCACGGAGCTCAGGCACCTACTGACCCCAGGAAAGGGTTCAGGATGGTTCAGCCCTGCAATTTTGTTTAAAATTCCTGGGCTTTAACCCTATGACCTGGGACAATCAGCAACACCTACCAAAAAAAAAAAA